>OX243812.1:37387853-37435353 GCA_945859605.1 Lumbricus rubellus
CTTTGCTTTGCTTCAACTATGATTAATCCGAGTTCAGTGATGATATTTACCTTAAATTCGCTTTTGTTTAAATACAATATAATTGTGTCAACTGATACAGGTATGTATCATGTTGCTAAAGAAAAAAATTTGAAATGAATAAATCTTAAGAGTTAGTTTTCTTTAATTGTAACCATAATTTTATTGTTTTGTATACATTCGACCATTTATAAAGTAAGTTACTTCTCTCGGCATAATCGTTCAGAAGATGAAGATCCTGAGCGACAGCCTCAATTTACTAGTCAGAAGGAGTTGAGCAGACCTAAGAATACCCCCCATTATCATATAAGCTTTTGTAAAGTGATTATCTTTTGGGGTCTTATGCTATTTTGTACTAAATTTATTCTAAGATCTTTAGTTTGAATTAGCTGCCAATGAAGTTGCTGTTATGTATGTATTTGTTGATGAGTGATTTTTCATCTTAGATGCACGACTGCTTGCGGCTCAAGTCCAGCATGCTGCGCCAGATTTTAAAGGCAATGCAGTGGTTGATGGAAATTTCAAGACTATCTCTTTGGTAGACTTCAAGGGCAAATACCTTGTGTTGTTCTTCTATCCTCTTGATTTGTAAGTTATTTACTTGCTATTTGTAAGTTATTTACTTATATGCAGAGATTCTGCCTTGTGCTAAAAAAGTGTACAGATAATCGAAGTGCACGAAGTCTTAGCCGTATAATGATCAGTGTACCAAAATGTATGAGAAACCAAATGCAGCTACAAGGGAGTACATAAGAATGATATCTAGACATTTGATATTGCGCTTTTTAATTGTTGTACGTTAGCTTTGTTCATGATAGCACTTGTATATTGAATAAATATTAATGTTAAAGTTCATTTTAGAGCAGACTCTTGATTGATTAGTCAGACTTCTCAAATGACATTAACTTATGAGCTGTTTAAATTTGATTAATGGCATTTGATATGAAGACATTATTATGTCCACAAACTGTAGTGTGCTGATGATTTCAATTTGCTTTTTTTTTGTAACCTTCGTTTCAGCACCTTTGTTTGTCCAACTGAGATCATAGCGTTCAGCGATAGGATTCAGGATTTTCAAGCGATAAACACTGCGGTGGTTGGCGTGTCGACCGATTCGCATTTCAGTCATCTTGCGTGGATAAATACACCACGAAAGGCAAGTCTAGTGGGCACTTAAGTTGTAATGTATTGTCTAGTGGCCACTCTTAAAGTGTATTTAACATTTGAGTTTTTAATGTTTTCATAATTTTGAATGACATTGGTCAAAATGGAAAACTTGGAGTTTTTGTGGAAATTATTTCCAGCATCCCAATATTGTAATATCAAGGAGATGGTTTTTTACTTTTTATGGGAAGATCAAGAATTACATGGAAATTAGTTTTGCGTATTTATGCATACAATCAGCAATTAATTATTTATTGCAATATCTGTATAGTAAAAATATATTTATTGTCCAATATATTAATATGTTAATATAATTTTCAAAATTAGTTTTCTTTTAAAGATTAGAGGAAATTTGTTGACGGTCATGATTTTGTGTTGTATTTTTAGGAAGGAGGTCTTGGAGGTCTGAAATATCCTCTGCTGTCTGACTTTAACAAGACTGTGGCTCGTGACTATGGCGTTCTTGTTGAAAACGCTGGAGTTGCCCTTAGGTAACGCGCTTCTTACACTTCGATAGTCCATTTATTTTATCATAATATTGTAAGGTCTGTTAAAATGAATATCAGCTAGATTTGGCCATGTGATACTTCTTATATTTGCATCTTGGCTGACTGACTGCATTGATGAAGGAATGCACAGTCGGCTATTTGTGGCTTTTTGCTTGTCAGCAATTTCTCTTGACTATTCTTTCTGTAGGCTGCAATTTTTACAGAAGCAGAGTTTTCCTACTTAAGGGTGGAAGGAGACGGTCGGGTCATGATGATGTTCTTGCTAGACTAAGAAGATCAGGTTTCAGAGAACTTGAAGATACTTGTCATTTGAATGAATGTGTCTAAATAGTAAATACTCTTCTGGTTTGTAGTAAGGCAAGGTACTTCAATATTATATTCTTTGCACCTTATCAGATTGATCATGATAATTAAGTAAATTAAGTAAAATTGTTGATATTTACCAACTTCTGTAATAAACTGTGTTAGTTGGCAGAAATGTTTACCAGCCAACATATTACTTACTACCTGAAGTTGCGTAGTCAAATTGAATATGACGTGGTATATTGTTATTTACGTAAATCAATATGTGACTTGTAGTATGAACGATTATTGACTGATTGATTGCTTGATTGATTGATCTTACAGGGGTCTATTCATCATTGATCCGAATGGTGTTGTGCGCCAGATAACAATCAACGATTTGCCAGTTGGCCGATCTGTTGACGAAACGCTTCGACTTGTCAAAGCTTTCCAGTTTGTGGAGAAACATGGAGAAGGTTTGCTTTGACATTCAAACTTGCTTTTTACATTAGCAATATTTGTGTAATTATTCATTCTTTATTTATAGAATCGGTAATTACCATTTCAGTACTTTATTTTATACTTTATTTTTTGTACTTTATTTATAGAATCGGTAGTTACCAATTCAGTATTGTGCAGCTTGAATTGATTAGCAATATTAACATGTAAGGCAGTCCATATAATTACGTATGCAGGGAGGGGGAACTCTGTGATGAATGTATATTTATACATAACCACAGCAATGCCATACATGTGTTGAATTAAACATGCATAGGCTTCATGTGCTAACAGTAAAGGACATGATTTCTAATTAAATAAAACTAGATGAATAGAAACTGGTTTTTTAAATTGCCTGCTGTAACCTGGGATCTTGTTTTTATTTCTGTGTTAGTTTGTCCTGCCAACTGGGAACCTAACTCGCCGACCATAAAACCGGATCCAAAGGGATCAAAGGAATACTTCAGCAAGTCCAAGTGAGAGCAGGGCCTTGCAAAATGAATCGGATGAAAAACACTGAACAGCGTGCTTACTGTTATTATTTTATCATGTGTATTATGTCGAACACATGAGACATTTAGTAATAATGATTCAGTTACCGTTAGTGGCTAATAAAGCTATCAATTATGTCTAATCTTCTTTTCGTATCTAATCTGAGTGTAGTTGCAACATGCGCACAAGAAAAGTAGTTTTCTGTTTGTGAAAAAAATAAATGCTGCTTTAAAAAATAGTGCTTGTTTTCAGAAATACCAATTTAGTCTGTTTTAGATAAACTTTTCCATTGCTTAAAACAGCCTCCTATTTCTGGATATTTTACAACATACTGTCCTACTGTCTTCCTTTGCAGAAATGTTCATGACATATCATGTATCATTCCCCACCACACTAAATGCCACTATGTGTATGTAAATTTTTTTGCCCAGTTTTAGAGTTGACACTTAAGTAGACTAATAAGATGGACTGGTAATTATTATCTGTTGTCATCAATTTAGCATCTTTAATTAGTCTGGATTCTGATTCTTTAGTCTAGATTTTGATTGCAACAATATTTGCTGATGACTCAACAGTTACTGCTCTAGTCACGCTGCTTGTTTCTGGCAAGAAACAACTTTAGCACCTTAATTCATTTATTTGGCAACCAGAGCAACAAATCAAATCAAAGGAAGCATCATAGAAACAAAGTTAACAAAATAAACCTTGCATACATAGGCCTCGAACAGTTCCTATATCCTCAGGCAGTTGCTCTAAATTATACTAACTATTTTATGTAGAACTTGACTTTATTTGAGCCTGTGGACAAAAGGTGGCCCTGCGCTGGTATGCAATAAGCATTGAATTGTCTCTGATATTATGAATTTATGCATTAGGAGAAATAGCAGGCTAGTAGTATCAACTACGTCAGCTTAGGGTGGTATCTCGATCGATCCCTCGCCCCTTTTGCTGTTTTCACTCTCGTCATGCCTGCTTGACCTAGCCTCGACTATCGTAGCGCCCTATATGTCGGACACCCACCGGTCGGGACTAGGCGTCTTGACCGGGTTATGTGCACTGCGAAATATCTTATTGTTCAAATATGTAAACTTTGACCAAGTCACTGAGTACATGCAGAATGTATTCCACTGGCTTCCATTGCCGCAGCGTATCGGTTTTAGGGTTTCTGCATTGGTTTGACGCTGCATGGAGGTACTGGCTTCCACGTACCTGCTGGTGTCCAGCGGCGATCTGCTCTCCAATTGGCTGACCCGCTCAACTCTTAGTCCCTCGCCGCGGACTACTATAATGCAGCGGGCCAGCGGCGCTCCTCGGTGGCTTTTGGAATCTGGAATGGGTGCCCTGTTCCGCTACGTACGTACGTCTGGTGCCTAGAGGTCACGTACACCACTTTTCCTTGCAAGCTTAAAAACTGCGTTATTTAAACGTAGTTGGAATGGGGGCGCTTCTGATGAGATTAATTTGAAGATGCACTAAGCCCATATAAAACACAATAATAATGATGATAACAAGATGTCATGCATTGTGCATTAGGCCTATAACTGCTGTCCCAATGTCATCGCACGATTTCTATGATGATGCTATTTTTAGCCGAGACGGAAGTGCATTCTGATTGGTCATTGTTGGCTCCCGTTCAAAAGACATGAATGGCGCCTACATTTGATGGGCCGTGTCAAGGCTAGCTCTTGTGTTTAGCCTTTACTTGTCTCACCACTAACCGACAGCTTTTAGCCCGCTTCGTTTCATCAAAACATTGTCTAACTTGCTTCTAATGCAGTTGATCGCCAGACTGCTTAATCCGATTACAAGCACGGCACAATTTCGTGTCTACAGCTATTGGATTGATAAGGAGCTGTTTAGATTCCGACTCTAGGGAACAGTAGCAAGCTGTCGTCTTTCGCGACTCTTGGATAATGGTTTTAGTTAATTAATAGGCTATATGTCTTCAGTTTCCTATTAAATGTAAGAAGTTTATCGCCATATTCTTTACTTGAGCAGAAAGACATTTGTAGTTCAGTGCATTTAGTTGAAATGTCAGCACCCAATTCATATCTGACTGACTGGTGGAAGAGTCGAAATTTCCATTGCTCCGTGAAACAAAACACTCAAAGACCTGGCGCTTTTTCGGCGTTTGGCTTCAATGAGGGCTTGGTCATGAATTCGCCAGTTACAGAACTTGCTCTGAACATTGGAGATCTGTCAACGACCGGGTGAGTTGGATGATTATTAGCTGTTATATTAATTTCAATCAGAAGACACATCTGTAGCTCCACTTTCACGAGGTACTAGACATCAAGGTCACCCCGAAACCCGAATCCCGGCAAACGCTGAAAATGCACAAAAGCCCGATCACCCGAAAATGGTTTTATAGAAAGTGGCCACAGTTTAGAAAATTACTCCTGAGAGTTAAATTAAATACATGACATAATTGTATTGTATTTAAAACATTTATAAAGGACCTCTACCAGGGTGAACCGTTCAGAGGCACTCCTGTGCACAGGGCGACGAGAGAATTTAATTGAGTTTGAGAAAAGAAAACGAGGATGAAGGATTATCAGCTAGAATTTGAGATCAAGTAGATCTATGTAGACAGCGTATTCCAAAAAGGAATTCCTAGAGCAGCATAAAGAAAGAGCAATGAAGTATTTCATTAGTTTTTTATATTATTTATTTATTGCCAAAGAAACAAAAAACATAAGTACAAGTAGTAGATACAGAACGGTCTCTAAGCAACAGGAATTTGGTCTACTGTTATCTGCGCGATGTACAGATGATCCAGTTATATAAATTATCTTGGTTTGCTACTTTAGACTGCCTAATGTCAAACCCTTGTCGGGAAATATCCGAATAAGCTTCTTTGCACTGCAATGTTTACAAGTTTTGTCGCATATATGTTATATAGCAACTATATAGCAACTCTGTCTTTTTTGCGGAACGCAATTTTTTAGCAGTGTCTTTTAAAATTGTTAGTTTTACAATGTAATAATGATGTAATTTTTTCTGAGGACCTTTTATAAATTAAAGATTTGTTGATAAGTGTGTCAGGATTAAAACGATGTTTGAATTTTGAAAATCGATGAATATTTGCTATTTATTTTCTTAAGCCAAAATTTGGCTTAAGAAAATAAATAGCAAATATTCATCGATTTAATCCTGACACACTTATCAACAAATCTTTCATCTTTAATGTGTCTTTTTGCTTGGGCACAGTCTATATTAAGAAGTTAAACGCAGAGTGATGCTTAATCAGATTCATATGACATGATGTCTGTTCAGTTGTGATGCAAAGTCTCACTACTGCGATTAACCCTTTCAAATCTGTTTTACAGTGACTCCTGTCTTCCAAGGCGAAAACTTTTACTTGGTACAGATGTTGAGACTGGAAGATTTTGCAGACAACAATCGACAGATGAAGGTATATATTTATTTTTGTCATCTTTGCTGGATGAGTTGCAGACAATTCCTCATGCTAAGATATTTTTGCCAGACCTTCTTTCACTTTGCAGATGAGAATTTATAGGTTTTCGTATCCATTCAGTCTGAGAAGCAGCTGTATATCTGTGTTCTTTGTATGTGTGCTGCATTAACGCCCTCTAATTGACCTTGCCATTTCATGTGCTATGCTACCAAGCACCTGTGCAATCGCTGTACAAGCCTCTGGCTATCTGGCTGGCTCAGCCATTCATATATGCAACATGCAGAACAGAGGGAATGAATGAACTATCTGTATATCTGTCACTGTTTTGTTGCAATTTAAATGTTAATGTTCATAATTCTAAGGTACACAAGCGTAGTTCTCAGTGGTGAACAACCTTTCCTTTTCTTCCAGCTCAGGTGACCATTTTGTATGCCACTTTTGCATTCACCCTTTCTTATGTGAACATTTCAATTTAGCTGAACTTTACTGTTACTTCCACATTCTTCAACTGTGTATTTAAGCTAAGCTCAGTTCCTTGCAAGAAGTTTCCCAAATGAATTTATTGAGAGCCAATTTATCGTAGCTTTTGACAAATGCCAAGAAGGTGCAAACCCGTGTGGCTTTGTGACTCCCTTGATTTGCATAGTACGTTACGCATGATGGAGCTGTTTTTTGCCAAATGTTCTTTCTACACGAATGTCAAAACATCAGCAACTTCATGGAAAACCCAAAATAAGTCTGATTTTGAGGTATTTGCCTAAGGAAATCTAAAAGTAGGAAGCATCCAAAGTCATCTGGAAATTTTGCCATGAATGCTGCTATCAGAACAAGACTGGATACAATATTATGATTTCTTTGTGAATTCACCTTGGATGCCAATCATGCACTCTGATGTTAAAATAGAGTGAGGAATTTATCATACATGTGTTTGTAAAGAATTTATCATGTGTTTATAAAATAACACAACAAGCCTCTGCACATTTTTGCACCTTCTTGAACATTAGCTGAATTATAAACATAAAGCATACTGACATGGTACCCCTAAAGTAGATTATCACAATATGTTACATTTTGGTGTTTGAATTTAGGGTTTAGTGCATTGCTCTCATAAGCAAGACTTTAATTTACTGTGTAAGTAATAATATATGTATGCAGACGTTTATGCTAACTTCTGTTTTTTTTCCTCTCATACATACTTGTAATGTGTATTGTTGTAGTGTATTATAAATTGTATCTGGGAAAATAGCAGTGACTTGGAGGTTGTTACCCAGTACCGGCCGGCCGTTGTACTTTCAGTGGGGTGGCAGTAGCAGTGTGTCAAGTTAAGTTGAACCACAGTACTTGTAGATGACATGTGTCACATGTTTGAACTAACTGTTAGAGAGTTGGTTGGCAGCTGTTTTTTTGTTTGATAATTAATTACAGGCTGCGGCTTTGAGCTGGAAAGTCAACGAGTGGACATTTCAAATTTTGGCCTTGAAGACAGGTAACCTGCTTGATATTATTCTGTAAATTGTATGCCTGGTCCATCTGCGTGGTTGACCTATGCCATATACTTGGATGAACACCTGCCTGCTCATTCTCTCTCTCTGCTCACCTTTGCCCATATTTCCCTTTCTAACTATAGTCTTTGTCAGCACACTGGCAGCTGTACTTGAATCATCAGTCTACAGTGTAGTATAGTTTTCAATTTTGTTTTTATATAGCACCCTTCAGCAAGCCTACTCAGTGGCGCTCACAGCCACAGCCAAAGAGAACTTAGGTCTTGAGCAACTGGTAGAAAGCAGGCAAATTATTCCAAGCCCGACAATTCTGAGATGGAGTTGATAAGACCTCAGGTAGATGTTTAACATTGTTTATATCTATATATAATTATATATATATATATATATATCCTGTTTGATCTCTCTTGGGCTTGACCTAAGTTGGCATGGGATAATGCTTGTTCTTACACCATTTCAAGCATCCTGTTTATGTAATTGTGCAATAGTACAGAGGGCCTTGTGTTCTTGCTGAATCTCTTCAGTCTTCTGCTGTTGAGCAGGTTTATGACGTGGACAATCCGGTGATCCTCTCCGACCGCCGCCATCCCGCTATTGAATAGCGGGATGCTGAATAGAGATAGTATTAACTTGTCTTCCTATTTGTGTGTGGCTGGGGTCATTCACTCACTTGTTCTTCCTCTTGCCTTTATTGCTATTCTTGGTTCATTAGGGTTACCTATCTGAGGTTTATTGGTGTTGCTGGGTCATTGACTTCTTTCATCTTTACTTGCTCAGGATATGTCCTTTGTCCATGCTCAGATCAATTTGGTTGGCTTGACTACACTCTTCCCTTATAATTTGCTGAACTGTTGGCACATACAGGCAATAAATCTGAATAAGTCTGAATAAGATGTAAATTTATGGGCTTCACTTTCTCTTCCTCTGAGTCTCAGTAAAATGTGTGAACTGACTCAAACTAATAGATATCTATCTCACTTTGGTGAATGGTTTTATCTTCCAACTTGCCCTTCTGGTTATGCACTCTGAATTCCACATATGTAAGTAAGCCAGCTGTCTGGTCAGTCGGTTGGATCAGCCTTCACTACTTGATGTGTCTGTCTGTACCAGCATCTAATCTGTGTTCTCCTGGGATATAGGTACCAGGGCTATGCCCCATCTATCTTCAACAGGGTACTGATAATGGCATCTTTAATGGAAGGATTTTGGACCTAGACTGAGGCTGTGGTATGTAATTAGGGAATAGGGGAAGCTGATTAGAAGGAGGGAGGTGTCCCTCCGGCTTTGTTGAGTTGGTTTTGAAATCCTTGACTTATAACATTCTGCTTAATCCAGGCAGTCGAAAGGCTTCCCAGTTACTTTAATTTATTATTAAACAGCTCAAGAGCAGTCTCATGTTCACACAGACTTAACTTTATCAGTCATTCAATCATTTATTGATCCAGAGGCAGTTGACATTGCAAGGATTGCATACAAAGAAAATTGTAAACTTTCTGGGGAAACAAAGGGCAACCTAAAAGGAACAGGATTCCTGATTAATTAGGGTAACCTATTTTTATGAGAAGCAAAAAGATGGCACCAGAACATAGTCATGCAACAAACGTTTTTCCAATGTTGGTCTCAATGTAAATTTGGAAATCGTGGAACCAAAGCATAGTTGTTTAAAACGTTTTTTTCGTTTTTTATTCGGTCCCAAAAAACGTCGTTTTTTTTGTTTTTTTTATTTTTCCCATCGTTTTATTCCGTTTTTTTATTTTTTATGTAACGCTATTTATTTATTTTTTGTCTGTTATTATTTTCCTTAATTTTATATTTTCCTGATATTGCTTACGTTTTCAGCCCAATCTCAAGGTTTCAGATAACTGATGACATTATTTAATTGTTTAATGTCATCATTTAAGAGATACATGTATAAATAAACAAGGGTTTGAAGCTTAAAATGCAGTTTAAGATGTAAAAAGTCAAATTATTTTTCATTTCGGTTTTTTTTCTCGTTTTTTCCCGTTTTTTATTTTTTCGAATAAAACAACGTTTTTTCCCGTTTTTTATTCCGTTTCCATCGTTTTTTACATCTATGAACCAAAGAATAAGAATTATAATTCATATGTATCAAGTCTAACATAATAAGACAAGCACAGCATTAACTCTAGCACAGACAAAACATGTGTCCAGTGTAATTGGAAGATGATGTTGATGATGTCATGATGATAATGATGATGTCATCATGGAGGTGGTGTGGGTGTCATCATGATGTTGATGATGATGTCATGATAATGATGTCATGATGATGATGATAATGAGTCTAGATGGAGAGAGGATGCTGTCCTTTGTGAACATTTTATCAACTCTGGCAATTTCCAGTTGGACAGAGGCTGTGAGATGCTGAGACTTTTCCTAATGGGATCATGAGGAGATATTTGCTCTGATTAGTTGAACAACTTGCCACTGATACTTGTCTGTGCCTTAGTCTGTAGCTGGTTGAAGTCCTTTGTTCTAGAACATATCCAATGTGGCAATATAAGGCAATAAGACGTGCAGGTGTCTTTCCTTCAGAGGCTTCCTATGTTTCACTAACTTGGGGAGATGTTATTACTAACCAATGGATTTCAAGGTCACTGTTGCAGGTGATGGGCCTTTCTGGTCTGGGCAGCAGCAGCTGTTTAACTGTTGGCCATGTAATGACCCTGGGCAGTGGTTTCTTCCTGATTTATTCTGGAAAGACTCCAGGTCTCCACTAACTGACAGCTTCTAATTAGATGCTTTGGTGGTTTCTAGGGGTGCCTTGCAACACATCTGGACCTGAATGCCTGTTGGTACTTGGTAGGGGGTGGGATGGAGGGAGAGTTGGTAGAGGGTGGGATGGAGCAAGGGCTCCTATATCTTTAGCAATGTATCTAGATGTCTATGGATGGAGGGAGAGTTGAAGAGGGTGGGATGGAAGGAGGGGCATCACTCTTGAATGGATGAGGCTGCCTCTTGGGCTGCAGGTCTGAGGGCAGATGTACACTTTTTGTACAGGCTACCAGTTTTGAACAGATAGCAGCCATCTGTACCCCATACCATGCAAAGGGCACAATAGGGGTAGGGGAAGTAGAAGAAGCTATGGGTAACCATCTAGGTTTGGTGCGAGCATAATGATCTGTGTTGCTTTAACCTTTTGTAGTAAGAGTGCGAGTTTGTCCCATAACCTTTATAACTATCAAATATTCATTTTGCTGAAGATATTATTTCATCCTGTATTTTGCTTATAAATGAGGTTTTTGGGACCCTGTGGAAATGTTCAAGTATGGTAGTCAAGTCTACCAGCAATGTTCATCACAATACTTTGCCGTCCACTCTGCAATTTATACATGGACTCAACATTTTCAGATTTATTATCCATATATATTTATTCACATTATTCTGCCTGTGGTTAGTTGACCTTTGTCATTAATTTGTTGTTTACAATTCTGGTGTAAATAAATAATGACTTTTAAAATTACAAAATAATATGTATGTAAATATAGTTTTCACTTTAACCTAGACGTTGGAAGTGGCCCATGAATTACTATTTTGTTTCTGAGTACAAATGGGAGCATTCCCTCAAACAGATTATATTCCCATGAGGTATCCCACTATTCTATATGAAATGTTGATGGCCTTATTTTCTTATCATTGTATTATGAAGGTGGTGGCCATTCCTCTCTATTTTTCCTAGTCTTCCATGGATGAAAGTGTACATTGTATATGCAATGTGTTCATTTTGTAACTGTTCAATTGGACGTCCCGTCGAACAGAAATCTTGGAATATCTGTTGACTAATAGGACAGAACGTAATATTGTGTGAATGCTAGATGTTTCTAGATATTGATGTGTCTATGTTTTATACAGTGCTGCTCATCACAGAAACAGTAAAGGCATTAAGAAGTTTAAGTCACTTCCTGTGAGTAGTTTTTAAAAATTATTTCCTGCCTTTAAAATAAATTTGGTGGATGACTTGCATATAAACCTATAACTTGCCTCTGAGGAAGGTTCTTTGCAAATACCATGATTTAAACATGTGGGTGGTTTTAGTGTCTTGGTCAGATAGTAGGTAAAAATCTGTTTGATCTTTTGATGATGAGAAATGTGTTTCCTGTAGCTTTTAGAACACTATCTTAGAACTGTTAAGTGTTACTATTCTAAGGATAGCTAGTATAATACACTTGGTGCTGCAGTTACTTCTTAAATTATGATGTGGGGCGCGGTGGTTTAGTGGTGGCGTCGTTGCCTTGGAGCCGGAAGGTGCGAGGTTCGAATCCACCTCCCCGCGTAAGGACCTTGGGCAAGTCCTTCACTTACAATTGCTCAGCGCTTCGGCGTGAAACTCCGATGCAGTGTCCGCTCTGCATCGGGAGCGCCTCTGAGTAGAGAGAGCTTGAAGGGGCGCTATAACAAGTGCACATACATACATACATACATACATACATACATACATACATACACATATGATGCTTCTTAAATTATATGATTACCTGGTACATTACCATTATATTGCAGTCTGCATGTGAATTAGTTATGGTAGGCTATAATGTCAGAATTCATTTTGCAAGGCCAGTGACTGCAATAAGACTTGCAGTATTTATTGGCTGCAAAGCTAAAAACTGTATTGAAAGTTCCTTGGACATTTCTACTTTAAAAATAGAATAATGGCTTTTAAGTTCTTCAGTTCATGGAAATACACTGCAAGCACCTGCTGCTAGCATCCACACCGATGCATGGCAGTCAAATAAACATGGTTGTACAGTGTGTACACTGTACAGTTTTCTCTTCAAAAAATTCGTTGAGACAACCAAACGAATGTTGACCAGTGTTTTGAAGTAAGGAATCCCAACCTGCTACTGACTTATGCAGTAAATATTTTTATTTTATATTTATTGTGTGCCGGTATTTAGGATTCTTCTTGGAATTTAATCACTACCGTAATCGCATGCAGCCGGCCACCCTTTTGGAATTTAGACTCTGCAATGTCTGCATACTGCATAGTGCATGTCTACCATCAGCCCACTTTTCAAAATGAGTACTGTCCAACTCATATGCATTTCTAAGTAAGTTCTGTCCCAGTATTAATATGAGCTCCAGATCCTGTGAATTAATAGTAGGCAAGAGAATTTGACAGTGCTTTATGCAATATATTGCTTACGTTGTGACTTTTATTTTCAGTTGTCATTCTATGGTTTCCTTCCAATTGGAAAACCAAAGAGCAGGGTTGTGTCGGATGCAAAGACGGTGCCAGCGCCAAAGACTGCAGAGACTGTTGGACAGGATGAAAGGGAAGATGAAAGTTCTCAGGACAGTGGTGTTGGTTTAGACAAGGATGATTTCAAGGTGCCAAGACCACCGCTGTCTGTTTTGTCCAAGTCACATCTGTTGAACACGACCCCAAGAAATGTCTTCTCAAAAAGTCGAGCGAGAGTCTCTCTATTTCGCTCACTTTCCATGCCTAGCAAAGACTCGGTAAATGTCTTCCTCATGGAGATCTAGAGGTCTGTTTATAGCACTTTAGTGGCTTGTCAGAGAGCAGAGCTCTAGCCTAATATACTATCGATAAATTTTTGCCGCTGTTTTTGAGTTTACTGTTGCGATCCTCGGCTTCAAGAATCTTACTTTTGCGGCCCGTGGTACCAAAAAGTTGGACAGCACTGTATTAGGACATCTGATAGTCAAGTAGAATGCTTAGTTTTATTAAGCATACTCATACAGAATGTAAGTCTGAACATAACATATTAAATTTAATTGAAGTCTTTAAAATTTGACAACAAAGCTCTCCCAAGTTCACTCTTCTTCAAATGAATTAAAGTTCACTTGTCTAGATTTGCATTATAATTTAAACATTTATATTGTATTTTTCAACGTCTGTAAATGTGCGGCGGTGTACGTTGCATTTCTTGCAGAGTGCGCTTGTATTTCACACCCTCGATGAGCCGCAGCTGCGGCAGAATTTGGCGTTGGGAAGAGACGAGAACATTGACGACGATGATGACGGCTTCATAGATATGATGGACACCAATAACCCTGGCACTGAATCTGGCGTTCACTACCTAGCCACGACTGAAACCATCTGCGGCGAGTCTATTCCAAAATCAACGAAAGGTCAACATCATCCTAGTAAGAAACGTCAACGTACCATTTCAACTGGTTCAGACACTCAGCCGGAGAATGTCGTTCCTATCACACCGACTCGACGAAATCTCTTCAGTCTTTCCAGATCCAAACTCGACAGATCAAAGTCTCTGAATTCCGGCGACTCGGGGCATTCGGACTGCCTTCGTGACAGCGGGGAAAGACCGTGCGACAGGTCAAAGCGTCACAAGTCGTCTGACGCCGGATCATCATTGATTCCGGCGTCAGTGAGTCTGAGCATTGCGCCTGTGCGCCGTCTCGTGAGATGCCAGTCGGAGGCGATGATAAAGTCGGCGCTTCTAAAGTCGGACGGCCATGGTGTCGATCTCATCGGTGACTTAAGTCAGTCGTATTGTTTGCCGCTTGCTTACAGTAAGCATCAGGATCTCAAAGCGATTTCAACCAATACAGTAAGTAAAGAACGAACATGAAGCGCATTCATTGTTTTAAATATTAGATTTGTAACAGTTGTTATTTAGGCTGATCGTGGTGAACGGCGCTGTTGACGGTTGTGGAAAGTGTTGTTAAATTAAGTATCTGTCTATTCTGGGTTTGAACCAAGTACACTAGTTGGAGTGATCGTAGTCGTTGCATCAGTTTCTTGTGTTGTGTTACTGCTCTACGAAATATTTTATAATCGCTAGTCTCATGAATAACTAAATATTGATCAATTCTGCAAAATTCTATTCAGCCAGTAATCCCTCACAACTACATGTCTCCATACATATAAAAAGTTTCTTATGGTGATATGACGATATCCATCTTCTGTACATATCGTAGTTGCAATTTTTTGGACTGTTTGTTTTGTTTGTTTACATTCTTTTATTTGGCATCACTATCCAAAGTAGCGTTAAAAATTCTAGTTAGCCTTTATATGTGAAGCATTCACTCAAATTATGTTCACTGTGATTAACTAAATGGTGCTGGAGCCTCTGGCCTCAGTTTCAGGACATGTGCTTGGGCTGACTCATGCTTTGTGTTAATGCTAATAATTAATATTTTATTTCTTTGATACTTTAATGACGATCATACATGTGCTAAAGTGCATGAAACTTAATCCCACTCATCGTAAAATGGTTAAGAATTGTTTCACTTTGGCAGATACCTGGGTTTAGAAACAATTCAAATGATAAAACGGGGAATACTTATCTTGACTTTGTCTAATACAGTGCTATGACTTGTGCACTAACTCTTTATTGGCCATGTGGCACACCCTCCAAAAAGTGAGTGATGTATGGAACATTATTGGAGCAAAGTAACATTAAGAAGCAACATTTCATTTTAATAATTCTGATGTTCATTTGCGTTTCTATTTTATTTTAGATGGCCAGAATGTTGAATAACGAATTTTCTGGCTCTCTGCCCAAGTATTTCGTAGTCGATTGCCGATATCCATACGAGTTTGATGCCGGCCATTTGAAGGCAAGTGTTCTGTTGACATTTGTTCTTTTAACTGGTGTAACATAACTCTAAACTATCACTCTTTAATGTCAGAGCTTTGTTTTCTGATTTAGGTACAGTGACAAAAAATGTCACACCAGCCTGAAACTAATTTTTATGTGCCACAATAGCAGCAGACTTGGAAATGCTGTTGAAAACTGGCTGGGTAACAACAATACACAGATACAATACACAGAATGCAATTGTCTGATATGACCTTCCAAGTATTCCAAGTTGATGAAGTGCAGCATGCTACTGAAAAGAAGTTTCTGCATTTACAGATGCCTTTGATCTTAGCCAATCTAGGTGATGCTGGTGATATTAAAATGCGACGAAATATTGCAGCTGAAATATTTTGCAAGCATAGTTGTAGCAAAAACTTTTGCATCTGCACCAGGCTGCTGTCACGTACAGTCTGAGCAAATACATTGGCATTATGGCACAAGTTGCTGTAACCCTGTGCTAGTTAGTCTACAGGATTAAATTCACTGTTAAGATGCCAGTTTGACAGACAAAGTATTAAACTGTGAAACTGTTCGGATTATTTTCAGGGAGCATTGAACATTTTCTCGAAGGAAGCGATCTTGCAGGAATTCTTTTCGGCCGAAGCCGTTCAAAGTGCCAACTCAACGGTCAAACGCCGACCTGCTATCATCTTCCACTGCGAGTTTTCTTCTGAGAGAGGACCAAAACTGTAAGTGGCAATAGCAATTCAAAGCATTTTCTTCTTTCTCCTAAGTTACTCATTTAATCTGAAAACATTCCCGGATAAACAAGATTTATGCTATGAAGCTTTGCTTTATTTTTAGGTTTTTAAGGTTAACAGGGGGTCCATTTCTTAGCAGCACGTGTCAACCCTTTAGAAATTTTGAACCGAGACAGACGGATCGTAGATTTGACACGAGGCATCGCCATCGTTAATTTGACAGCGTTAGCCCTGTCAAATAGCATTGACAAGCCAGACTCAGAATCTGCAGGACCATTTATTGGCAGTGTGCAGCAGTTCTATTGGAAATTTGACACATGGTGTCAGAATCTGATCTCTTATTACCAGAGGTAGTGTTGATTGCCAGCACGCTGCCTGCAGCCGCTGACAATGGCCCGCTGTATATTCGAACTTATATGAGTTTTGTTGCACGTCTCGGCCAACCCAGTTGAGTACTTTGCGGTGAAAGTGAAGTTAAGTTACATGCGTGACAGTTTAATATACACAGATTGATTGATTGATTGATTGATTGAGGTTATATGATTCTTTGACTAAATCACAGCACATAGCAATGACTGATTTTATTGAGGAATGTTTGGATTATATGCTATCAAAATAATTTGTTATCACTTGCTGTATATACAATTGCCATTTGAAGTGTATAATTATTTTCACTCATCGTCTTTTTGTTGAATTTTACAGAATGCGCTTCCTCCGTAACACAGATCGTGAGTGTAACAAGGACTGTTATCCGGCGCTTCACTACCCAGAGCTCTACATTCTCGAAGGTGGCTACAAAGCCTTCTTCCAGATGCATCCGGAACTTTGTGAGCCGCGTGGTTACAAACCGATGCTCCATGAGGACCATGCGGACGAAATGAAGCACTTTCGTTCCCGGTCACGGTCTCGAAATCTGGAAGTTGGAAACCTAATGCAGCCACTTGGGTTCACAGATTCGTGACAAAATTTTAGGAAATGTCATAGTTGTTTGGTTATGCGGGTTTTTTCTTACAGGTTGAGTTGGTTTGTTGTGGCTCCAGATGTTTTTCCGGTAGGTCTGGTAATGTCTGTGCATGGAGGGGGAGGTATTTTCCTCTTTGACTTTTATAGAGAAAATCCACATACGTGAATTTTGGGAACAGCCATGATATATTCCTTAAGCATCTCAGAGACTCTTAAAAGCCTACATAAAAATATAGTTCATCTGCCCAGCTGCGTGTGCAGTTAGAGAAGAGATCTGTGATTCTTTACGATGCTTTTCTGTGTGATTTAATGCCTGATGATTTAAATGCAGAATGGTTTCATTTTGCAGTTTAATGTGAGAAATCAGATCATTTGAACCACTAAACATGTATTTGCTGTTAATATAATTCTTTCTTTCTGCTGGAAGAACAAATAAACGAACAATTGCTTAGTTTGCATGTGAGTCATGAACTCGTATATAAGAATGAAGTTTTGTCACGTGTGTTTTTACTGCTTTGAGCTCTTGTATTGATGTAATTGTTTGAATTTTAATGAATGGCTATTGTTTTACTGTAGCGTCACCTGCTGTCGATACAACTTGTTTTACATATAAGCATGGTTTCTTTGCAATGTTTTATATCATTTGGAGCTTTGATTTGTGTTTGGTTTGAAAGCATTGAAATACACCAGTCTGGCATTTGATAACAGACCTAATGAAACTTGTATCTCAGGTATATATCTCATCTTTTGTGTTTTGAGATATTTGAGAGGCTGTGACTAGCGGACCGCCAAGCGGCCGTCGAATCTCAAATACTAGCGGACCGCCAGTCACGTGTAACCTGTCACATGACTGGCGGCCGTCCAATACGGAATACTAGCAAGCCGCCAGGCTTTCTATTTACACCAATCCACAAGTTTCTAATGGCTAAACAAACCCTAAAACTAACCCTAACCGACCCTCACGACGCCTAACCTGAACCTAACCAACACTCACGAAAAAAATTGGTTGCTTACTCTGTTTCTAGTAATTTTCTAAGTCATTAAAACAAGAAAACTTTTGTCCGACATAAAACCAACTATCGGTAACTGCCGCCATTGTAACAATATTCAAGAATCAAGACTCGTCATGTGACAGGTTACACGTGACTGGCGGTCCGCTAGTATTTGAGATTCGACGGCCGCTTGGCGGTCCGCTAGTCACTTCGTATTTGAGAAGCATGTGTTAAGAACCTCTCAAAAGCTGATTTACCAAAAACTTTTAATATAAGATGGGTCGTCCATAAAATATGTCCTCAATGACAGGAGGGGGAGGAGTCAACCAGACGCAGAAAAGCGGAGGGTCTAAAGGGTTAATACCTACTTCAGTCGTATGGCAGACAGTCTGTACTAAATTCATTCATCAGTGTTTCTGGATGACTCGATGATAAAC
This sequence comes from Lumbricus rubellus, assembly GCA_945859605.1. Classification (NCBI taxonomy): domain Eukaryota; kingdom Metazoa; phylum Annelida; class Clitellata; order Crassiclitellata; family Lumbricidae; genus Lumbricus; species Lumbricus rubellus. Next base: position 37,406,416 of record OX243812.1, read on the forward strand.
AGTTAATCAGCGTGCATAGAGAATGTGGAATAATAGTAAAAATGATGATGATGACGATTGGAGTTAGGTATGGAAAAGGAAGGCAGAGAGGGAAAGTTGTTTGACGGGTATGCAAGCCCATGCTGCCACATCGCGGGAGTCCTGCGGCCTGATGCGGACGTTTGCAAAGAAGTAGGGAGATAGAAAAATGCAGACAGACACGTACAAGAGGAGGGAAGGTTCCAAAGTAGGTAGGCATTGTGGAAATCCTTTATGGACAACCTCCATGAGGGGCTGTCCATATATTACGTATGCAGTCAGGGATGGGGCTATTTTATGTAGGGGTGCATATACATGTACATGTATATCAGGGAAATGGCCTTGACGATATGTCCATTTGTGACGTCTACATTAGCTTCTGTATTATCCTAATAGTTGTTTGAGGACATTTTATTACATTATAATAAATTCTGTTCAGGTCTAAACAGTAAACCATAGCAGTTAAAAAATTTATATGTAGCAAATATGATGTGTAACAAAAGCAAAAAGTTCTCTACAGTAAACTGAATGTCTATAGATTACATCCTCGTTTTGGCTAATTAGCTTTTGTAAGTTAGAGAAACTTTTTTGCACATACACATGGGGAGGGGTTCGCAAAATGTCCGAGGTGCAACATGGGGTATGAAAATTTTTTAAAGTTGCGTCATTATATGGATGGCCTGATGCCTTGTGTATTTATGTATCAATCTTGTAAAGCAGTTTTACATTTTATAACGGTGCAACAATTCTTTGAATTTGGTTAAGTTTAAAAATTGCAGTCTTCTCATTTTTGAATCGTTGGTTTTCTCAAGATGGACGGTCTTTTTGCGTTACATTCCGCAAGGATAGTTTGTCCCGTCTTATCGTTGAGCAATCTAAAATTAGCTCCTCACCGTGCTCTGCTGTGCAGTCTAATGCATTCTTCCTGTTTGTGCTGCAGGAAAGATTGGGGTCCGTTGTTTACCTACAATTATTACTTCACTTATGCGGTGCGTTATTTTTTGACCATGTGACTTGTTACTAATTTGGGATATAATTGTTTGCTTGTGGTTGATGTAAAGCTTGATCATACTTTGGCTGCATGAATTATCTAACTCCATGGCTGTAATAGTACTTGTAATTTGATATTTTGTCAATGAACTCTACTGTATATTGTAGAGACCAGGGCACCTTACTGTGTACGTTTGATGTTGAATGATGAAGTATTTTAGGGATATGAAGCCTTTTTAAATGTATATATTCATTTCATGCTGTTCCAATTATATTTTTGGTTTCTATTTATTTTTATCCTTCTAAAAAATTTGACCATGGGCAGTGTCGTATCTGTGGCTAACAACTTAGCTTTTTAGCCAAATTCTCCTACCATAATTTTCTCATTACTTAAATTGCATTGCGGCAGTATTTCATCCATTCGGTTATTCTGAGAATTTATATAGCACCCCTTCACGATATCTACTCAGAGGCACTGTCTGCGCTGGCGTATAGTACGTGAAATGTCATTTTTAACAAATAAATACATCAGTTAGCACCTCAATGCTTGTTTTGTTACTAAGTATAAGTACATTTGCCCCATTACTTGGCATTGTGTGTTGGGCTAGTACTTTCTTTATTGTAAACTGCTTTTGCCTTTTACTTTTACTATGACTTTTAAAATCTTGTTCATTCCCTTTATTATCAATGTCTTCATTCTTGTCTTGTTGTCAATATTGAATTTTTTTAATCTATACATGTGCTTCTGTCAACTTGGATTTCCGTAGAAACACTGTGGACTTACAAGTGGGCTTATAACTTCCTTTGTAACCCTGTTCTTCTGTCATAATTTTCTAAATCCCTTGGCATTGCTGTAGTATATTCAGTCCTGTTTTCCTGCCCTTCATTCCTTGTCTGACAATGTAGTCTAATACTTTTGCATTCTGATATAGTGGGATAGAGTTTAGGCTGGCTATGAATCATAGCAGTCTGTCTCATATTGGGTCCTTAACACGTTCACCGCCTACACGCCATGTTAAATGACTGGATTCAGTACGAGTTAACTCGTACTGGGCGGTGAACGTGTTAAGCAAGTTATAATTACATCACATAAGCAGAACTTTAGCGAGCTGCATTATATTCCCAGGTGCTTTTAGTACACAGGATTACTTACTTATTAATCGGTCAAGTTTTTTAAACTGCTTATGAGAATAATCTTAGTTATCTGAAAAACTGTTTTCAGTTAAAAGATTATCCCAGAAGCATACAATCCTTAAACTACCTCCACTGCTAAAGTGTCGCAATTATCCTTTGTCGCATTTTCTTTTTCAAGTTTAATCACTTCAACTGTTCAGCATGCTCCTTTTCTGTGCTCTGTTGGTATTTTGTATAGGATTTGAAACAGTATTACAGGTCTGGTTGTGCATTGGGTTTACGTTAGGAAATGAAATGAATACATGGATGTGCTATGCTAAATTGCTAATAATTTCACATACGTTACATGCACATCCGAGACACTGAGAATGATGCTGTAAATAGTCTGTGATGACGGTATTGATTTTTTGGCTTTGCATGCATTTAACCAGCTGAAATTTTTCTGCTTTTTGTTGACATTGTACAATTATAGTTTTATTTATTCTATGTCATTCACGAAAACTGCTCAATTGTTTCAGAACTGGGGATTCTTTCTTAACAGATTATCTTGTAATAATTAAATGCTGATAATTAATAAATATTGCTGATGTAACTGCTACAGTAAACATCAACTTTAACAGCAGCAACAGTTTATTATTACGACTATGAAATAAAGCATTCTCTCTGTACAGTGTACATTAAAACAACTGTGCACAGCTTTTGTAACATATTGTAGAATTGCATGTAGCTGAAGTGTTTTTAGTTGGCACCACTTGTGAATACCCTGGTAGACCATCAGTCTTACTTGATGGCCTATTAAACTTGATTTGATGGCTTGTGTTATTCACCTCTGTTGAGACTGGTTGCAAAATCTATTTATTTTTCAGTAGTTTGTCATACAAGGTCGTTTGATTTTGCTGAGGCCTTGGTGCGACTTCTGTAGTATAACGTTAACACAGAATGTAATTAATATTCGTAGTGACTTAAATAGCCGTTTTCATGTTGTGTTTTTTAATTAAATTAGTAACAGAGTTTTCGTTGTTGCGTGTGATGTACATATCAGGTGTACCAAATAGGTGATTATCACTATTCATCCGAATAATTCGACTAACTAGATATGAATAGTAAACAAAATAGGTCTAAATTCAGTCACTGTACACAAAGAATGAGACTACTGACAATAGATTACTGACTACTGGCGATACCAGGGTTCAGGCATAAAATCCTGATTGTGCAACTGGAAGTGGGCAGTTGTAGTTTATAGGTGATGAGGATTACTGCAGCAATGGTTATGTTGGTCAACGTCAGATCCAAATTTGAATTATGACTTGGCATCAAGTCTCATATCATAATTGGACAAATCTCACTTGCAGCATTAAAAAAGTATTCCACAGTTGGATTCTGAAATATCTACTATGCAAAGTGTTGGTGATGTTTACAGCTTAGAGGCTTACGAGACTTTCTGAAAACAGAAATTGAGAGTTGATGTGAGTTAGCGCACATGCTAGAGTTTACTTCAACAAAAATGCCTATCTTACATACAGATTTAGCATGTATGTGAAGTTGTTGAAAGCACTATCTAGAGCTATAAACTGCCATATACAGGGTGGGCCATAAAAAAAGTAACACCCTAAGGTTTTTTGCCCATATCTTGACCAGAAGTAAGAATTTTGAAATGAAATTTTGCAGGCTTATAGATAATTCATATTTACACACGATGGCCAGATTTCATCTAAATATTTAAAATACAACAAAAGTTATGTCGCTTTTAGGGAGGTCACCCACCGTTTTTTGACGATTCAAAAACGAAACGCAACAAAAACTAGGTTTTTTGCCAATATCTTGACCAGAAGTAAGAATTTTGAAATGAAATTTTGCAGGCTTATAGATAATTCATATTTACACACGATGGCCAGATTTCATCTAAATATTTAAAATACAACAAAAGTTATGTCGCTTTTAGGGAGGTCACCCACCGTTTTTTGACGATTCAAAAACGAAACGCAACAAAAACTAGGTTTTTTGCCAATATCTTGACCAGAAGTAAGAATTTGTGAATGAAATTTTACAGGCTTACGAACAATTCATATTTACACATGATGGCCAAATTTCATCAAAATATATCAAAGGGTACAAAAGTTATGCCACTTTTAGTGAGACCACCCACCGTTTTTGATGATTAAAAAACGAAACGCAACAAAAAGTAACAAAAACACGATTTTGTTAAGTCTCATCTCAAAAACTGTTGTCAAATGAACTTGGTAGTGCTTCACAACTTGTGTTTAATGTGCTCACCACGAGTGCCAAAACTTCTTTTGAGTCTCTTTGCAAAGTTCTTGATGGACATGTTGATTAGTCTGACAGACGCCGTATTTATCAATTTGTTTGTCATCTTGCTATGTGACTTCTCAGTGACTTGCAGCTACGATGGCACTCTGTTTCTTTTTTAAATAGTATTAATAATGATCATCTGGCAATATGACGGCTAATTGATAACAATTATTTGAGATGAGACTTAATAAAAATCGTGTTTTTTGCTACTTTTTGGTGCGTTACCCTACTGAATCGTCAAAAACGGTGTTGGCCTCACTGAATGTGGTATAACTTTTGTTCTGTTCGAAATATTTTTATGAAATCTGGCCATCATATGTAGATATGAATTGTCTTGTAGCCTATAAAATTTCATTTTGATATTCTTACTTCTGGCCAAGATATTGGCCAGAATAATTGAATTGATTTTTAAAACTTTTTGTTGCGTTGCGTTTTTGAATCGTCAAAAAACGGTAGGAGGCCTCACTAAAAGTGATATAACTTTTGGTCTGTTTGAAATATTTTGATGAAATCTGGCCATCATGTGTAAATATGAATTGTCTTTAAGCCTGTAAAATTTCATTTCGAAATTCTTACTACTGGCCAAGATATGGGCAAAAAACCGTAGGGGTTACTTTTTTATGGCCCACCCTGTACATATTATATCCATAGCAATCAGATATTATTTGCCTCTTAACTTAAAGCAGAAGGTGAAATCAAGTAGTTTGTCGATTTAGAGGGTGTTCTGAAAGCTAGAAAATTCTGGCATATATAGGGGCATATATGTCATATATAAATTTGTCAATTTACAGGGTGTCCTGAAAGTTAGAAACTTTGGCAGTGTGTAAAACTTCTTCAGCACCCACTAGCACAGATTTTTATTGAAAACAAATACATGTACATTGTACAAGAGCTAAACATTAACGTTGCTAATCATCAGCTGAATGCCCGTACGTTTTCACTGCATATCACACAACCATTTCTTTTATCAATTCCTTGTTGTCAAGAGTTTTAATTGCAACAAAGTGGATGGATCAAGAGGAAGTTGAATATTAGACTCGAAATAACATCAAACCCTTGACTTGATCTGTAGGCATGCTTTGGGGTCATAACTCATAGCTAGATCTGGCAAAAGCCAAACTATGTCATTCCAAGCAGAAATTAGCTATTCAGTTTATACATGCGAAAGAATGACAGTACGTACATATAAATGACAATAAGCACATACAAAAGTGGAACACCTCCATCATTACTCGTCATTGTTGGGTGCGTAAAAATCGGTCGTTCCGGGTAAGATGTCAGGTCCCTATGTCTCTTAGTCAACACTATCAAGGTCATCCGCACAGTCATCATCTTTCTCAAGAATCTGCAGTTTAATGTCTCCTTGTCCTCCTGACACAGAACAAGAATTTGAATTAATGGAATCTCCATCATTGCTGTTATCCTGTTCATCGTGGTGTATGTCAGGCCAGTTGTGCCTGTCGTGCTCTGATTCAGCAAGCCCACTCAGCTCTTCATCACTATAGCCGTCTTCCACTGCACAATCGCTAAATTCATCACTTTCGTCAGACTCGTTCTTTTCAGATTCATCATCTGCATGCTCGGCTTCCTGAAAATCTTTGTCTTCCGGTGCCAGACTTTCATTGTCTTCTTCATTTTCTTCGGCCAAATTCCTTGGACGGATATGTTTGTTTTTACACTTTAAACCTTTAATTTGAAAATTTCCTTTTATTGGCAGGCGCAAAGCATCGTCTTCGTTAACACCGCTCGCTGCATCTTCACTAAGATTGTCAATAATACTTTCACAAGACGCTTCTTCGTTTTCATCCCGAGTCTGCTGCATCCATAAATTTGGACCAACATCGACATTTTGCGACACCGCTTTTAACTCTAACTCATTTTCACCGTCCTTTATCTGCTTCGATGACTGTACAGCACGCTTCTGGAACAGATGCTTTTTATGAGACGCAAAACCTGACTGACCAACCGGTGTATCTGTACAGGTATCCATAGAGTCGTCGTCCATCTGGTCGGTAGCATCTGGACATGCTCCGGCGGCTCTGCTCTTGAGAGATTCGACGAAATCCAGCGCAGTCGCTCGATTGGACAATTCCGACATCTGGTCGGAAGAGACGTCAACGAGGCTGTACGTCTTCCATTTATCCGGCCGAACCTTGTAGTCCGGTATTCTGCTTTTGCGTGGCATTCCCTTCGGAATTTTGAATCTCGTCTTGCGGGCCACCGGTTCGTCGGCGGGATCGGGTTTCAACAGATGAGAATGGTCGTCCGATTGATTCTTTTCGAACGCTTTGTGCCTTGCTTCGATGCTGTCGAGGCAGGAGAAGACGTCGTAGGATCGGGAAGAAAATGCTCTGTCCACCTGCGATAATCTGAAGTTGACAGAGCTTGCGTCCGTTGTTTTATCCATTTCAGCAGTTGACTTCTGCAATTGAATTTAACGGAGTTTGCTTCTACAGATCAAAAACATCAGAACTATGCAAGTGCAACAGGAGTTACAGTAAAATACGTAAGAATATTCAAAAATACTGACAATTCCTAATTAAACTCTCCTCACTGCAGAGCTATAATTTATTAAAGAAATCGTATCAGGACATTTTACAGGTAATGTTACTTCTGGACAGTTAGATCTGTTCGACTACAAAATGCAGAACTTTAATTTTATTAAATGGCAAAAGAATCAACTCTATGAAGGGTTAGATTATGTGGCCTGGGTAGAGTATTGTAAGGAGTAACCTTGTGTGGAGGAAGGAGGTTGTGAAGAACGTTTCAAGGATTTAAGAGGATAGAGCGGAAAAGAGCAGAGTCAGCTCTAGAACAGAGTGCGCCAAAACTAGTAAAATCAGTAGGAAGGAAGCTTGAACGGGTCAATTTTCTTAAAAGACCGTTAAGACGTTTACGCTCCATGGCATTGGCTTATGCCCACCAAACAGAGGAGGCATAAAGTAATCTTGAGATGGTACTTAGCATCTTAGGCAGTAGCTCTAACAACGTCAAACAGACGTTGACCGCCTGTTTGGTCATCCTCCTAAAAGCATGTTGTCTTTTACTGAATCCGTTAAAACCATAAACAATACTAAATTTAATTCTTAAAAGTAACAAGCAGTTCCAGAAATAAGCTGCAATTATATGTTGAAATTATGCTCACATGTTGTGGAAGTTTTGCATATACACTTTCACTGCGATAACAAGAATAATATCGTATTTTAGTTTAACACCGATTACGTATCGTTATTTTATTGAGGTTGCATGGCCACTGGCCGCCGCCAACGCGGCGCCAAGTAACTGACTGAAAGTTTCAAAAGCATAAGGATGAAGTCCGCGTGTTTTCGTAGGAACTTCTATTGCGCCCGCGTAGTAATACAAGGCTCAAAGTCAATGGTTATTACTAAGCGGTTATTTCAAAACATCAAATGTGACTCCTGTCGAAAGACAACTACCGAAGGAATAAGTCCGGAAATACAGGGGCGGAAACCTGGTCCGAACTTTGGGGGGACGGACGAGCGGCTGAAAGACGATCGCTGAAGCGCGAAGCACCGAGTTGGGAGGGGTGAATTAAGGTTGTTTTTAATATTCACACCTAATTGTAGCATTTTAGCTGTCGTCAAAAATGAAAAATGATCCATTTTCTTAGTCCCAATAGAAGTAGTTCAAACTGTAATTTGTTATTGAACACGATCGGAGTGCAGATTGTATTAGACACCTTTTTAATGCTGATATCACAAATTTATATAATGATGGAATGTGCTAAATTTCGCAAAACAGTTTTGCAAAAAAACTATCTATGCATTTAACATAGACACCTCTGTAATGCAATCAATCAAAAATATATATAAGAAAATCATGCTATGTAGTGAATATTACTCAAATTCATGACTAAAATATTTGCGTTAATTTATTACATGCAAATTATGTTTATTAGAAAGACTAAAAAGAAAACACTGATAGGAATGAAAATCTACTCTTGTCTATAATTATTATATACATACCATCAGAGCATATCAAAAGAATTCCGTTACAGAACTGCATGACTTTTTCTCAGCCTTTTGATCTACCCTGGTAAATAACTGCCAACCAGATGACAATGACTTTTTCAAAACTATTTTTTGCTGCGAGGATGTGATTTTACAACTGTCCAAGACCATTAAAACTGCCATTTTATTTAAAATCAACACTTCTATGTGAACTTGCACGTTTAAAAGCCCTGCCAACTCTCATTATGCATAGATTAAATCCGTTCAAGAGACCAAATCGTGGACGGAGTTTGGTTTACATTTTGGGGGGCTAAAAAAACTTAAAGTTTGGATATGAGGCGGAGACTTGGTCCAGATTGAGCGGCGCCGGAATTTTTTTCTCGAATCAAAAGTTAATGAGCCTTTTAAGTCATCGAGTTTAATTTAAATCTAATAAAAACCATACTATCTTGCGTAAACACCTTTTTTAGGCAAGTAGTTTATTTGAAATATCATAAAACCCTACTAAATACCGTAAACACCTTTTTTAGTCATCGAGTTTAATTGAAGTCTCATAAAACCAGACTATTTTGCGTAAAAACCTTTTTTAGACATCAACTCATCGAGTTTAATTAAAATCTTATAAAACCATACTATTTTGCGTAAACATCTTTTTCAGTCATCAATTTTTATTTGAATCTCATAAAACCATACTATTTTGCGTAAACACCTTTCTTATTATCGAGAATAATTGTAATCTCATAAAAACCATACTATTTTGCGTAAACACCTTTTTTAGTGACCGGGTTTAATTGAAATATCGTAAAACCATGTTTTTTTCCGTAAACACCTTTTTTAGTCATATTGTTAAATTTAAATATCATAGATCTATACTATTTTCCGAAGACACCTTCTTTGGTCATCGAGTTTAATTTAAGTCTCATAAAAACTTTACTATTTCGCGTAAACACCTTTTTTAGTCATTGAGTTTAATTGAAATCTCATAAGACCATAATATTTCCGTAAACACCTTTTTTAGTCATCGAAATTTGTTAAATTCTCATAAAAACCATACTATTTTGCGTAAACATATTTTTTGGGAGTTTAATTTAAATCTCACAAAACCATATTATTTTTCAGACAAAAAGTGTGTCGACCTTTTCTTGGTCATAGAGTTGAAATCTCATAAAAACCATTCTTTTTCCTTACACACGTCGAGTTTAATAGAAATCTCATGAAACCATACTAACTTTCCGGACACACCCGTTTTAGTCAACGACTTTAATTGAAGTTTCACAACAACCATGCTATTTTTCCTGGATAAAAAAGCGTTAATCATCGGATTCAAGTTTCGCTCGTGAAAATTTCTTGGGGGCTAACGCCGGAAACTATACCATTTTCCTTGTGACAGACCTGAATCTGAGTCTTCTTGAGGGGTTTGAGCCCCCTAGCCCGTTATAAACTCCGCCCATGGACCCAATGATGTTCTATGTCCCACTGTTCGTTTTCCAGAGGAACAATAAACAAAATACTTACTTACTTACTTATTTACGTATTAACTTTTCCTTTTACTTCTGATGTTGAACATGACGCTGATTTGAGCCTGAAGAGAAGCTGAATTGAATTTAGCAGAAAGCCGACATGTGACGTTGTGAGTTTGTGACGTTGGGTGTTTTCAAGTCTTTATAATAATTGGAAATGAGTTAAAAGAGGTGTCTTATCTATACAGTATACTGCCCTGAAAAGGCAAAACACAGTAACTATGACTCTTATAGTAAGGGAGTTACTGTGTTTTGCCTTTTTAGGGCAGTATAATGTTCGCAAACTATCCAATGTGGGACTTAATAACTTTTGGTTAGTGCCTGGATTGCTCTGGAGTTCATAACATTATAAATATTTACTTCATCTGCTAAACTTTTTCTCTAGTTCCCTACTGAAGATTGTGTACATGTCCTAACGCTTGAACATTGGGGGGGACAAATGCATGGGCCGTCCCCCCAACGTCTTCTTTGGGGGGGACCGTCCCCCCTGTCCCCCCCTAGGTTTCCGCCCCTGCGGAAATAGATGAGACTTTGACTAGATTTGAAGATCACACAGCATGCATAATAGACCTAGGCCTACTTCTATTCATAAATTTCGTTTATTCGATCAAATTAAGTTGACATACCGCAATTTGCTACATGATGAACGCAATGACAAGTACCCTAGTGTTATCTGTTTCCGCAAAGATCAATGCAAGGAAAAAGAGTTTCTAGGAAGCTGGTTCATAGATCTCGAGCTAACACTGCGAACAAGTTTTTATATAAAAAATGGACCCAGGTTTCAAGATCAGCAAACGTTATAGACTAATATATAGGCCTATAGGCCATATATATAGGCCTTGGCCTATTCACAACGATATGCATGGGGCATTGGTAGGCTAAGGCTGAGAATTGAACTCCGGCGCCTTTGGCTAAACGACGCCATGCTGTTGCTGCTGCTAGCTGCTGCTGCTGATGATGATGACGACATGAAAGCGATTTGAGAGACATCATAGAGGCCTACTATAGTATACATAGCAGGCATAACTCAGGCAGGTATGCAGAACAGGTCTTTATACAGACAATGAGGACCTGTTTTTGATCTGACATCGATAGGCCTATAGATTGTTAGGCCAATAGGCCTACGGATATTTTATTGCGCTGCGACCGGCCTATATATAGGCTTACCTCATGTTGTAGGCCTAAAAAAGTTGGTGCGCTTCTGTCTTGCTATTGATGTGACTGCATGATGTCTTCGTCGCAAATCCAACCTCGTAAACCAGCCTAGTTAACAATAAGCGAAATATTAGCCTAAATGAACGAAATCGATGCATAGGCCTAGCATGCAGCCAGTACTCAGTAGCTTAGGCTATACTATATGATTAGCGACAGGTTTCGACTTGAAGGCTTAGAGTTGATGGCCAAAGTGTAAAATATGTCAGTAATGGAAGGGCACGGACGGTGGTTGTAGGAACTTAGGAAGCCTAGGCTAAATTTGCTAATTAAATATTTACAAGCCCATCTATGCCCACAAATATAAGAGCTTTGGTTACTTGTGAGCCTCCTTCACTTAGCCTACACACTCACTTCTGGCTAATATCACAACGATATTCTTATGAGTATAGGCTTAATTCAGAAACCAGCATGTGCAGGATATTGTCAACAACAACCCTATCAACACAGGTTGTTGTTGTTGTTGGTCGTGGACGACTACTGTGTTGTAATGGTTTAAACACAAACATTTAATGTAAAGTATTATTGGTCTAATGTAAAGTATTATTAGTTTGACTCCAGTTTATTTTCTTGCTCGTGATGTGTTCTTGTTCCTTAGTCCTTCCCTGGCTCCCTATATCCGTCCATTCTTCTAGCGCCATTACATCCCTCCCCATCTTAATTATTTCCCTCCCCCATCTTGGTTACGACTAATCAATGTACAGAAGTTTGTCCAAACATCCCATTACACATTTTTCATGGGGTGAAATCTATCAGCCATGGTGGACCCCTTTTGTCACGGTTTGATCGTCTCCACAATGTCCCTTGTCCAGATACTTCAGCTGAAGGTCCAAGACCCATGTGGAGAGGCCCCCCTCCAACTGATCGCTGTAAGACTGGATGTTGAGCGACCGTGGCAGGAGCAACGGATGCATCCTGCAAAACCTCCAGTTCGATGTCAACAGGTTGGTCGTGGACGACTACTGTGTTGATAGGATTGTTGTTGACGACTTCTGTGTTGATAGGATTGTTGTCGACGACTTCTGTGCTGATAGGGTTGTTGTTGACGACTTCTGTGTTGATAGGATTGTTGTTGACGACTTCTGTGTTGATAGGATTGTTGTTGACGACTTCTGTGTTGATAGGGTTGTTGTTGACGACTTCTGTGTTGATAGGGTTGTTGTTGACGACTTCTGTGTTGATAGGGTTGTTGTTGACAACTTCTGTATTAACGGGTTTGAAGAACGAAGAGTTTTGAGTTGCTTGTCGCTTGAAGAACGAAGAGTTGTGAGTTGCTTGTTGCTTGAAGAACGAAGAGTTGGGAGTTGCTTGTCGCTTGAAGAACGAAGAGTTGGGAGTTGCTTGTTGCTTGAAGAACGAAGAGTTGGGAGTTACTTGTCGCTCTCTCTTCTTCACGGTAAGGGTTGAACCTTTTCGGCTGACGACCTCATAAGGCAGTGGTTCAACTGGAAGGTTGCTCTTAGAGTATGTCTTTGGTGACTTTAGCAGCACTGAATCACCGACAGTCAAGGATGAGGACTGGACATGAGATCCACGATCTGCATGCGCTTTCATTGCATCTTTCTGACGAGCATCACGGCAGCGAAGGCTGTCGTCCTCTTCTTCCCTCACCAGCTGTGGCAGTTTCACAGCCATAGGACGACCAAACAACAATGTGGCCGGTGCAGCCCCAGTCGTGGAGTTTGGGGTAGCTCGGTAGTTGCGAAGGAATCCATATAATTCCTGCTTCCAGTTCCTGCCTTCCACGGTGGCTGTCTTGATCATCTCTTTCGCAGTCCTCATGAATTCCTCAGTAGTTCTCGGCCAATAAGGTGGAATCTTGAGATGTCTAAAACCTAGGTTTGAACTGAACATCTCAAATTCCCTGCCATTGAAGGGTGACTCGTTGTTCGATTTGAGTGTCTTCGGTACACCATATTCCGAGAAGACCTTGTCAATTTTTGGAATGACTGTTGTGGCAGTGAGAGATGATATTATATCGACCACAGGAAATCGGGAATATTCATCATAAATGACCATCAAGTAGTGGTCTTGAACAGTGGCAAAGTCAATGCTGACGTGTTGCCATGGACGCGTTGGCAGTTCCGACGTCATCAACGGTTCATGATTGTCCATTGGCACAGCGGCAGCACAAGGTCTACATGACCGCATCTGTGATTCAACCATTCTATCAATGCCTGGAAACCATATTTTTTCTTTCAACAGGGCCTTTGTTTTGGATATCCCCTGGTGTCCTTCATGAGCCAACCGCACTGAACGCTCCTGGATGCACTGAGGTATTACCAGGCGATTGTGACGGAGAATAACTTTGTTGTAGACGTCATAGGTAAGGTCAGTCTTAATTCTGGCAAAGGCATCATAGACAATGGGATCAAAACCGTCCTCCTGCACTGAGTGGACCCACCGACCAGACTGTATGGCAGACTTAACAGCCTGCAAGGTGACGTCACGTTTTGTTGCGGACTGTACTTCCTCCAACGTCATGGCCCTTGGAATAGCGTGACTTGTAACAGAGTTTACATATTCTTCCGCCACTTTATCCTCGTGCGACACTAGCTTTGTGCCCTGTCGAGGGTGCCTTGACAGATAGTCCACATTGATGAGGTGCAGCTGACAGGATGTCTCCCAGCTGAGAAGTGAGCCACTGCTTCCTGCAACAACGTAGAAGTCAGTGTAAGCGTGATTGACGTCGTGCTCAGCAAGCAGAGTAAGTTTGCCCAGAATAGGGAGTGGAGTTGATCCATGATAGGTCATGATTCTGGTGGAGGTTGGACTGAGCCTGTGCTTGGGCTTAAGCGTGTAAAAATCTTTCTCATCGAGAATGTTGATGCTTGCTCCAGAATCTGCAGTGAGCTTAACAGGTATGCCGTCCAGCATGACAACAAAGACAGGTGCATCACGACGGCATGTCGGTGCACTGATGGCATACACAAACTCTGTTTCTGATTCGGAGCTAGAGTTGTCTGCAGCGACCCAATTAAGTCTTGGTCTGCGATCTCCATGCTGCACCTCTGCGCGCAGCGATGGCCCTGAACTGCGGCACACTGATGAGAAATGTCCGAGTCTTCCGCACCCCCTGCAAGATTGGCCAAGAGCTGGACAGCGTTGACGGCCTCCTGCATGCGGCCAAGCTTTCCCGCAGTTTCTACAGGTGGTGTATCCTGTCGGCTCATCATGGGTTTCTGGACGTACGGAATTTTTCGCGACAATCCGGTGATTTGCCGTTATCTGACAGACGGATTCGGTTGCAGGCTCACCGGTCATCGCAGAAGATTGAGCTTCGGCAAGCTCAGCTGCACGTTCTATCTCAAACAGCTTGTCCAGGGTGAGCGCAGGATCCGTCAATGCCTTCCGACGAAGACGATTGGACCGGCAGCCTTGGATAACCTGGCTTTTCAATTCGCGGTTCACGTCGTTGAAATCGCATGTGACGGCCAACTGACGAAGACGGGTCAGGTAAGAAGCAATGTCCTCCAGATGGCTCTGCTTGCCCTGACGAAACTGAAATACTGCGAACTCCACGTTCTCTTTAGGGGCAAAGAATGCCGTCAGCGCGTTTATGGCTGTGTCTGTCGTGGACTCGTTCTCAGTAGGGTTTGGTACTGGTAAAGTGTCAAAAATGTCACTTACGCGCTCACCGGCATAATGCAAAAGCAGAGCTTTCCGTCGCACATCGTCCGTAATGTTGATAGCGATGACAAGATTTCGGAAGCGCCCGACCCACTTTCTCCAACGCACCGCAATGTCACCCGCTTCAGGCGACGGGTCGAAGGTTGGAAACGGAGGCAGACTTTCGGCCATGTCACGTGTAGAATTCCAGATAAACGATAGTTTAGCGTCGTAAATTATTTGCACGCAAGTTCCAAATTATCCTCGTCGCCAATGTAATGGTTTAAACACAAACATTTAATGTAAAGTATTATTGGTCTAATGTAAAGTATTATTAGTTTGACTCCAGTTTATTTTCTTGCTCGTGATGTGTTCTTGTTCCTTAGTCCTTCCCTGGCTCCCTATATCCGTCCATTCTTCTAGCGCCATTACATTCATTAGTAATTTGCCGCCGACTCGGCCCATTAAGAACATTCTTCGCAACACAGCCAGCAGCCTACCGTGCGACTTTGTGACCCAATTAACTGGTGCGCACCTCGGCGTATTAATTCAAAAGTGAAAGCTTAGCAAAGAAGATCTGTCCATCGAACGTTATATATTTATATACTTACTTTAACCCCGCTGATATTGTTTTTATTCGTCTGAATTTTTCAGGTTATTTACGATTTGAGTTTATCAGCTTGTAACAAGTTTTTAAACTATCTTAAACAAAGGCACTATTTTCAAGTTGAAGGGCTACACAGCGGAAGTAGGTAAACCGTATGTGTGTGTTGTGTCTCGGCTGATGCGATGGAAACATTGTTTGCTGGCAGAAAACATGATACTAGAAACTTGCATAATATTTCTATTTCAGTTAAATTCTCGCGTTCAGTATTTCTTAAACAAGCATAGACAAGTTACCACTAACGAACTCTTATCGGCAAACCAATTGGCATGAAATCTGCCGCTGTTCGAAAGTTTCTATGTCAGTTCGTCTGCTTAGTTCAGGCGCCGTAGGGCGCTCTGACTGAGAGAGGAGCCAGCTGCTGCTGTCTTGACGTTTGCGGATAGGTGCAAACGTGACGATGAATGTGAGCGTAAGGGATTTTATGCCAGGCGCTGTCCAGCACAGCGATGTCCTCGATCGGATGCGGCGTCGAATGGACGTCTACCGCCAGAGGCACGTTGAAATGGCTAGTCAATTTGATGGGCGGAATAACGAGATCTCGGAAAGACAAAGACAAGAAACGGCCGCCTACCACAAACGATGGCTAGATAGCAAGGCTAAGAGAACTACCAGCAAGTCGAAAGCTGGCCAGAGAGGAGAAGGCTCAGCTTTAACGTCAAACTCGTATGCAGTAAGTATTCGTTTGCTTTTTCTGTATCTGCAACTGTATCATAGTCTTCGTTTAGTTTCAAACTGGCACACCGCAGTGTGGGTACAAGTCACAGTATGAATGGATGATTACAGGAGTCGACTTGAACTTTTGGCAGCCATGCAAGGCGTCAATTACATCCTACTACTCATTTTACCACTGCCATCTGCCATACTGAAAGCTGAGTCGACCTTTGGAATATAGCAGGAAGCCATCCCGCAATCCATGCGTTCGTCGTGCCATTTGAAGTGTTTCCATTACCCTAAGACCTACTACGTTTGTTCATAGGTCTTATTAATTAACAGTGATGACCATAGGATATGATATTTTGGACCCTGTGTAGAGTCTAGAGTGTACTGTATGGGCCTCCCTTGACACAAGTCAAATTATTTTGTATCAATTGCTAATAATTTTATTTTAGTAAGCTGTTGATACCATTTGACTTTTATTATTGACAGCAGAGAAAGCGTCATTGTATGTTCAAAACCATAATATTATTTTTAGAGCATCTTCACTGTCTTATTCATGTTTAGTTTAGACTGTAACATATTTGATCTGCGGGGAGAAAGCTGCTGGGCTAATTTTGCTGAGGGATTTAAACAATTGCTCAGCCTTCTCCTCAAGTTGCTGACCATGCAACCTGGAATGGGCTTCCTACTACTCTTCGTCAAATGCTTAATATTAGTCTATATGCCTCATTTCTCACGCTCTTAAGACTGTTCCTATTCGACCGGGGTTGGACTAGGAGCACTCCTGAGTAGGCAGCCTTGTATCAATCTGCTGTAATAAGTAAATAAATAAATAATAAAATCGTGGCAAATTATATATAATATCTCGATGGGTCCACCTGTGTTTCTGAGCAAATTGTGTGCAGAGATTTAAATCCTAAGTACTTTAAAAAATGTGTACATGGTTAGGTTAACGCTTTATGCATGTGTTATGACAAGTTCTTGGAAGTGATGCAAATTGTTTTTCATTATGAATCACAGCTTTTCAGGCAGCAAGCTACTGAAATGTCACATATTCATATAAAATTTGGATAAAGCAATTGGCTTTTATTTGAGGTCCTAAAGGTATTAATTTGTTTTCAATCTAATGACATAACTAGTGTCAGGTTTCCCCTTAATCATTCAACTGCTTGAATAAGTCTTAATAATATTGTCCGTTTCTTAACTTTGGAGGACTTTCTTTATTTTGCTGCTTCAGAGAACACAATTCCAAACTTTTGTGTAAGACTTCATAACTTCACAACTGTTAAATATTGCACTTTGGTGACATAATTTTAAGGACGGCTGCTGTCCTGTGTATAACTCATGAACATTGATAGACAGTCTTTGCTTCTGTGTGACAAGAATTGGCACAAGATTTTGACTTGCTGAACTACTGTTGCCTGCAAGCCTCTCCATGGTATTCTACAAACACTGGTTCTAGCTGTGGACATAGTGTGTCTTCCAGCATATGCTGATGAATTTTGTGGAATAACTGCCACTAGAACTGGTGAGACAAACCAACTGAAGACAGTTAATACCAGATGTATAAAGAACTGACATCTCTTTGATTAACGCAGAAAAGTATGACACATGCAGGTCATGTGACTGCAGTGCAGCCACAAGTATAAATCTATAGGTCAATCATGACCCAAGGTGGGAGAGAGATTTGGAATGTCTCCTGGGGATGTCAAAAGTCACAACAGCTTCCACTGTATTGTTGTCAGCAACATCTTTATTTTGGAAATGCCTGAACATTCAAAGACTATCTTATTTGTTAGTGACATCACTAACTTGGGTATAGAGCACTTCTGAATCTCTGCATGGTACTTTATAAATGTCCAACTACAATTACAGTTATGGCTATCATCGTTACAGCTAACTTTACCCTTCAAGATATCACCGTGCCTATGCTCATTATTTGTGTACAACTACTTTATAGAAGCTTGTTTTCTTCAAATATAGCTCTAGGTAATTCAGTATCACATATTGAATTTTTCAATGCAGCAAAGCACGTTCTATGCTTATAAAATTCATTTATAACAATGAGCAAAAAAAGATTCTAAGCTGAACACCAGTTCTTCAGAACTTTGTACATTTCACACCAGATAAAAGATCTATATGAGAGCTCTATGAAAGAAGATTTATAATATATTCCAGGTTGAGCCATAGTGAATGGTGAAAATGTTTGTATTCAGTGACTTCAGTCTGCATCCACGTTTGACTGTAGGGGGTACAAGGCAAGCGCCTGTATGGCTGATTTCTGGCTTCCTTACAAGTGTTATCAGATTTTGACCTGGTTTCTCGTATGGACTTTGACTTGCAGTTTCAGTTGAAGCTACACCGATTGATGCCTTACACATTTTTTATGGCAGTGAACACTGTAGATGTTACTGGAGTAGATTTAGATTAGATAATAGCTTAACGCACTTATTGTTAACTTCCTTTACCTCTGTCTTTCAGGAGTTGTTTCTACAAGTGCTTTAAATTCATGTCTTGTTTCTAAAAGTCATGCCTTGGGTTCTGTTTTATACCTTAATTCAATGGCTATCCACAACATGTCTCACAGTGCATGAAATTCAAGGGTTTGATGTCGGCCTGGCATTGCCACTGGGTGAGGAACCTGCCACTTGTTGCTCTGCTTTGAAATGTGAGTGACTGCAAATTCCTGTACTCTGTGACCCTATAGGGAGACTCAATGTATGCTTCTCACATCCCCTCAGCGCTTCCTTTTCTGTATTTGGTCCATTTAACTGGATTTATCTGGTCAGTATTATTTGTGTAGCAATGATGTATGCTGATCAATGCTGATCTGATCTCTTTATGCACACGTCAGTGTTAAATGAAAGTATTGTGAATAGCAGCCACTAAATAATGTGGCTAAGAATGCTCAATTCTCATGTAGATAAAACACATTCATAGCGTCTTGCTACCCTGACAGTTTTCTTGTCCTGCAAGTTGATAGTGTACTTTGCATGCAGAGTCCTTCATTTCCCTCGATTTTGCAAATGGAGGATATCTTAACTGCAAAACCTGAATATGCTCACCGATAAGAACTCGGATTATTAAGGGTACCCACACTGCATTGATGAGTGTAAGCAGTCCTAGGCTGATGCTTTAAAAGACACCAGAAGGGAAAGTGTAGCTGCTGCAGATTAAAGATTATTCTTGCTGTAAAGACCTGACAGTCTTTGTCAAGCTGTACTTGGTGGACGGTGGTAGCTCAGTAAACTTGTACAGATTGGCAATACACAGATCTATATATATATGTGGATTTAAGTGACAGAAAGGTCTGCTATGGATGTTCACTGTTCAGCTGAACTGAAATATGAGATTTTAATTTTAAAGAAGTTCAAACGCCAAGAGCAGCAAGATGTAATTCATTATGTTCAGATGCCTGTTTAGGCCTAAAAAAATGCTGTGTTTCCGGTAACAGAGCTAAAAAAAATTGGGTAGGTAGGTCGGAAAATATTTTTATTTTGTAAAATATTTTTATGCAGTGACTATCCGAAAAAGTATACCCCACTAGTCTTTTTTGCACGCTGAAACAAAGTACGTGTTCTAAGCAAGTATAAACTGCCTATTTCCCGACTGTCTGCACCTAAAACAGCTCTAGAAACAGTCCTATTAATTTCATTTTGTTGACGTCTCTTATGTTATGTCAATACAAATGTTAAAAAAAGATTTTTTTGAAAAAAAATTAAAATTTTTTTTTGAAAAAAAAAAATTTTTTGTAAAAAAAAATTTTTTAATAAAATATTTTACAAAAATATTTGGGTCGCGGCCGTAAAAATGGGTCGGTCGCGTTACCGGAAACACAACACTTTTTTTTTACGCCTTATGGCCTGCCTACCTCAGTGCCTGCCCGCCTGCCTGTCTGCCTGAGCTTCAGATTGTCCAGTTTGAAACTGAATCCTACTCTGTCTTATTTTGTTGGCTTTGTGTTTTAGCAAGGGACCAGAGTGGGAAGGAGGATGGCAGTGTGCGTGCCTATGTGGCGTGTCTGTTGTGGATAACACCTGCCTCCTGCTATAAAGGAGGATGTAATCTCAATGACCCACTCTGCATGACTGTGTGTGAACCGATTTTAGAAGGAAGCCGAGGTTATGGGAAACAGACGACTTGCCCATTTCATGCCAGCTGTACATAGTCACATTAAATTGTTGTCTGTCACACGTCTGCATCTATTTTGTCCAGATTAGTCTGCTATTCTTGTCTGCTTTGCCTTTATTGTATATTGAGATATTATTTAAAGCTGAAAACATGATATTCAAGACACTTGTACTTAACTAGTGTTTGCTAAGTGTTGTTATATTATTTAATAAATGTTGTTTTAAGGGCTTAAATAGCTTTTTCAAGGCGTTATTTAGGAATTTAGCCGTGTTGCGTCATTAAATATTCCACCTGTAAATATATGTTTTGTTGTACATTTCTGCCAGTCTGGTCTGCATATAGACCAGACATGAACTTTGTACTAAGGTATGTGCAGAATTTGTTAGGTGCACCTTATAAACATTGCGTTAAATTATATTGGGAGTGTACGCCCAAATATTCTCAAAATATGGGGTATGAATTATGAACAGTTAAATGACATTTTCTCTGAGATACATTGGGGACAATTGCGAATTCCTTCAAACTATGTTGCGACTGGGTTTTGCACTACATTCATATGTTTTTTCCTAATGAATTAATAATTATTAACATTGGCAGTTTTGTTAGTACTGTTTATTGTTGTAATATGCATTGATTTCTTTAATTTTGTTAAATTGTGCTGGCGGTTATTGTTGTTTTGTAAAAGTTTATGTCTTTATCATGCAGAAGTTAATTTTAATTTTTTTTTTCAATCATTGCCATGGGTCCAGTGAAATGGAAGTTTGTGAGAATTAATTTAAGCCTTGACCATTCATTGACCATTGACCAGTGAGCAAGAGCCAACAGTGTTCATAGATGTTGCTCGACATACACTTTTTTGACTTTGAGATTGGTGTACTTTGTGAGGTTGGTGTACATCATGTCATCCAGTATGCTCTGGTTTTTAATGGCATATATGTAACAGGATCCATGAATTATGGGTACCAGGCAGGACTGTACTCAAGGGTATATGCGAGTATACGCGTATACTCACCTCCCGGAAAAAAACGGCATTGTATACTCACTTCTCGAAAACCAGGTTATACGCTTGTAAAAGGCAGGGTACAATGTTATTAAATTTCTATTTGTGTATTCCAAGGTGCACAGATTCAGAATTTAGACACTTGCAGCTTTCAGTTATTTTTGCAGTAACACACGTATTGTTCTTAATATTTGTGTGGATCTTTTTATTAATTATTATGACATTGTTCAGTGATTCTTTGATTATTGGTTTATTATACTTGCATGCCTGATATATTCGTGGGAAAATTTCTGTGTTGGTTGGTTTGTTTTGTGTATTTATTAATCTGGCTTTGTTTCTTCTTTTATTGTCAGAAACTGAAGCGAAAGTCCAACAACGATGAATCCTTAGTTGCTGCAGCGAAGACCTTTCGGACGGACGAAGCTAATGCCGAGTACGTCTACAATTTTTCCGATCCAGCGTCTACTGGCATTCAAGATCACACGTGCAAAAAGAACAGTCCACAGAACATGCCGAGAAATGCCGAAAACTTCAGCGGTCACCAATTCCACAGTAATCTGTCGTTGAACATAAGTGTGGATGCAGGCATGAACCTCCCTCAGAGTGAAATCAAGCTCAGGTTTAGTTGTGCTTCAATTGGTGCTAAGCCGGAAGCAGCCATGCCACCCAGCATGTCGTTTGAGAACGTTGATTTCTGCAAGAAGGAGCCGCACGACGACTCTCAAGACCCGAGCACGGTCGACGACGCTCAGGACCTGATAAATTTTGATGACGATGGTCTCTGCGATTTCCTGAACGGCATAGACGGAGAGCTGCCCGCCGACATTTTCCAGGTGCTTAATCAAGGTGAGTTGGACAACATGGATTTTCACGACTCGCCGCTTAACATCAAAGACTGTGTTTCCGACGCTGAACCGGACCAGCCAATCAGCTCTGCAACAGCGTCTGTACCTTCTGTGCTTCTGCACACGAATTCATCGAATGGCGAATTCAAGGCCTCTTCTTCCACTTCAAATGATAACAAAGGTCCGTCACCTCCAAATCAGTTTTCCAACTCTGCCGGTGGAAGCCAGATATCGCTGAACGTGGAAATCGCTCAGTCACTTGTTACCGATGCTGGACCTGCAGCCGAAACTCTCAAGCAGATGGCCGCCCGACGTAGTCAGGAGACGAGTACAAAGGCTTCGAGTTATGCGCAGAACCAGCAGCAGCAGCAGACGCCATCGCAGACGTACAGCTACACCATTCCATACCCAGTCACCGACTATGCATCGTCGACAAGCATGGCTACAGGACAGCAACTGGCACAGCAGCAGCGATACAGGACGCCCTTATCTTTGAACTCTTCCTCTCCGCAACTGTCAGCACTGCAGTCCTGCCTGCCTGGAAAGCATGAGCAACAGAATGCGTACTGTCCACCTTACGGTACTACAGGATCTGGATTTGGAATCAAGCAGGTGCGCTCGCGGATTCGCAGCGCCTGTGCGTCGTCGCTTTCTGCCGTCCGCTATCCTGGAATCATCGGCAACGACGTCAGTCTGCAGTTCTGCGTACGAAGTCAGAGCTCGCAGATAGAAAACCCTGCTCAGTTTTCCACGCTGCAGAATCAGCAGACCTTGGTGCCATCAAACGATGCCATTGGTTTCAACCCATCAGAGCATCTGAACAACAGTGCAGTCCACCAGCAGCAGCAGCAGCAGTTCTTTTACCAGCCTGTCCAGAACAGCGGCACGGCAAATGTTGTTCGATCCTATTCACAGATGATAAACAAAAACATGACGACCGTCAATCCTCACTCAGGGCAACAGCATCTCCCCACTTACCCCGCTTCACAGTACGTCTCGACAGCGTCGTGGATCCAGGCGGGAGGCCAGATGTTCGTCAATAAGAATATGATGAAGATACAGTCGAACGTGTCGCAACAACCCGAATTACCTTTGAACAGTACGATCAAGATGGAGGTTGGCATGACGACGGGTTGTAGTCCAACAAATGGCCAGTCATTTAACGATGCCGCTGCTAGCCACACTTCATTACCACTGTTTAGAAGTAACACCAGCCAGTCCGACTACATAAGTCAAGGATACGCACAGCCATTGGTGTTTGGCAGTCTACCAAACTCTTCTAATGTCATGAGGCCTAGTGCTCCTTTGTACCTCAAGGGCTCTAGTAACAAAATGTCGTCGGCCAGTAACAACGCGGCTAATTCAAATGCTTTCTCGCTTCAGGGCAGCCAACTGGGAAGCTGGTTGAAAACATCATCAGTGCTGCAGTCACCATCACTGGGGATGGAACCAAGTTTAAACACAGTGCCTCCTCCCCACAGATCTCCACAGTTCACCGGATACAGACAACTGAAGCCAACAACACCACAGTCGGCGCCTTTGACACACAGTGATGCACAGCATCAGCAACAGCATATTATGCCAAGGCTTCCAATGAGAGGCTGGGGATACACAGAGGTGAGGATGCCTCCAGGTTATCCACATTTAGGCAACAATGTTGCACACTTAACCTCGGATGGGACTCAAGCAGATGTCGGGCAGGTGAGACTGAATACCAGTACTTGTGGACCAGGCATGTTGCTTGCACACTCTGGACAACAACGATCTGGTGTTGTTACAATGCCGCCTGGACAACTTGCTAACAATGGCCATCGACCATCTGCTTGCCAGTTGTCATCTGCTGCTGCTGCTGCTGCTGGTGGTAGTGGTGTTGGTGTTGGTGGTGGTGGCCAGTTCATGCTATGCAATGATACGTCGACGTTGTTTGATTCATCAGCGATTCAAAACCACGAATCAATTGAGCTCAGCCTCATTGAAGATTTCATAAATGGGAAATGAAATGATTCCGTCTAAACTCTTATGTGCTGGTGACCGTGTCATCAGTACCATGGAGAAGTTGTTGCTGATGTGTGATTGGCACTGATTGCCTCTGTGGTCTCTGGGCCCTTCAGATCGAAATGAGCATGCCTCCTTCACATCTTAATGGGACATTTGCAACTTTCATGTGATTCTGCACTATTCATTCTACAACTGTTACACATGACGATGTGATGAAGATAAACTGTCTTCTTCATTGTTTTTAAAGTGATATTTGCTTCATTGCAGCTTGCTTGGACCAGATCTGGAAATTCAGTTGTTATTATATCTTATGCATCTTGGGGTGATCTATTTGTTTTCACATTAGATATATTGATTGCTTGACGTTTGCTTTATTTTTTATGAAGATATACATTTATTTCTACTGCTAATGCCTCTTGTGTATTACAAGCCAAAATCATGATTTTGGTTTAGACAGGAGGCTGCCAATCCTTACAGTTGGAGCACGTCATTATGGGTATCTGTGATTGGGTTTTACACATTGTGCCTGACTGCAAGTGTTAATGTAAGGTTCTAGCCAACTGGCTAAGGTGGTCAGACTGTAATGTGTATTGTAAAGTGGTCAGACTGTAATGTATATTGTATACTATGAGCCTGATCCTTATCCTTGTCTGAGGTGATGAAGTTTGATTGTTGAAGTTTGATTACTGTGTAGGGACCTTGAGCACAATCCTTGTAGAGTCCTTCACACAAATTGCTCTGCAATATAATTGCTTCTTCACCAGCAAGGCGTGTGTGCAGTTTCGAACTTTGGAAGAAGGGCTATATCAAAATGCAGCTGTATTGTACAATGTACAATTGTAC
Source organism: Lumbricus rubellus (assembly GCA_945859605.1). Lineage (NCBI taxonomy): Eukaryota > Metazoa > Annelida > Clitellata > Crassiclitellata > Lumbricidae > Lumbricus > Lumbricus rubellus. The sequence continues at coordinate 37,431,321 of OX243812.1, forward strand.
ATGCTTACGAAAACTGACTACGTGGAGTCAGTAAAGGCTTTCAGTATTGATGAGATACACTGAAATAAAATGGTGATATATGTGGTTATGCTGATGAACGCTGAACATTTTTGGTAGTTCTGATAGAATGGGAGTAATATTAACCCCTTTACCGTGATCCCCGAGTTAACTCGTCCAATTTTTACTAATAAAATTTTTATTACACGGTAAACGGGTTAAGTAACATTGGATATGTGACGCACATGGGAACCTCAGTTTAAAACCATCATATGGTGCTTTTCAATTTTAAGAAATTGTTGACATTTGATTTCTAAATAGAAATTTCAGTTTGTATAGTGAACTGCTGATTTACAGATTTGTGTACATACAGAATATTATAAGCATTATATAAAATTAATGTATATATATTTGATCAATGAACTGCTTATGCTATTCATTTACACAATTGTATCATTAGAATGATTGAATTCAATGCTGATGTTCATCACATATTGACCTGTCTTGTATGTGCCTTGTACATGTATAATGTTCTGCAGCATATAATTGTACACGAAACTGCTGTGGAATCGGCAACACATGACAGATATGACATTCTAAACATGCTGTACTCTGAGTATTAAATGAAACTGTAGATTCTGTATCGATTTATTGTTTTTTCCAAAACATTTGGCAGCAATACCGACTCGTATTTGTGCTTCTGACAAATTTTTCAGTAATATGTATACTGTTTAAATATATATATATATTTATCAAACATGTTTTAAATGGCTGTCAGTTCCCCAGTGTATCTTGCAGCCAGTCGGTTGGGTGATTTGAATTCTGAGTGAGCCATTCAGAGCAAGAAATCTAAATTTAGAGCCAGGCATTTGGACTTGATCAAATGTTTTAGTCAGATATTCTAAGTGAAGTACTTAGTTTATTTAAATAGAAATGTTCAAGTTGATTTGATTGAGTATTCATACATAGTTGCACTGTAAATTATACAAGTTTTATTCTTTGGTGATAAGAGATAAAAGAAGTAGCAGTATTGAGTATTTAATCCTATTCTGTGTCATTTATTTGTCCCCATCGCTGCCAAATGGCCGAACTGATGATGGGATATGTTATTGTTAGCAATGATTCATCATTTATATTGTTAATAGATTGTATGATATCCTATTATGTCATAATGAGTACTAATTTCTAATTTGATGTGATGTAACATAATATGCCAGTAATATACCATTTAATATAGCATGTGTATGATTATGTAGTATGTACATATTAAAAACATTCTTCCATAAGTTTATGTGCTCACTGGATATGTACGTTTTTATAATTATGTCATATTTAATTTGAAACCTTTCAACACATCTTATGTTTATATTTTATAGCTTTTATGTAAATTGTAGTTTTCGTAGAATTTGCTGCAACAAAATGCCTGGCCCTGAATTGCTTGTGCTGAATTCATCTTGCTGAGTTGAACGGCTCTAGATTTTTGCTTCAGATTGCTCTGATCTGAATTGCTCTGATCTGACAGATCTATCTAAAAAGTGCATCATGTTAAGATCTTCAAAAAGTTTTCTTGAACTGTTTACTCAAAACAGGGCAGATATTGGGTAGAAGACTGTTCCATAATATTTGGTTAGTTGCATGTGGCTTGCATAAAGCAATAATTATGGATGAACTGTTGCAGGCGTGCAAAGATAGCATAGTGCTACAAAGGAAGGAAACTAGGACCAGAGCAGATCAAACTATGTAATATTGTGAAACAACCCATGAAAGCCATGCTGATGTTGCTGATGTTACTGGTTTTATAAAAAAAAAGGTATATTGCAGATTGGGTAGAAACTTTAAGACCTGTGTCAACCATTTTTTTGCATGCCTTAGTTAGGTTGTTAGGAGGGCTTAAAACAGTGATTCCAAGCACTTAACAATACTTACCAATTTTTTTATATTGTCTTTAGAAAACAGTAAAAAATTAGATCACTTGAACAGATTTGCTGCTTAAAAAACCGTTGCAACAATTGCGTCAACGTACATTGAAGCCAAGATGCTTGTAATCGTAAACTGTAAATTTATGTAGAGTTTTGTAGACTGTAGAGTTTTTTTTGAATCATTATTAATTGAAAACATATTCGAATTCTTCCCTTGGCACACTTGCAAATTAGTGTGCTGCTGCACGCATGTTTGGAATCACTGGCTTACAAGTACACAGGGTCCAAGTAAACAAAGCTGCAATTGGTGATGTCCATTTTAGCATTGGGCAGGGAACCTTGTGGCCTTGAATCATCAGGACTTTTGATAGAATTTTCGTTTTACTTTTATAGTTTATCGTGATCTTTTCCTCTTACAAGTTAGCATAAAGTTGTGATAAATACTGGTCTTTGGATGAATCATTGATTCAAATCCAGTAAATGATAAATTCTTGCACTATATGCCACATTGTGGCACATATTATTGTGAAATGCCTTTGCTGTTGAGTTGCTGTTGTATGTTGTTTGAGAGATCCTTAAACCAAGATTGAATGTCAGTGACAAATCATGTTGATAAGTATGTATGGAATCATCTTGCATTATTACATTAGCGTTTTACCAGTTTGTGTATTCGCCTCAAGTGCCTGTATGTTATTTTATAGGAATTCGTCTAGTCTGTTGAATTTTAAAGACATAGGTGAAAAGCATCTTGAATATGTGTATTTTATGTGGACTTCTTTTATAATATTACAATTCTTTAGAGTTATTCTACAAAGTCTGTTCTGCACATTTAGTTATTTGTTAGCAAAAGTCAAAGGCATGTATGAGTGTCATTAAACGTAACTAGTGTTGCACTCTGTGACTTGAATCTTGGCAACTACTGTGCATAGTATTGCCCGAACAGAATATGATTTGATTCTTCAAATGCCTGTCCCCAAGCCAGGAACATAGGATTTCAAAAGAGTTATTTACCGCTGGCACCTTTTACGTACCATTGCAATACAGCAAATTTATACCAGTGCACTAGTCTGGTGAAAGCAAGACAACAATTATAACAGAGTTTCAAAGGACAAAAGAGATTTGAAATTGGACGATAGTTGGAGAGGATTTTCTAGTCTTGAAACGGTTCCTGGGAAGTGTTTTAATGACTGAGTTTTTGAAAAGCATAGAAAATCATACTCATTGATACAGACAAGTTGATGGTAAAAAAAGTATAGTAGAAACAAAACAAAAAGGCTTGCCCAGTCTTTGAGTGTGGAGGTTTTGATTTGGTGAAGATCACATTGTTTTATTTTGAGAGGGTTGAATGAGGGTAACATTTTAATTATGTATCAGTTGCAGGTTCAAACAATAATAATAATAATTTTCGTTTATTCAACAATCCGGTTGACAAACCGCAACCGGTTACGGCGTACAATTACGCAGTTGAAACAGTTTGCAGGAACTCAGGTTACAGAATACTTAAATCTGAACTACTGTCAAAACATTCAGCCTTCAATAATCTGCGCTAATAGCAGCCTACAAGCACGTCTGCCCTATGCGGGCACGATCTCGTTACCTCATCCTTTTCATGCCAGCATGTTATCCATTGCGCTACCGGGTCCCCTCCCAACAGGTTACAAGATGCAGTACCATGGTTAGTTGGTACAGTTGTGTCATTTTGGTTGCCTCGGTGGGAAGTCAATTTGCGTAAAGCATAAATTTACAGTGGTAGGAAACTTTGTTAGTGAAGAAATGTGAAGGGAAGCAGAATGCAAAGAAGTCAGTGTTATGAATGCATATGCTACAATTTAGGAGGGAGTGAGAGTGTGAAATCTGTTGGTCATAGTTTTAATTCTGTTGATAGCTTCGAAATGACCAGAACGTCCATGTCTTTGTTCAAAAGCCTGTGAGATTTGACACCAGTGTGGACAAATTCACGAGATTTGGTAACCGCAACAAATAGAAAGGTGGATTGACCTGTGGAATTGTTGAATTCTCATGTAAAACACAAGGTTTTGGAGTGTAATTGTTGAATTAGGGTTTCAATTAGCTGACGACATGTGAAAGGTCGGTAGATATCGCAAATTGTTAGTTTA
>OX243812.1:37437853-37540353 GCA_945859605.1 Lumbricus rubellus
TTCCAGTAAACGCTTTAGGAGGCCTACGTTTCAAGAATGATTCTCTTGCTAATCCTGTACGAATTGCACGAATTCACGCACCGTGCCGGATATCGGGCGAGTGAAGGCGCTAAAAAAATACACCTATGTTGACCGGTGTTCGTCCTGACGTAGTCTGGTTTAAATAAATAAACATAAAATGCGAATGAATTATTAATTATTTTGTGGTTAATTTACTGACTGTTGTAAGATGGAGATGTACTGCGATCAGATGACAAAAGAAGCCGCTTTGTTTGTGATATCGTTCAATTTGCGTAATTCCGAACTATGAGACCAAGAGAGAGTAGGAGTTTTGCTTTTTTCTACCCTCTGGTTTTCCTGGCCAGTCAAACCGGTAAGCATTGTATAAAATCTGAATAATTTGTATAATTAGTAACTTATAGCACGCTGGTGGGTAATATACAAAGCAGCCAGGCTTCCGCCGATGGCGCGTCAAAATCAAATCATTACCAGGTCTATATATTCAGCACTTCAGAAGATCAGTCCCTAGGACAAAGGGACATCGGGTGGTGTACAAGCAGTATCTGAGTGTCTAATTCACCCATTCTAATTACTTATATGGCACATGTCGATTGTGGTTTCTTGTTAACTCGTGGTTTGTTAGGATGTTCTGTCAAAATACAGTGAGTCCGAGATACATTGGGTGCAATATTGACCAGTGATATCTTGATACTTGGGAGATTTTGATATGGCTCAGAGAATTTTGAACCATTTGCTGCTCATACAGATCTCTGTTAGCAGTAGAATTGAGTAGTAAGTTGCTGCTTGGTATTTGAGGAGGTTAAGGGCTATAATGATAAAGACAGTTTTAAAAATGGCAGAACTTAGGCAAGTAATATAACCTGTCCATGAGCAGGTTACATACGTGTGAGTGAAAAATGGTGCAGTTTAAGAAAACTGGTTATTTATGGTAAGCAAGGTGATAAAGAGTATGTGTTGAAAGGTGACTGCTGAAGCTGTTCTCAACTGCCTTTCCAAGGATGTTGGAGAAGACATTTTGATTGTATCTCGGGCATTATTTCGATGAGTCTTAAGGAGAAAGAGGTACGCATTTGAAACTGGTGGGAAAGAGCCTTTGAGCAGTAACAGAGATGTTCACAGTGATGTTACAATGATGCCAAAACATTAAAATTGCACCTCAGAATGAGGTTTGAAGCACATAACTTTTTCGAGGATAGACAGATGAAATAACAAAAAATAACTGGGGGGAGGGTGGGTTGGACCATTATCCACTTGGAATTGGGGTGTGTAAAGCAGATTTTACTATGTGGCTATAAGAAAGACTGGGGGGGAGTGAATTCTCACCCTGGCCAGAGTTATAGTTTTTATATTATGCTCAGGATAAGCCATCAAAGGAAGAAACATCCGTAAAACTTATCTTGAGGCAAATCTAAGAACCTTACAACAAGGGAAAGTACGATAAAGAGGCAATGAGGAGGTAAATTGGAGCATCACCAGCACCTTTCAAACTAGCAGAACAGGCACACTCTCACTAATTCCCAGCCTCCTATATAGATGAGATGATTTATGAATGCAACATACACATTATATACCATCATGCAAGCATAAATACTGTATGAGGAATTGAGGCTTGTATAAAAATTACTATAGGGGTCAGAAATTGATTTATGTTGAGTTATGGTATGCAATGAAGATTTTGCTAGAAGGACCTAGAAAGACTGGTGGAGGTTGAACCCTCAACCCCCCAGCAGTTCGTATCTGCACAGTGTGAACATATGCAAATTTTTCCATACATGTGCATTGTGCAAGCATACAATACATAGATCTATGCAGCTTACATAAAGCGTGCATACATGAAGCATGTGGGAAAACCAGTTTAGTATATTAATCCTGTTGCATTTACAGCAGATTTCCTACATTGATACATACATGTGCATTCTTATAATGTGCTAGTCTGCAAGCCACTTAGCCATAATTCTCACCAATTTCTGATGCCAGTGGTTCTAAACAGCATATGATATGATTGAAGGATATTATGTATATGCTTAAAGTAGTGTAAAAAGTAACTGCCAAAATGGTATCATGCATATGAATTGTGCGATGTACAATTGTACATGAATAATAGTGTTTATACAAGTGTTCTATCTTTTGTATCTCTGTATATACATGTGTGTTGATATGTGTATATATTATATTGTATATATAAATTATATATATATATATGTATATATGCAATGATGCATGCATTCATGCACATGTATAAATTACTGTGGAGACATTGCAACTTTTTACAAATATTTAATCCTCCATTTATACCCAAGTGTCAGACTGAAAATGTTGACCCAACATTATGATTTAACCTTTATGTAGAATGGTTTTGGCGGCTAAGGTTTAAATTTTGTAAAATGATGGTGTATAATGAACTCGGGATTATTTTCTGAATTTTTCATAGTCATTACATACCATTTTTCTTACAAGTGCACGAATGAATTTATGGTAATTCTTCTTTTAGGTATTGCTGCTATCATGGAGGTAACACTCGACAGTCCACTCTCAGGTTTCATATTGAAACCCGAAAAGGAGAGTTTAAGCAATTTGTTTTCGCAAGAGAAGGAGTACCTTATCGCACCAGTGATGCAAACATCGCTGCTGACGTCCGTGCGAGCCGAATTCGGTGACTTCGTATCGGAGCAGCGAGTCTCGCAATCCTCGATAAAGAAAGCTTTAGGTGCCAACCAGATTCCGACAAATGCCTTGGTAGGGGATCACGAGATAAGTGCACACGTTGTGCGACAGTCCATCTCTCCAGACCGACCGCTCGTACAGGTCCTGTTCCACGCGAGCATCGTTCCCCCACCCGCCTACAGAAGCGAGAAGAGCGGCGAGAGCTGGTCCGGCGGCGATTTCTCTTCGAACTTTCGTAACGATTCCAAATACTGCTTGATAGCGTACGTGCTCAAAGAGATGCTCTACCTGTCGTCGTCGTGTGCGCTAAACGAACGAACGAAGGTGTGCCTGGCCGAGATCGTCATTCCCAGCGAATGGTGGGCTGTGGATGAAGCGGTTAACGTAAACGTCTTTTATTCTGCTGCTGTTTGCGATCATAATCTGAACTGCACGGAGGCGTTTAATCAGACGGACAGATCGGATTCGGATAAGAATTTTGTTTCCATTGTGTCTCTTGCGAACAGCCCTCTGACGTACGAGGAGCTGAAGGAGGACAGCAACATACTTGTTTACATTCCGCAGGCGAGTTTCTATCCCGGCTCAACGTTCCGAATGCCTGTGAAACTTCATTCGGATTCTAATCTGGAGACTTTCATTATGAAGTGAGTAACCGTTTCGTTATTTTTCGCTAGTTTTATCTATTTGCATAATTTTTGTGTCAATTTTGATTTCCTTTCAGGTTCTATCTTCAGCTACCTAGTTCTTAGTGATGAGAAGGAAAACAGTGAGTGGCAGGGCACCGAGTATTTAACACCTGTTAAATTCGAGCCGTGTTAAACTTGTACTTGTTATCATCTGGTTGCTACTATATTATGAGTGAATGCAACCTGTCAGACAAGTATTCCTATGCATGAATCCCTACATTCAGTGCACTTAAATTGCATGTGCAGCCATTGCAGTTCCATTCATATTAAACTGGATATACACTGTGCCCCATAAAAAAACACACCAAAAAGCTTTGTCATGAAACGCATGTAAGTCTAATGTTAAATAAGAAAAAGTAATGTTTCATTTAAGAAGATGTTGGAAGTGATGTCTCTTCGATAAGAAAAGTAATGTTTCATTTAAGAAGATGTTCGAAGTGATGTCCCTTCGCTTGAACGCAGGCTCTCAGCCTTGGCCGCCACTGTTCAATAGCTTTGTCATTGACACTCTGCTTCAACTGTGCCCACACAACGATGAGGCGCTCCTTCAACTCGTTGATGTCCCGTATTGCTGTCTGGTAAACGCGTTCCTGTATTAGACCCCAAATTCTGTAGTCAACGGGATTGAGGTCTGGTGAGTTTGCTGGCCAGAGTTGTGGTCCAATGAAGCTTGGTGTTTCACGTCGCAGCAACGCAATGGTGTTCTTTGCGCGATGTGCTGGGGCGCTGTCCTGCTGGAGAATGAATAAGTCGCTTGACATCCCTCTGATCGCTGGCAACATCTGCTCCATCAACAGGATATTCCTGTAATATTCGCCGTTGACCTTCACCCCAGATTCAACGAAGAACAATTCCGTGCACCCGAGCTTCGAGACGGCGACGGAGACCATCAGTGAGCGGCTGAAAGTCGGGCGGGTCCGCAGTAGGCGATTGGCGTCAACGTTGCGCTTCAGTGTTGTCGTGGATACGTAGAGGCCATTTTTATTCCAACCCTTCAGCGGGAACTCTTTTATCAACCGACGACTACTGTAACCCTTCAACAATACTAAATTCTTAATAAAATTTTTATCTTCGCTGCTGAAAACCATTTTAACTATAAGTTACTAATCTCTGTTTAAATGTTTCCAAACACGCCTAGTCTGCGTCACTGCCTCCAACAGCAACCAATTCTGTGAGTAAGTAAAATGTAAAATGTTTTTGTGGCAAAATTATCTGAGAAACAACGTACAAGCTTTTATTACAATTGGCTTAGTTTTATAGAAGATTTTTTGAAAAGTTTTTTGGTGTTTTTTTTATGGGGCACAGTGTATAATGACCTCATTTCGGTTCAGTGCTATTCAGCAGAGCAGCAGCATTAAAACTGATGGAAACTGAAGAGTTGGGTCTGCACAAATGACATTGCCATATATATCGTCAAGCCTGGATGCATCAATCGGGGTTTGTGGTGGAATGAGTTGTAAGCGAAGGGCATATGGTGTGGATCTAATGGTAGAAGTGTGTTCAACATACCCCATAGATGTAAAAAACAATGGAAACGGAATTTAAAAAAACGGGGGAAAACGTTGTTTTTTTATAAAAAAAATAAAAAAACCGACAAAAAAAACCATAAAAAACGGAAACCGAAATTAATTTGACTTTGCTACATCTAAACCCGCATTTTAACTTTGAAAACCTTGATTAGGAACCTACTACACGCAGGCTATCTCTTAAATGCTCAATGTTAAACGATGAAATAATGACTTTAAATAGTTAGCTGAATCCTTGAAAGTTGGTGGAAAACATAAGGAATATCAGAAAAAATAAAAATTGAGGAAAATTAATAACAGAAAGTAAATGAATAAATAAAGTTAAAGAAAAAATAAAAAACGATGGGAAAAATAAAAAACTAAAAAAACGACGAGGTAATACTTGGAGTCTGGAATAGTCAAATTTGATTATCATTATTTATTATGGTCATGATGCAAACCTCTAACATAATTATTTTATTTTACTATTTTTCGCGGTTTTGGGATTTTTAAACTTAGATCATGAATTACACATAAATTATTTGACTTATACTGAATGAAGGGAAGTAATGGTAGACCTGCATGCAATACTTTGCTTGTGTTTAGGTGAAGACCATTTTTAGGCTATTCTAGAATTTGTCCGTTTTACATGTGGGGCCCTTGGTTTATGGATGATTTCTAGGTGACTGCCATAACATAGAACTTTCTCTGTGTTAAATGGTCTAAATCAGTGGTGGCCAACCTGCGGCACGCGTGCCACTTGTGGCACGCCGGCCTATGATGAGTGGCACGGAGGACCATGGGAAGTTTGAAAAATATTTATGCAAGAACTTCTAGTTTAGGGGTCTACAATGTTATCTCTTCAGCAAATCTCATGCGCCTCTGTAACTCCATAGCTTCAGTGACCAGGGCAAGGTTAATTAACTGCAGACGGACACAGCACAGGCGCTCGAAGTGGACTGAGGCAGACTCATCAGTCGGCTGACGGTCAAAGTCCACACTCTCCACAGCATCCATTCAGAGATAAGAAATTGAGTTTCACCCCCACTGTAGGGTTGCAGGATCAAACAAAGGAAGAGACTTATATATATATATATATATAGTTACTTTATGCAAGTGCAAGTTTTACATTGGAACAGGTTACAATTTTTCTTGTCAGGTAGGCTATATACAGGGTGGCCCAAAAGTTTTTGTTCAACTTTGAAGGCCTATAACTTAGGCAGTTTAGCAAGTAAGTGTATGCTTGATGCATCAAATTAAAGGTCGTTATATCAGCTATAAGTGCGACAAATTTCATTACGGTAGCTTGCACAACGAGCCATGTAAATATTGTGTACCGCACCTACCTTGTTTTCTGACGTAAACAATAATTTAATCATGGCGCCGTTAACAGAAGATGTCAGAACTTTGATTCGAATTTTAAGAATTGAAAAAAATTTAAATGCATATCAAATTATGAATGAATTTCCTGCTAGAAACTGGAGTAAAAACAATCTCAACCGATTAATTAGACAAATTGACGCGAGTGCAAGTTCTAAACGTAAACCTGTTACTGGCCGTCCTCGTTCGTTGACTTCTGAAAGGCCGTAAACACTTTACTCAAAGCGTCATGGTTTCAGTGGCTGTCTCCAATCTCGGCAAAACTGTTCCATTCTTTGTGACACCCAAGGCCAAAGGAACAGCGTGTACTACTGTGATGAGGTACTTGGACGTGGATTACTGCCAGATATGCGTTTGAAGTCTGGAAATGATTTGGTTTTTCAGCAAGACGTAGCTCCCGCTCATCGTTCTCGTCATACCGTGGAGTTTTTGAACGCGAACATTCCTGAGTTCATCGAACCACATAACTGGTCGCCTAATTATAGCCCTGACTTAAACCCCGTTGATTGCTCAATCTGGGGTGCTTTGCAGCAACGGGTTTATCGTGAACGGATAGTAAACGTCGAGCATCTGAAGCGCGTCATCACTCGTTGCTGGACTGAGATCAGCCAGGAACTCATCAATGGGTCCATAGATCAATGGGCACGTCGCATTCATGCAGTCATTCGAGCTCGTAGAAAACACAGTGAATATTTATTTGATTAAATAATTCTTGGATTTCTTAATGGCTATCAATAATGCAAACTTGCAAAGACCAATAATATTTTCCAAGTATTGTGTTTTGCAAGATAGACGAATTAAAATCTTTGTAAACTGATACATATTCAGTACAGTAGTTTTACGCAATTATTATTAAAGCTAAAAATGTAAATGTTTGACCAGTTGTAACTGATATAACGACCTTTAATTTGATGCATTAAGCATACACTTACTTGCTAAACTGCCTAAGTTATAGGCCTTCAAAGCTGTCATCTTCTGTTCACGGCGCAATGATGAAATTATTGTTTACGTCAGAAAACAAGGTAGGTGCGGTACACAATATTTACATGGCGCATAGTGCAAGCTACCGTAATGAAATTTGTTGCACTTATAGCTGATATAACGACCTTTAATTTGATGCATTAAGCATACACTTACTTGCTAAACTGCCTAAGTTAGAGGCCTTCAAAGTTGAACAAAAACTTTTGGGCCACCCTGTATGTAGTGGCACGCGGATGTTACGAGCGATAGTTTGTGGCACACTTAGTTCGAAAGGTTGGCCACCACTGGTCTAAATGGTCTACACTATGAGATGAAATGTGGAGGAGCACATTAGGCGTAAAAAAAAATTGTTGTGTTTCCGGTAACGCGACCGACCCATTTTTACGGCCGCGACCCAAATATTTTTGTAAAAAAATTTAATTTTTTTCCCAGTTTAAAAAAAAAAACATTTGTATTGACATAACATAAGAGACGTCAACAAAATGAAATTAATAGGACTGTTTCTAGAGCAGTTTTAGGTGCAGACAGTCGGGAAATAGGCAGTTTATACTTGCTTAGAATACGTACTTTGTTTCAGCGTGCAAAAAAGACTAGTGGGGTATACTTTTTCGGATAGTCACTGCATAAAAATATTTTACAAAATAAAAATATTTTCCGACCTACCTACCCAATTTTTTTTAGCTATGTTACCGGAAACACAACATTTTTTTTTTAGGCCTTAGCAATTGAACACAATATGCTCCTCAGTTTCTTATTTATGCGAGACAAGCCATGCTGCAAACGTCCTTTTTACATCCATACGGTGCTTCTGTATGATTTGGTCATGTATTGACTTGATGGAATGGGGGGGGGGCTTTGTTGCAATGTCTCTGCTTGGCCCTCGGATCAGTCGCTGCAATGCAGCAAACCTTTTTGTGCAGATAAGCAAGATTTACCTTTGCATTTTCCAGCGGCAGAACTCTATCAACTGACTGTCAGTATCAGGCAAAGGTTAATTGTGTTTCGAAGCTCATTGTAATCATGGATTGCCATGAACCGACGACTGATATGTTCGTTGCTGGCAGTCTACTGTGGCCGGTTTATGGCTGCGACCATAATTGAAATCCATCTGGAGTCAGGAGGAGGAGAGAGAGAGCGATACGGAGAGAGAGAGACAGAGGGAGACAGAGAGATGGAAATACAGACAGAGACAGACAGAGAAGGAGAGTGTGTTTAGTGAAAGCACATTTAATTGCAGACCTGACCGAATCACTTTACGAGTCTGTTGTTAGTTGTCTGGACTGAGCGATGGTGTGCGCAGTAGTATGTCAAGTACAAAGAGCGGGGTCAGTTTTTACCATCAGTTCACAGGAACATTCTATGAGAGCAGTTCAGATGCGGTGGTCAATAATAATTCATGACTGAAGCTTTTAAGCTGTTTTAATTGATTTAGAAGCTCGTATCCCAGTACCCAGAGGAGGAATATGTACAAATATTTGAGTTTTATTAAAGTGCATGTTGTGGACATTTCGGTAAAATTCTTGCATTACGATCTGCCTTGTTAGTTGTATCCTAAGCCTGTGGCAGCCAATTTTGTGTAAGGGTATTTAGCTAGACAAGACAGGTTAAAGATATCTTATATGAATTTAATTTGTTTTTGCAATGACCAAATTCTTAATGGATATGGTGCTGAGATTTTAAGTTTTTCTGGGTAAATCACAAACTCAGCACACATGGTCTGGGCGTGGCAGACCAAGTACTGTTTTCTGAACATATATATGGCATGCTTCTTTCTATGGTTTCTTTTTAAAATCACGTGCTACATGGTCTATTCTTAGGGTTGGGTAAAGACGCTTTGCTCTACTTCCGCTAATTAGACAATGCATTCTCTATAGAAAATAACAATGTTACTCTAAAGAGAACATTGATAGTAACTAGCTCTCTAACAGACCTGTGTTTCTTATTTCATACAACTTGTGCCTGGTTGCGGTGTGACAGCCAGTTCATTGAACAAATGAAGATATGACTAACAACAGGAGGCTAACGAGGAAATGCTCATTAATTGCTCTTGCGCCTTTATGCCAACGTTGCTCAGTTACTCCATATGCTCTTTATCCATCATTCAGCTGAAGTTTGAAAGCAGTCCAAACAACTAGCTGACGTTTCGTGAATTATTGCGAGGCTGATATGACTCTCGATACGACTGAAATCGAGGGCAGTGGTGCGAGGAAATGGTCATTTGTCTTTCGGGAGCATAGTGTTGATGGTAAGAATGATCACTTGACCAGCGGCACGACTGATACAAAACGCATATTCAATTGTGCTCGGTGTGCTACTCTTTGCAAAGTTCAAAAGTTCATACACAATCGTTGATGGTCCTGAGCAATTGTATGGTCTTGCGCTAAAGTTCTATACGTTGTAATCACCTTGAAGAAGGCGCATATACCAGGTATAAATAATTCTATGTTACAAGCCAACTGCTCTAACTAGTGATGTATATGAAGTCCATGTGTTAAGTGATTGCGTCTTTGCGTTCATGCTGAGTCCTGTAGCAATTCTTGAATTTACATGTACAGTAAAGCACTGTTAGCACTAGCATCCAACACTGGTCTGGTCTGATACCACCATGCCTCCCAACACCACGAGATTAATGTGCGGGAATTAATACAGGTGGTTTAAATAGTAAGATATGACTTTATGCATCTGGAAGAAATCGCTCTTTTTTGTCTTGAGTCAGAGGAACTAAATCTATGTTGCATTTCAGCTTTTTTGAATTTCTTAGTCCTTTAAAATTTAAACAGGGACAACATTCTTACAGAGTCTATCTGAATAAATTAATGTATTGTAATTTGTAGCCGAAAAAGGGAATTCATTGTGGAAATGTTTACAAGGAACATTCTGTTTTTATAGTCTGTTGAAACTTGAATGTATTTTAAATTGTTTTAATTTGCAGTGTTCAGGGTGCCTATTATGACCTCCAAGTTTCTTTTAAATTTACACAGCATTTGCTTCATCATAACACTTTGCTCAACATTCGAGATGAGCTCATGAATGTCCTCTTTGTACACCAGGTGGTGGGAATAATGTCAAATCAGTGAAACCACCATGGATGGAATTTTACTCTTTGCACTCCCAAGTGTGGAGCACAGGGCAACTGTCTGTCTCCCACCCTATCTCCCCCCCCCCCGGTCTCTCCCACCCTTCCCTGATGAGCGTGGTGGCATTGTTGGTTATTCTTTAGGCATTGAATTGCCTGCCATTTAGTTGGTGTGGTTGATTATAGGTTAATTGCTTATTTGATTGATCGCTGTTGGGTCTCCTTCGTTGTTTTGATTGCGAAAGCCTCCTCCATGGATATTCGGCTGGATCATCGCATATGTATCTACCGATATAATACTGACTTGTTTAGCCGATCATTGGACGTTTTCTGACGGATCGGTGGGCTAATCGATGGCCGAAGCTGATTGATTTCTGCGCTCATTGTTTCAGAGTGAAGGCGCGACATGGCGTTCGCGTTATTGGAGCGGAAGCGAGGAACTCGTCTGTGTGGAAGATTACACTTGACTTGAATCATAAACTTCACGGCGCCATGGTAACTGCCTCTGCGGTCAGCAAAAGGTCGTACAACAGGTACATTGTCATTTGTTAGGATGCTTCTTGTGTGACTGAGTGCTGTTAGATGATTTGTGTTCGCACAATGGACTGCTGAAAAAGAAAGATAGTCTATTGTATGATTCAACAATGTAATTAGACTGATGAAGAAAGTGTGGGGTGCGGTGGTGTAGTGGTGAATTTGGTGCCTTAATTGGAGCCGGGTGGTTCCAGGTTCGAATTCACTTTAAGCCGCTACGTAGGGAACTTGAGCAAGTCCTTCACTCGCAATTGCCCGTGTACTTCGGCGTGAACATCCGATTCAGTGTCCGCGCTGTGGTCGGGAGTGTCTCTGAATAGCGAGCTTGAAGGGGCGCTACAGCAAGTGTGAGAAATTTTAAAACTCTACATCTTTATTGGTTTTTAATGAGTCTTTGATCTGGAAATCTGTTTCTAGTTCGATAAAAGGCGATGCTCTCAATTTAGACATTGCTCAAAATCTATAGGATGACTCTTAATTTTGCTATGTTGTACTGTTATGGTGAAGAATTTTGTAGGACTTCCATCAAATTCTGGTTAGTGAGGATCAGGTGATGTTCTAATCCTAGGTGGAGTCCAGTCCTTTGTTAAAATATTCAGGGATTTTGTACGAGCTCTTTATGTACTAATATTATTATTATTATTTTCGTTTTATATATGATACCTTAGAGATTTTAAAGATTATCTGGAGAATGCACAAGAACTAGAACTCATTCCATCAGAGCAGGAATTCCTTAGAAGGCTTTACTTTAATATTATTTTTTTGTTTATGAAGTGAAGGTTGAAAGGATCCTTCAAGATATTTGAAGAAGTTTTGTATACAGTAGTTGCAAGCATATGCAATGGCTATCTTTGAAATCACAACGGATGACCAGTAGCATCTGGTGAATATCGAAAGCAATGAATAAGTTTTGCTTTTGAGATTAATTTTACGATATTGATACCGTCCGTCGCCAGAAAAACCACGATTTCATCTTCAAACAAATAAATCAAGTCGCTCTACATAACGAGTTTCCTCATGCATGTAATTGCACACGGATATAGCGCGACGACCTTGTTTCGGCCATTTTCCTTCGCTGTCGCTCGCACAGCACGGCTTGCAATATGCTTTCTAATAAATGGCCGCTGTTTCGCACGCCCACTTGTCTATGTCACCGGACATCCTCCAGCGCACCTCACTAATTTGTATGCATTCTCTGCCTATCTGTTTCGCCTCTCAAGGGATCTCTTCATTCTGAGCCGTCCGTGTGTGTGTCCGTTGCTCGCTCGCTTCCATGGTAAGCACGGAAGCTGTTTGCTGGCGAGCGAGAGTCGGGTGGAATTTTATTTCTCATGATTTACCGCTGTCCCTGCTTCAGCCGTTTCCATATGGCTTGACTACAGCGCCGACCGGCCGACCGACCGCCCGACTGTATACGTGATTGTAGGATTGGTGTGCTCGTTCGGTTACTTTATGCCGTTTCTAGTCTTTTTCTGCTTCGGTGGCCGCAGTCAGAGGCGGGTGAGATAGCCGGGCAGTGAATCAAAGCAGCGGGGCATTTGGTAGATGTCCGCCTAGTTTCATGAAACTGATGGGGAGGAAACGTTGAGTAATGCGTACATGGCTCAATTTCTAATGATCAATGGAGCTGTTGTTGTGATCGGTGTTATTATTATTGGCTTTGTAATATTGGCCAGTGGTAATTATTATGGATTGTTATAATTGGCCAGTGATAAGTCTTCTGTAATTATAATTGACCAGTGATGATAATGACTGTGTCATTGCATTGTGATTTAATGCTTTGTATATATCATTGGTCAGTGATAATGGCTTTGTATCATTGGTCAGCATAAATGGCTTTGTATCATTTCCAGTGATGATCAATGGCCTTGTGTCTTTGGCCAGTTATGATGGCAGTATATCTTTGACCATTGTAATTGTAATTGTAATTGTAATTGAACATTTATATAGCGCCGCTCACAGATTCAGTAGCGCTCCCGACCCTAGTTAGCACTGCCGCTAACGAATAGCATAGTCTTCAGGCGTTTCCTAAACAAAGGGAGAGAGAGACTAAGAAGCTCAAGACGAAGTTTGTGAGGAAGACGGTTCCAGTAGGATGGGCCAGCATAAGCAAAGCTTCTGGACTGGGCAGTGGCTCCACGCATGCGAGGCACGACAAGGAGGCCGCTGGCTGCCGAGCGAAGGGCAGAGCGGCCGGGGAGAGAGGAGACCGGGATGCAGAGAGAACGGAGGTAAGAGGGAGCTACCCCAAGAAGAGAATTGCGCATGAGTGTCAGAATCTTAAACTCAATGCGCTGTGGTACAGGAAGCCAGTGGAGAGTGTCCCGAATAAAGACAGAAATATGAGAGAACTTGGGAAGACCGGCAATTAGGCGAGCATTGGTGTGGATGGTCTAGCTATTGCTATTGAAAGAGATTGCAAAATAGCGAACCAAATTACAAATGCCGACAATCAACCATTGCGCACATTGACCATTGCACACATTGACCAAATGTTGCAAACATTGACCAAATGTTGCACACACTGACCATTGCACACATTGACCATTGCACACATTGACCATTGCACACATTGACCATTACACACATTGACCATTGCACACATTGACCATTGCACACATTGACCATGGAGGCTTCTGTGTGTTGTGGCTGGATACAGGTTATAATTGCATTGTTGCATTGCATGTAGTCATCCTGTGGCTAACATCTCAGAGCAGAGTGCATCTGGTTGTAGAAAACATCTTCAATGGCAATCTGCTTCTGGATTCTGTCAGTCATATCTTTTAATGACTCTTTTACTGTTAGTATATTCCTATCTTATTGCAGCATTATAATTTTACATACGTGAAAGAAACGAGACTTTTTATGCTGTCAATCATGATCATTGTCTAAGTTATGAACACCTGAGGTCCATGGGCGCCCGCACATAGGGGCAAGGGGGGGCACTTGCCCCCCCCCCTCTGGAAAAGTGACATCTATTTTTCTAACTACTACCTTTGGGATTTTAACAAATTTCTTCGCATGAAAACACTAACGATACGAATGATAAACGCAGTGAAAGTCAGAAATTTACGTTTAGAAATCTTTGTTGAAATAAATAGGCCCATTTATAGGTTTAGTGCCCTTCATGGACCTACTTTTTAGCATCTACTTTTTGGATTTTTATCAAATTTTCGCACTTAGGAAACTATTCATTACAAAAATAATACACAAATATGAAACTGAGCAATTTGCATTACGGAACCTCTTGGAAAAAACTCTTATTCTTAATTTCCAGCGCTGTATTTTTCATGCTCTTGCGAGTCGCGACTGAAAAATTTATCCGTGACCATCGTAAATTTTTTGCCCCTCCTGCAAAAATTTCTGCGGGCACCCATGCTGAGGTCGAGTTAAGTTTGTATGACCAGAGTGCATCAGTCCGAGCGTTCGTTTGCATCACAACAGAAATGGTGCACTTCGGGATTCAGACTTTGCCTTGCATCATTTGTAAAAAAAGGCAATTACCGGTAGTCTTAGCCATGCACCCTTCAATGAAAATTGTCCAGCTATTGCTTTACTGAATTGTCTGCATCTGCAGTCCAGTCACAGGATGATGAATAACTTCTAACTAATACTCTTGAATAAAGAAAGATTCTGCAGAGCTCAGTATTTGCCATGATAAGTGACCTTTCTCTGGTACCATGCAGGCAATCTTTGATGAGTCTCTCTTAACGATGGGGGGGGGGTTATATAAATCTGTAATCATTACAATACGCAATTACAATATATGCTGATACCTTACATAACTTAGCTAATATGCTGAGGTATGTTCAACATTGCATAGAGGCCTCACAGACGTAACTGACAGCGATATGAATACATTGAATAGCGACCGGCTTCACTAAGCCATGGACGACGATTCAGGGAAGAAGAAATGCGATCAATATGCTTGAGAAATAGTCACCTGGCTTCTTCTGCAGTGCGGCAGCTACCATTGCTCTGCCGTTTGAATTGACTGTGCTTTAACGCTGCATACTTTGGCTGTACTTGTTAATGCCACCACTCTGACATGATTGTTAATGACATCACTCTGACATGATTGTTAATGACATCACTCTGACATGATTGTTAATGACATCACTCTGACATGATTGTCAATGCCAGCACTCTGACATGATTGTTAATGGCATCACTCTGACATGATTGTTAATGACATCACTCTGACATGATTGTTAATGACATCACTCTGACATGATTGTCAATGTCACCACTCTGACATGATTGTTAATAATGACATCACTCTGACATGATTGTTAATGACATCACTCTGACATGATTGTCAATGCCAGCACTCTGACATGATTGTCAGTAGGGAAAAACTCTCATTATGTTGTGTCCGTACATCTTTTCGTTCATCTTGAGGGAACATCCGTAAATGACATCCGTAAATGACATCCGTAGATGACATCCGCAATGAGGGGTAGGGATGGGTAATCCATCGAAATGTGGACAAAGGGTTGGGGGAGTTTAACAAGTGCGGACGTGCGCACCAAAATGTGGTACCTACATAGTTTCAGTACAGTCTTTGCCGTATTGGAACCTGTGCCGTATAAAGCAATTTAGCTCGCAACTTCTGTTCATTCATTTAGGAGATTTATATGGCACCACTTAAAGATTTTACTTATGAGTAATGAAAGCATCATAACAATCATAGCATGCTGTTATATAAGATAGAACTAGTGATTTATTAATGACCTTTATTCACGATGTTGTTTCATTTTCGTCATTTATTTTCGTTTTGGCATGCGGATGTATGGGAGGGAGGGTTAGGCTAAATGTGGACAAATGTGTGCAATGGGTGGGAGGGGTCCAAAGGAGGTTTACAATGTTCTTTGGACATCCTTGGTACTTTGGTACATCTTTTTGCTAATTAAATTGTGCAATAATATTTCCCTTAAATTGCACATAGCTATAACTGGGGAAGATGGTAGAGCCCCACGTTGAGCAGTGAAATTTGATGGTGGGTGGTTTTCGTTAAATCTCAATCTTTCAGTCTATTTTGACATTTAAAATGATTGCTTTAAGGTTATTGTTTCAAGAAATTGGAGTGGTTGAATGGACTGTAAGGCCCCCCAAAATAATGGTGTGTTTCCGGTAACAGAGGTTTAAAAAACTGGGTAGGTAGGTAGGAAAATATTGTTATTTTGGTAAAATATTTTTATACTGCGACTACTCGAAAAAATTTTGCCGCTGCCCTATTTTCACACAAAGATATATACGAAGCAATGAAGTACGCGTTCTAAGCGAGTGTAAAATGTCTATTTGCAGAATGTCTGTACCTACAAACTGCACTAGAAAACAATCTTAATAAGGAATGAGCACTATAATTATAAGATCCAACTCTGCACCTTGTATACGGAAGGCAATGTCACTGTATTATGTCAATACAAAGTTTTAAAAGAAAATTTTAAAAAAAAAAAAAAATTTTTTTTTTTAAATTTTAGAAATAAAAAAGTTAAAAAATTTCACAAAATTATTTGAGTCGCAGCACTGAAAGAGGTTCGGTCGGGCTACTGGAAACACAACATTTTTTGGCCTAAGTATTGTGGCTGTATTGCTTATCTGGATAGAGGATCTGCATTTATATACAAGTTGTTGTGACTTGCTTCAGAGTGGTGACTGATGTATTTGAGTGGATATTCGAAGTGGATGAGGATGCGTATGGAGACGACAGAGGACGGATAAACATTCTGCTCGAATATGAAAAGATGACGAATCAAAAAGATTTCAGCCAGCCCGTCGAAAACAGACTTGTGGCTCGCGTTGAAATACAGCGAGACAACATCTTCTCTATTGTTCCAGTTGTTAAGGTTGTTGATTCACTCTATTGTTCCCGTTGTTAAGGTTGTTGTTTATTCGCTCTATTGTTCCCGTTGTTAAGGTTGTTGATTCACTCTATTGTTCCAGTTGTTATAAGGTTATTGAATCATTTTGTCTCGTCAATCTTTCAATTTCAATCAGAGTTAATCTTTGTGGTTGCTAGAGCAAGAATCTTTGCATTGGTGGTTGGATGTAAGATGCGGCTCATGCTACTTGCATTTGCTTAAGAACTGATTCAGATGAACTGTTATGGTGGTCGTTTGGTCAATGCTGTCGTAGTCTTGCAAGCAAAATTTCCATCAGAGTTGACTGTAACTGCTTGCAGCTTAGTTTATCTTACTTCCCTGCTTACTGTATATCATTTGAAAACACACTTAGAATGGTATTTTATTAAGCCACTGCGTATATAATTAATGTCACCATAATATTATGGTAATCATTTGATATGCATTATTCATCTGATCTGTTATGTTATTTTGTATGCACTTGTTCATTTCTGCACCTTTGCAGTTTTACTTGTTCTTTGTTCTCTTTCGTACTTTAATGGTTAGTGTCATTGTATACATTTAAAAATAGAAATGAGAAAAGGGTGACCCTGTTAGTGAAATGATGTTGTTTCTGTTGGGTTTACCCTTTGACACCCATGAACTGTTACACGAAAATATATTCATATTTTTGGTGATCAATAAAGATTATGAATCGAATTGATCTGCGACGTTGCTAGGAGAAGACGAGTGTTTGTCATTCTTTATAAACTGAGGCGACTGCTTCTGTTTGCTGTGAAATTGGATCAGAATCTAATCTGAAGGTGATTTGATCAGTGAACGTTTAATAAGTTATCATTTGACCCCAGTCAGCAAAGGCATCGGTTTATCTTTTTTTTTGTAATGAAGTTCCAGTGTGCTTGAAAGTGGGCGGTGAATGAGAGCTTGCCTAAGGTAACGACTTTGACAGAGCTCTGAAACTTGCTTAGAGATAATTTTATAATATAGCGTTTTCAGGTCAGGTGGCAGCGTTTTCTTGTCCTACTTGCTATTTTTTTTTACATTTTCTTTGTGATGCATATCCTTTGTATCATAGTTGTTTAAAACGTTTTTGTTCGTTTTTTATTCGCTCCCAAAAAACGTCGTTTTTTTCGTTTTTTATTTTTTCCATCGTTTTATTCCGTTTTTTATTTTTGTATGTAACGCTATTTATTTGTTTTCTGTATCTAATAATCTTCGTTAATTTAATTTTTCCTGATATTCCTTACGTTTTCAGCCCAATCTCAAGGTTTCAGCTAGCCCAGTCATTATTTAATTGTTTAACGTCATCATTTAAGAGATACATGTAGTAAGTAAACAAGGGTTTTAATTTTAAAAGGCAGTTTAACATGTAAAAAGTCAAATAATTTTCCAATTCCGTTTTTTTGTCGTTTTTTTCCGTTTTTTATTTTTTCGAATAAAACGACGTTTTTTTCCGTTTTTTATTTCGTTTCCATCGTTTTTTACATCTATGCTTTGTATCGTACATTTTCTGAACAAAATAATGGTCCAAGACTAAGAGAAATATGTCAACCCTTTCCTACAGAGGTTTAAATCCTGCTGTTTAATGAATGCAGTAATAAATTTGCCTATCTGTTGAATTGGCATTTATTTATTTTTATGTCCTTGTTACAGTGGACACAGAATCTGCTTGAAGAAGAGAGGTTTTGTTTTAGGATTCAGTTCTTCTCTGTGCTGAAAGGTTTTGAATTCACTCTCAGACGGTTTTATTTGAAGTATCTTCAGTACTGACTTTTATTCATTTCCGTTTGTTTCGTTAATCAACTTTCTAGTTCTGCTTTAGACACACAGTTTGCTATCTCTGATCTCTTGCTTTTTGATGATCTTTTCAATTTAGAGCAAAGCGGTTTGATTTATCATGTTGATATAGTATCCCGTGCCCCATGGAGCATCTTAATGTAATGAGTTTTCTGGAACTTATAGCCAATCATTAGGCAGTCAAGTTTTGTAAACAGAGATAGTGAAAATATGAATAGATTTACAGGTAGGATGCTGCAAGTGTTTCTCTGGCCTGTTTGAGCACCAGGGTTGTACTATGCTATCTGTCTTTATCGCAACAATAAAGGCACACTTGTGCCAGTTTGACAAAGGGGAAACGGACAGCAAGCTTACATTTCCTATGTTTATTGATGGTCTTTGCAGAGTTTTGCTTGCTGCACATGGTCTTAAATTGTTCTGTTGTAAGGTCGCATCCTTTAATACCTTTGTGGTACATTTTTGGAGCATTTCCTTGCGCGATACAACAGAAGTTTAACCTATATTGCCTTTTGTTGTTTATATTTCTTTCGCTGTGATGTGAAAGAGATGATCTCAACGCCTGGGGTACTCCTGATGGTTGTTAAATGCTTTTCATTGTCTGCTTGGCTATTATTGTTTGTTTGTTTATATGTGCACTTGTTATTGCGCCCCTTCAAGCTCTCTTTGCTCAGAGGCGCTCTCGAATGCAGAGCGGACACTGCATCGGAGTTTCACGCCGAAGCGCTGAACAATTGTGAGTGAAGGACTTGCCCAAGGTTCTTACGCGGTGAGGTGGATTCGAACCTCGAACCTTCCGGCTCCAATTTGTGATTGATTGTTGCTAAGGAGAATTTGTCTGTCTGTATATATCGTGTCTTGTGTATTTGTGATTGATTTGGCCATAATACTCCGATTCAGCTGCCTGCTCATCCGTCTCAGCCGATGTTAGCTGTGGTGTGTGTGTGTGTGCGCGCGCGCGTGCGTGTGTGCACGTCTGTTCATGATCACATTTCCTTCTCTCAGCGGTTTCTCTTTTCCGGGTGTTCCGCCTGTGGACCGAAGGCTTTGCTGGGTTTCCACCCCACTGAGCCGTCCCTGTCAGATTTGCTTCGCTGCGGCCATCTGGTGTCTGGTTCGGTAGTATGGTGACTTTGATTCGATTACATTAGGAAATGTACATGCACTCATGTAACAACACCTACCACAAAATCTCCGCACAGTATTATTACATTATTTCAGCAACAAAGTTGCTTAAACAGTTTATTTTGCATCTTGCTTATTATACAAAGCCATTCCTTGCAGAGTACATTGTACATCGATTCTACTGTTGCGACGCACAATCCACTGCTGCAGTAGTGTCTATGATTCCATTTGCAACTGATGGACGTACGGCTTGTTTGCTGCAATTACATTATCTTCAGTCTTGGTTCTGCTCTTCAGTTGATGGTTTCCAATGGTTTATTTGGCTGCTGTTGATTCTCCTTTTGCTCTTTTGTATATATAGATTAGTTCTTCGTATGCCAAATTTTCTTTATATTTTCCATATATTCCTGCTTCTACCATGTCGAACACTGTGTTCCTTAGCTATTTCTGAAGTCTGTAAGAGATTTTCTTGGTTTTGGATGAAATTTGGAGTCGTATCGTCAAAGTCTGGCTGTTTTTGAATTGGTAGAGCTGGTTCCCTGTTGAGCAATATGTTAACCCCTTTGCACAGTCTGTAATGTCAGAGACATATGTAGGATTTAGTGATACGGCAATGATGAGTTAGAGCTGCATTCAATGTGGTGTCAATCATTCTTTGTGTGGAGATTCGAGACGTCCTGTGATCAGTTGTCTGGCTATTCTGATGAATGCCTGTCCAGCAAAGGATGGCTGATTTCATGAGTGATATCCAGACATCGTGTCTTACGCCATCAGCCATGGAACTCAAAGGGAGCGCCAGTTGGTGCGCATGATTGAGTGATGATGTGAACACTTCACCCTGCAGTCTTCGTCTTCACTGTTACATGGATTAGAAACCTCCGAACATATTTTTTTCAACTGTCAACCTGGGATGAGAGGCACTCTGTTTGTTCAGTTATATATGTACACGAGCGTCTACACAGAGGCATAGAGTCTCCCATATTACTAGAAATCGTCCGTTACCTTTCACTAAATTTTATTTTACCCCAACTGGATTGAATATAGCAGTACCCACCAGTGCTAAAAGTGCATAAAAAGAAGTGCCAGGACGCACCTTGCCTTTCCAAAAGAAGTGCCAGGACGCCCCTTACATTTTCAGGTGTGCTGGCCAAATAAGTGGCAGGACGGCATAGAGATTTGAAAATAAGTGCCAGGATGCCGTCCATGACCGTCCTGCCACACTTTAAGTCCTGGCACCCACTGAGATTGCATTAAGGATGATGTCCAGCTTCTTATCTTCAGCTAATCAATTATTCTTGATACAGAAATTGGCAGTTTCTGAGTTGAAAGAGTTTAAGGAAATTGACTACGGTATTTATGATTTTTGGATGGTAGCATGTATTTCTAAGCATCTGCAAAGTTTGTTTCAGCTTCTAAAGTTGAATTATAATTCTGTGTTTGAGTTTTTTTTTCACCTCAAGTTGATTGCTATGCATTGGTGCTTGCAGATATTTTTGCAGGATGTGGGAGCAAAACACAAATGGGACAATGGCCATGGTTACCTATTTGAGCAAGAGCCTGCAAAATGTAAAGCTTGAAATTAAGAACAAGTATATGCTTCAAAAGAGACTTCAAAATTTAAATCGCTCGGATTTACTTTGTGTGTGATTACTGTCTTTGGTGAGAAGAATTTTTTTCGGTGGGGTAGGTTCCCCTTTGCCCGTTTGTGTGGTCATCCATGTAGCTATGGTCTTCCTTTTTTCCAAGTCTTCCAACTTCATAGCCCTGACAGCCAGGATTAGTTAAATTATGGCTGGTGGGGTGACCCTTGATGTTTCTGACTTTGACCTAAGCCTATCATGCAACGGCTCCTATTATATTATCCAGACCTCTATGGCTCATCTTAGACTTGGGTCACTTGCATGACATGTGGTGATGACCACCAGACAACATTATTCATGCGGGTCATCTGATTATTATTTGTCAAAGCTGAAGGGATGAAATGGTGTTGTCACATTTGTAAATATCCTTGGAAGACTTAGTTTTGTTCCATTCTTCTTCTTCTTCTTCTTTAGCTCTCTGCCGTAAGGCAGGTTCATAATTAAGTTCAATGATGCTACGCATGTCTGTTCTGTGCATCCCTCTTTAGCCCTCTGTAACCGTCCTTTATCATCGTCCAGTCCAGTAGCATTGTTTTATTCCATTCATTGTTATTATATAACAATGATTGTTCTATTCATTGTTATATAATAAAATAAAAATTTTAAAAAAATACTTCTTTGTTGGTTATCAAGAGTAGATTTTATCATTTTCATCTTGTAGCAAATGGCATGGCAAATAGGAAAACCATGTTTCACGTTGTCACGTAGTAACAAAGCCACATCGGTTCACGTCGTTATAACATGGCGTGTGTGTGTGTGATTCGTGTGATTGACAGATGAGGGAGCTCGTTAATCTCGCCGTGCTCACAGGAAAGATGCAGAACTACAACATCCGCATCTACTCGGTGACGCACTCGGGACGCATAGCAGATGTCACGTCACAGTCGACATGTCACTCGAGCGACGACACCATAATAAAGGCAATTTTTTCGTCGTCCGGTGTCATTGACGTCATCGACGTTCGTTCTGTTTCGTCGTTGTTGTCGTGTTCGTCTGATTTAGGCCGCGATGCATTTCTGCTTGATTTGACGAGGGCTCAGTCGTTGTACGATGACAGTAATTACTAGTGTAATACCGGTATACCCTACGTTGAGGTTGTTCTCTCATTGTTATCGTTGAATTGTTGTAAATCTGTTGTAATCCCTGTCAAATGGAGGATTTGCATTTGGAAAAGGCCATGCTTAAGTTGTTTATGCCATGAAAGCCTACGTTGGTGTTCAGAGAGACTAAACGTCGGTGTTATACAGTGCGAACCCATTTGCATGTATCAGGAGACAAAACCACTGTGACTGCCTATTAACAGACCATGGGTTGAGAGGGCAGCGATGACAGACAGTAGTGCATGATTTACGGAGGTCTTAGTGTGGCTAGACAGCTCAAAACATAAGCTGTCTGATGCTAAGGCACTTATTCTGTAGCCGGCCATGAGACGGGTTTTGTACAGTCGATTTGAAGGGCATAAGTACCGTAATTATCTAGGGTGCAGTTGCTACTGTGTGTGTGGTCGATGTGAGGCATTATTTCAAGAGTGGAAACGCATGTATCTAGACATTATCTTATTATGTGATGCTGCCTTTGTTCCCACACAATGTCAGTGCATTGCAGATCCATTGTCCTCCTGACTGTTCAGCATTTGTATTGATTTAAAGAAGTCTAACATGTAGCTCTACACAACAGGTTCTTGCACTGAGCTGATTCAGGTGTTAAATATACCACTAAATAGGACTGCACTGTACAAAATTGTCTGATATTTGTATACATGTATTTACCTGCAACATAACAACCTTCAAACATGCTGCGTACAGTCTTATTATATAGACCAGCAGTTGCATGTATGTTGTTAATTCACTCCCTATATAGTAAACTCCCTATATAGTAAACTCCCTATATAGTAAACTCCCTATATAGTAAACTCCCTATATAGTAAACTCCCTATATAGTAAACGGGTTTTTTAACTGGTCAGAAAATAGTGAGGATCTTCTTCTCTCGGCAGGTCCAGATGCCCAACGACGCCACTCTTTGTGAGGATTATGTACCATAAATGATGCAATCTCTTGGCTATGTCTCTCACATAAGTATGTTCAGGGTTAGTGTATGTATATATCTGTAAGGTGTATCTTTAAGCTACACAGTAAATACTGAGACTCACAGAATCACTTCCATAGTATTGAATTGCTAACCAAATGCGTTTGTTTCACACAGCAAATTCTTATTAACTGGGTCTGCATTGGATTACAATAATTTAATCGTGACTATGTGTGTGTGATCTGAGGTTATCATGCAGCACACGTTGTTATTATTTTCTTTTCTGTCAGGTCGTGGAATCATGCAACTGGATTTATCTGGATGGAACTGAAGTCCGCAGTTCGTCGAGCGCAAGCATCATAGCAAAATTTGGTCGACATACAAAGTTCCTTTTGTTCAAGGTCTGGATGCCAGAGTTTCCTCTCGATGTTGAGTTGTCGGATAAAGAGCTTGGCTTGGTGAAGGGTTGGAAGGTCACATCCGAATCTCACAGACCGAGGTAAGACAGTTGGTGCGTCATTTCTAATTGTAATCGTACATTTAGGTATATAGCGCACCTTCAAGAGAACTCCTCAGAGACGCTTCCGACCTGACACCAAACCACAATCAAAGAGAATGGTTTTCAAACGCTTGCGGAAAAGGGGCAAAGAAAGACAAAGAAGTTCATTACGAAGACTAATAGGTAACTTATCCATAGGAAGTTGTTCAGACATTTGCATGTTTTGTACAACTATTGACACTCAATCTTAGATATTTTGTTGTGTTCATTGATGAAATTGGATCAGGCTTGCTTTACAGGTTCTGTGGTTGTATGAATCTAGTTATTGATCGTTCTTATAAGAATATCTTCGGTATTCTTGGTTTACAAATGCAGTCGACTTTGTGTGCATTCCTTATTCATTGTTGTTTTAATATCATTGTTATTTAGAATAACAGTAAATTTGATGATACTCCTTGTTCGGATAATTATTTGCCTTAGCAGAAATCCTATGTTGACTGATAAATAACCTACAGGTTTTTACATAAATTTTCTCATTGTACACCTATGGGTCTGTCACTTCTTGTAGCCGTATGGCTCGTGGCACAGATTATGGCAGCATCACTAACTCTGGTCAAGGTCAGCAGGACAAGGTCACAGGACGCAAGGACGTTTCCATGGTTATTGCATGCGATGCCCGCTATCAGCTGTCGACGCTGGAGGTGTACGCATCATTCATCTCTACGAGTGGACTGAACAAGCAATATCTAATCAAGCACGAAGCGAAGTTTCGTCTCACCGACCTTCTTTTGAGCCAGATCCGCGTAACTGATCCGACGGTCATCACGCTAAAAGGAAACGTTGTGGAGGGTTTAAAGCCAGGACTGTCAGAAATACAGGTAGCCTAATGATCGCCGCCGCTCTTCTGTCTCTTATGTCTGTGAATAACTTCCTTAGATCTGTCGTTTTCTGCATTGCTGCTTTCGAATAATTATTCGTCTGTCTGCGTTACACGCTTTGTTTCCTGCACTTCTGCGTTTGCATTCCTGTCTGTATGTCTGCATCCTGTTCTCTATGCTTTCTGATGATGAGCCTTACCTTCTGTCTGTTGTTCCATGTGTCTGTCTGTCTTGTCTGTCTGTCTGTTTTGGTCTATTTCTATTTGTCCTGTCTCTCTGAAGGTCTGTCTTGCTGAACATCTAACTCAGGACTTCAATTTTGATCAAACTATTTCAATAACCAATCACTGGAAAGTTGAACAAGATTACACTTGGTGCAGCACGCCGGCGATTTCTGTGAATTAGGTTTTTGGAGATTTTTAAGTTCAACGTGTGAGCATTTGGAAGGTTATTTTCCATCTAATGTGACTTTCATGCCACTTGAATTTCCCCAAAAAATCCGATGCATTTTGGTGTAAATATTGGCAATTGATTTGAAATGAGCTTTTTCGGATTGGCAATTTTTCGTAGTGCCTGCTGAGGGAAGTGCGGGAAATTGTATTAAGCAAGGTTTCATCGAAAGAAGTGCAGTTAATTCACTTTGTGCTGTCCTAAATCGATTTTTGTGCGGTTGACATTGCGCTTACACAGGATTGTGCTCCGTTTTAATCAAATCTTTATGGCTATTCAAGTCTGACTGTCAGCGTCATGTTTAGAGTTCATGGTTCATGTTGCAATGAGAACTACAAACTGTGACAACAGCTGAATGATGTTCACAGGACATGCTGGACATAGTTATGTTAACCAGATGGTACACCGCTGGGCTGATGGTGGGCGGTGGTGCTGTCTGTATTGTAGTTACATTCTTAGGGAGCAGCATCAATATATCCAGTAACTAGCTGAGAGTGAACACTGTTGAATGGTATGCTCTGCTACACTATAATATTATGTTTAGGCAATCAATTAAATCAGTTTATCGATATTTGATTTCATTAACGAAGCACCAGAACATTAACATTACAATTATCTCGTCCGTACAGATTGGATATTGATAAATGGTTGGCGAGTTTGTCATGATGACACAATGTAGACATTTCACTGATCAATGGCAAATTAATGCTAATTCAAAAATGCTGGCTTTCGCCATCGCATAACTGATTTGATGAGTTTCCAATTATTGCAGACAGCATATCTGAGTGTACCTGTGATGCTACGAAACTGGGAAAGTCTGTTGAACCTACTCAATCACTTCCAAATGGCTTTTTGGTGCAGATTTTAGAAGATGTTCAAATACCATAAAAACATTCTGAAGCAGACTTTGGGTATACTATACATGTAGCTCCAGATTGCAGACTCTGAGGCAGCAATTTTGTCTTAATATATAGATATATATTAAGAAGTTGCTGTTGGTGTTGTTAGACTTGCTGTATATAAATTCTGATTGATTAATTAATATGAAAATTAATGCGCAGTTTTCGAGATATTACCAAAAGCAATGCTTTATCAATGTCAACAAAAGACTAATTACAGACATTGAGAGAATCTTAACACCTAAATTATTATTATTAGACTTTCGTTCTTTGTGTGAAATTTGCAATTCACTTTGGTGTCATACAGCTTGTATTGACAAGTTGTTCTTGATGCTGTTGGTGTTGCTATGCTTAGTTCAACAGATATAGTCATCCTATGAATGTTACATCTTTGTACTGTTTAAATTTTGACCTTTTACTGCACAAAAGTCACTTTACAATCGAAAACACAAACAATGAAGCAATGCAAATGACACTAAATAACTGTAACAAAGGTAAAGAAAAGCTGCGTTGCAGGAACTAATTGTACGAGACTGACTTTTGGTCATTTTTTTATCCGCAAAATAAAAAAAATTTGCTCAATGCAGTGTTTTGAGTAGAATTCTTTTTACAATAATGGCTGCCGATCATCAAAATTTCATGCATGCATATGACGTAAGATGAATTTTGCATGCACGACTTTTTTTTATCTGACGCACCCTTGGAAGTAAATAATTATTAAATTATGCACTGTTGTGGGATGAACTGTCCACCTAATGATGATGAATTGAGAAGAAGCCTAGCGTGGATTCAACTGTGGATTCACCGGTTGTCAGACGGGTGGTGATCAATCGAGGGACGGATAAACCATGTTCCTTCAGCTCAGCATCGTTATTCATGTTAAGTGCAGCAGGGACCAAGATATCTGAATATATGTCAACTGTCGGCAAAGGATGGTGGAATGGTATTGGTCAGACTTTGTTTCTGATGGTGTTATGCAGAGATAAAAGGTATTATATGTGGAAATTCAGAGGCATAGATTATGTAAGGTGTCTTTAGTCTTTGATGGAGAGAGGGCTCAGAAATTCATGCGTTAGAGCACATTCCATATATTCAAAAGATAGGTTAATCTTGGCAAAGCCTCCGCATTGCATTTTGCATAAATGTTCCAAATGAAGAAACATTCAAGTAACCTTGTGCAATGTGGTGGTGAGGTACTGGTAGCGTGCGACCATGAAGAATGATGTGTCTTGATTTAGTCTGGCGAAGATGTTGGTAGGAAGAAAAGTTGCTTAAATTGTAGCGTTGTTGTTGTTCTGTTGCTTAGGTTGTTTCCAGCTCCGGTAAAGTCGTTGGTGCTAAAGAGATCGTCGTTAGCAACGATAAGGTGTCCATTGAGAAGCTGCAGGTCGATCTGATGGTGGGATTGTCGTTGGTGGTCGATGCTGACCTGGATGTGCCGGGCACTCTGCTGGCTCGCGTGTCACGACACGACCAACTGAAACGGAAAGACAAGGTAGATGGAGTTGCCTTTGGGGGTTTGCTTTTACTCTCTGTCGATGCATTATTAACATGCCAGTTGTAGTATGCTGTCAACGCCTTTGCGTGTGCAATGGCATGTCGCATGAAGCATGATGTTGCATCAAGCATGCTGTTGCATTGGCTGATATGATATAGTTCGCAGGCATGGTTAAAAAACTTCAATATGCTGACATAATTTTGGCTTGACCGGATGTTGTAGCAGCAGAGTGATGTGATTGAAATCAGTTTGGTTACATTATTTTTTCTCTATTCCTGTAAGTAATATCATAATTATATGGTACTTGTCTTGTCTTCAACCTTCCTCGGTCCGAGGGTTGGTCGCTTCATGGACAAGTTTTCTCCATTTATGTTTTCCTGTCTTCTGTCTCTATCAGCACCCGGTCTATTGATAAATCCATCCAGCTTCTGATGTTGTCGATTCATCCCATCCCTGGTCTCCCATGTGTTCATCGTACTAGTTGGTCTGTTATATTCTATGTTGTTGAGAAACTACCATAGATACAGTTTAGGATCATTATTTTCTCAAACTAAAGCAGATGAGTGACTGTTGCTGATGAGCTTTATAATACAGCATATCCAAGTGAATTTCTTACTTCACAATTACTTATTATCGGTTGCATATGACACACTTGAGTAATGGAGGATTACCATCTACTTCCTCCTTTTGATCAGAATCAATGAAGGGTATTTTTCACTTCTTTTTGGTTGGTCAGCTTGTTCAGGAAACGCATAATATATCATGTTATCAAATCTCAAGTTGCTTCTCTATAGCTGTACCATGATTCGCTTGAGTTTCTTTTTATTTCCTTCTGTGTTGTGTTATCCTGAATATTGTGATTACGGTAATATTAAGCAGAAACTTCCTTCTTAAATTTAAGAAAACTTTTGATCTGGGCTGATCTTTGCATATTTTCCTTCAATTTATGTCTTAATGCCTCGATAATGGTGGTTTGCAGTGAATCTGGTGTAACAACCTGTAACATGTTTCATTGTTCCTTTTGTTCCAGGATGCCCTTCTGGACATTTCTCTGAAGTTTGACGATGGTGCAGTTGTACCTCTTCAGTATTTCCTGCCAAAGGATTACATCCTCGACCTTGAGGTCATTGATGATCAAGTCATTCGCTTGGGAGCAGCGTTCTCTCCAGCCATTCCACGCGTTATAGCTCACGGCCAGGGCAAGGGGAAAGTTCTGAAGGCTTCTTTGGAACTGGCCGACGTATGTCAGAGGAAAGCGTCTCGCCCTCTCGCTGTCGGCTACGCTTACGCCGACATTGACTTCATGAAGCCTCTGACGGAGTTGGAGCGACTGCAGAACGACGCAGAGCAGTACAAGTTCGGTGGAAACAGGCACGGTACGATTCGAGGAAACACGGGTCAGACTCAGGCCCCAAATAACATACTCAAACAGACCGCTCACGTAAATTACGACGGCGGTCTGAACGCCGAAAATGAACTGGGCAGCAGAGTTGAGTACTCCCCGGCGACTGATCGCGTCAGCGTCCTGAAGACGCCGCAGCAGAAAGAGGTCCAGCAGAAGCACATCAGCTTCGGGCAGAAGCTGACGTCGTTGGAGGTCGGCATGTACGTCCTGCTCGGCGTCTTCTGCGTCGCCGTCATCATATTCGGGATCAACTGCACGATCTTCGTCGTTCGGTATCGTCGAAAGAAGTCACCGAGCGGCGACTACAAAGACACGGTCAACTGCTCGCCGGACTGGGTCTGGATCAGCCGCGACATGCTCGAGCGCAACGACATCAACACGTCGTGCTCGCAGGCGCTCATGCCGGAGGCCGACTTCAACGGCAACAACCACAGTCCATCCGGTGGTGCCGCTTCGTCGAGCGCGACGGTGAGCGAGCGGAACACTTGCACGAGCAACCGTAACAGCTTTATCTCGACGTACAGGGGCTCGGAGTGCAGCGTGCAGATCGCAGTGGGTAGTGCTTCGTCGGAGTGCAATGCAGACGCTTTGAGCGATCGCAACGGCAGACACACTGGTTCCCTGAAGCTGAGTAATACGTACGATGGAACACCGTCTCGTCCAACACCGCAGCAGATCAGGCAGTACATGGAAGAAATGGAGGTCTGCATTTTAACCTATATTGCTTTGCCGCTTTGCTCAGTTAAATCACCCTTCTTCTTGTTATGTTGTAAAATACAAGTTCCTGTTGTCACTGTATAGCCTTCAGCACTTGAAATATATTTGTGCCAGTTATTCATGTCTATTAGAAGTCGAAAACTTGAATTTTAATTGTGAACAGGTCAATTTGTTTGTATAACTGTGCTGTTATGTGCTTTTTACATGTATTATTATACAGTCTACTAATAGTACACCTCTATAATAGTACACACTCTTGCTACTAGCACACATCTTCTAAGTTCACCTGGATTGGATTCAGGGGTTATTTTAAGGAAATTTCTCAACTGCACATTATCAGAATAGCATCCTACATTGGGTAGATTGGTCGTTATTGAGACTAAGGCCTAATTATTCTTCTTATTATTATTATTTATTATTAGGCCCCTATTATTATCAGTAGTAGTAGTAATTTATTATTATTATTTTATTATTATTAATATTATTAGCATTATCATGATAATGTAACTGGCTAAGTTTATAAACCTACTTCTCCAAAGAGCAGTGTTTAATCTAGTCCCCTTCCACGGGGGTGGGGGGGAATCAGGTTTCTGGGGGGAGACAATCGAGTGTCCAAAGGACTCATGAGGCGCGTAGCCCCGAGACGGGTAGGGGAGGAGTATGGGGAGGGGATGAGCCCCTCCCCATAAGAAATTTTTTGAATTTTCACATTGCAATGGTACCATTTTAAGGTGTCATCTTAACAAAATACCTGTACTTTTCAGAGCATCATCAGAAACTTTTTGAATTTCCACATTGCAATGGCAGCATTTTAAGGTGTCATCTTAACAAAATACCTCTACTTTTTCAGAGCATCATCAGAAACTTTTTGAATTTCCACATTGCAATGGCAGCATTTTAAGGTGTCATCTTAGCAAAATACCTCTACTTTTTCAGAGCCTCATCAGAAACTTTTTGAATTTCCACATTGCAATGGCAGCATTTTAAGGTGTCATCTTAACAAAATGCCTCTAGGCTACTTTTTCAGAGCCTCATCAGAAACTTTTTGAATTTCCACATTGCAATGGCAGCATTTTAAGGTGTCATCTTAACAAATTACCTCTACTTTTTCAGAGCCTCATCAGAAACTTTTTGAATTTCCACATTGCAATGGTAGCATTTTAAGGTGTCATTTTAATAAAATACCTGTAATTTTTCAGAGCCTCATCAGAAACTTTTTGAATTTCCACATTGCAATGGTAGCATTTTAAGGAGTCATTTTAATAAAATACCTGTAATTTTTCAGAACCTCATCAGAAACTTTTTGAATTTCCACATTGCAATGGTAGCATTTTAAGGTACCATCTTAACAAAATACCTGTAATTTTTCAGAGCCTCATCAGAAACTTTTTGAATTTCCACATTGCAATGGTAGCATTTTAAGGAGTCATTTTAATAAAATACCTGTAATTTTTCAGAGCCTCATCAGAAACTTTTTGAATTTCCACATTGCAATGGCAGCATTTTAAGGTGTCATCTTAACAAAATACCTGTAATTTTCAGTGCTTATAAGAGTGGGCTAAGACATCAATAAATATAAGCAACACGTAACAAATATTTGGGGTGGGGCTATTTCCACATATAATGGTACCATTTTAAGGTGCCATTTTAGCAAAATAACTCCATTAGACTATTCAGTACTGATAAAAAAAAGTGTTTTAGGATTCAATATAAATTATAATTACGGTACAATAAAAAATATCTGTATGTATCGAGTTCAGCAGCTCAGTTCTCCAGTTGCTGAGTTATTCTAATGAATAAATGCAGACATGAATATAATAGTAGCCTATATAAGCAGACTTTTCAGCACTATATCAGTTTAACCCTTTTTCGCAAGATGGTCCTGAATTGCTGACCAGGACGTACTTTCTGAAATCATATTTAATGGTACACAAACCAACCAAGAACTAATAAACTACCGGTACCAAATTCAGGTAGCCATGTGTAGTAATGATGTTGTTTTTAGGTTTTACTATAATTTTATGTGTTCAAATAATAGGACCAAACATTTTGAAATTTTACAGTTTAAAATTTGAAGGATATCACTAGTGAGAAGCCATTCAGTTGTACAAAAGTAGTATTTGTACAAATATTAGCAGTAAGTTAGTCTCATTTTAGCAGGGTTGTGTCATATATTATGAGAGTAAATAATAACATTATAACCATTAACCATATAATAATTAATAGTATTACAGTAGGCTATTTTATAACAACAGTTCACGTAATACGATGATGTAGACAGCAGCTGAGCTAAGCGTTATTTGGCTTGCATCAGACAGCTTGTTTGAATATGCTTTATCTGTAGACTTGTTTTCTTGTATTTTATGCCAATAGAGTTGTCAATAGAAATTTAAAGTTAGATTCACGACAAAAATGTCTTATAATCTTAGTTTAATTAAGATATATTGGTTACTTACATTGTTTATGTGATTGTGTGTAAAAAAGTAACTGCAAAAAACCTGATTTTCAACTGCACAAATTCGTTTTCCAACTACACACTTTGTGTCCAGCTGCACGTTAAAATAACCCCTGATTGGATTAATATCTCGATGCAAGTTGTCGTTATTTAGTTTTCTTCTTTTCAATATCTTAAACATTCTTGAAACTTAGCCTAAAACATCAATTCATGAATTGATAAAGGTTAGACTTGTTGTGAAGTTACATTCATCATCGACATTCAATGCCGACAGTGTACTAAAAAGGCAAGTGGGAAACAATTTACTCGTTGCTTAAGTAAATTAAAGTGCATTATAGAACCACCACTATGGAAGTTAATAATAATAATAATAATAATAATAAGGGCTGTTGATTTAATCGCGTTAACGCGTGCGATTAACGCATTAAAAAATTTGTGATTAAAAATTTTAACGCATTAATCGTACGCGTTAATTTGATCTGATTAAAATGGAATCAGAGGCAGAAAAACTCGCTTTAAACGGGCGGCTCATACTTAAAGCTAGTGATACATCCTTTGGCAGATATTCCAAAAAATTATGTGAGTATTATCGTAGCAATTCTTTGCTCAATTTTCGCCTGCATGCGAACCAAAACATGCGTTAAACGCTAATGATGAGCCGTCGATATCGGTTGCATCGCATCGTCCACTAAGGTGGTTTCCTCTCTCCTGTCAGACGTTAGACTACGTTGGTTGAACTCCATGAGATGGCAAGACCAATGGATTTATACAATTGGCTGAATAAATAACTAATTCTTATAGTCAGAAAACGGTTGTCTAGTTTCACATTTAGGCCTATAGGCATTTTAATTAAAGGTGGCTCAAATAAAAATAATTAACGGATTTTGAACAGTAGCCTATTAAGCTTATACTGTTGACTGATTTGGACAGTGTTTCAATTCTGTATGTCATAGAAAACTGTTCAATAAACTAAATGCAGAAATTCAATAGGCCTAAGCCAAAGGTTATTAAATATGTTTGCAATAGAAAGAATGCATTCAGTTATTAAAATATTATGCCTCAGGGGTCCTTAGAAAATAGTTAGATTAATATATTTGAAGGAAATGTATTGCGATTAATTTGCAGTTAATTGCGATTAAAAAAATTAATCGCGCGATTAATTTCGATTAAAAATTTTAATCGAACAACAGCCCTACTAATAATAATATCAAATTAGTTTTATATGCGCATTGTTTAATTGACGATGAATGCTGATTTGCAGATAACAAAAGAATTACACAAGGGGCGAAAAAAATCGAGTGCCATTAATCGCGAAGAGCGACTACGACATATCGAGGAGGGCGCTGCGAGTGGATCCGATTTCGAGTGGGATTACGAAGTGCTCGGCGTGACTTACGAGGAACTGATGGAGTATTTCGATAATCTGAAAGAATCGACTGCCTAGCATTTAACTTCTGTTGTCTACAAAGAGATAGCAGCAGCAGCAGCAGCACTGTGAGACCTTTGACTTCTTGTATAGGATATATTCTATTCCTTTCTTCGGGCACACAATGACGTGAACGAACAACGGCTGAAGAAGAGTAAAAAAGTGTCAATTAAACATTAGTTGTTTCAGATGATTTTTTTTTTAAACATAATGTTCACCCGTTCGGTTGCATTAGGCTTGAATTGTTGCACGTTTACTTGTGTTATCATCATGACTATTATACTACTGCAGTGTTATTGTTGTTGTTGTTGTTGTTGTTCTTGTCATAGACTTTGTTATTGTTCTGATTTCTATTATTAGGCTCTGTTTTTTTTATTTCGTTGTTGAAAGTGGTGTTGTTAAAACTGTGATTGTATCTGATGCTATTTTATTATAATGGCTGCTGACATTTATTATTATAATTTTTATTAGTAATTATATTAGTTTATTAACCTAAAACCAGTTTTCTGAAGATGTTTGGTATTCAAGTTTGTTGCAAGTAACTGTAATAGTACTCTGACTTACCCTGAAGAGAGCAGCTGACAAAGTAAGAAACCTGTGAATATATTTGGAATGGTTCAATGGAATTGTGCGTGTTTGTTTGTCAAATTAGTTGTCGTTGATGATATAAGAAACTGATTCTATCAATCTGTGGTCATAAATTAACAGAGTA
Source organism: Lumbricus rubellus (assembly GCA_945859605.1). NCBI lineage: Eukaryota > Metazoa > Annelida > Clitellata > Crassiclitellata > Lumbricidae > Lumbricus > Lumbricus rubellus. The sequence goes on from OX243812.1 coordinate 37,472,089, forward strand.
AGAATTATGTCTGCATTGGCTTGTATTTAAGTTGTTTAATAATTTATTTGTGATTGTATAGTAAATATGTCATATTATGTTTTACTGCAAATCAGAAGATTGATTCCACACACTGGTAATGCATAAATTTTTTACAATGAAGAAGTTTCTTAGTTGCATAACATCATGACAGAAATGCCTAACACGCACTTTCTTTAAATACACACTTTATTTACAGCCCTTTGTTGTTATGAAATTGTGCTGTACGGGTATAACATTTTGAAAGTGTATGACTGGCGATAGATAATTAATTATTGATAGTTAGCAGAAGTTTTGGCAACTGTCTTAAAGAAAACGTTCATTACAGATCTGTTAATTGATCTATGTGTGTATGTGTTTAACGATTTCAATTGATTTTTATCATGATGCAGCATAAAATGTGAATTGAAAAGACCTAGCAAAATCTGACGAGGGTATTTTGCCCACAGTTTAGACACTGTTTCTGGTCACATACATTCTATTATAATTATTCTTGTTACCCATTATTATTATAATTATTCTTGTGCTCTGTCAATCAATGACTACATACAGCTAAGTACCGGTAGTAGTTTTGTAGTACTGTACATGGGTATGTACATGTTGTGGATCAGACTTTTACTTGCAGAAATTGAAATATTTAGTAGAAAGAGTAACAAACTTGCTCAAGAAATGACAGGAGTAATATTTATTGGCAGATCTATACTCTACATTTAAAAGTAAATGGAGTTGATTGTTCTTGTGTTCTTCAACCTTCAACATTGGATTTATATTGCTATCAATTGTCATTTATAGAGACATCAAATTGGGAAATAGCAGAGATTACAATGAGCATGGATACAATACTGCTAATAACAATTATTAAGAGGATTTAATAATTGACCAAAATCACTTTATCTTGACTTTGATTTGAATCTGTTACGATGCCATGCAGAAATGCTGTAGTCAGTGGTTCAAAATTCAAATCCAGTGGTATTCAAAATCCAGTGCTTTTACTCTGGCAAGTTGCTAAGCCCATAAGAAAGATTATGCGGGATTACAATGCGTTTCATCTATGGTTGGTTTAATCAGATTTCGTCGCAACTGCACCTGCTTTGATGGCGGTGTGCAATTAATTAGCAGCCTTGGTTTTACTGTAATCCTTATGCATATAGTTCAGTTTTAGCCGAAGAAAGTGTGCATGCTCAGGAAAACATTCATTATATCTTTTGCAATTTTTTGAGTTAATCATTAATTGTAGAGTTCTTGCAGTTATATTATTAAGCAGTCACTTGTAAATCTTATTCTGTTTCATAGGTTAAGTAAAAAATTTGGTATTTAGATGGAAACTTTCTGTTTCATAAACAACACAGTCGTTCCTTCTCTGTGGTTGGACCTACCTGGAGAGGCTTCCCTAGACTATGCAACGCCTCTTAAACTGTTCTCAGTTTCCCAAACTGTTGATGACTTTTTCGCTTGATCTCGACCGAGAGCGCCTCTGAGTGGTTATCTTGAAGGGGCGCTACATAAATTCTGATTGATTGACAATACATACATAAACCTCAGTCATTTCTTCAATATGATGAGTTTGCATTGAACTGGTTATGGCAGATGGGTTGACAGAGACTGTGACGATGATGTTAATTTTGTCTTAAATGTGAACTTACAATATGTGTCAATAAAATGTATATAAACGTGTATTGATTTTGCTAGCTAAAACTTATGATTAAGAATTCTTGGATAAAGAAATTGTAGCAAAAAATGATATTTTTCAAGTGTAGTGAAGAAATATGCGATATCTGCCCAATACATGGCTATTGCAGCCTTGTGTTCTGAGACCCTCTGTAATACACTTACCGTACTTACAAATTTTATAAAACATTTTTATGTTATGCAAATTATGCAAATTATTCAGTTTCTTTGTACAATATTTGTGTGACAGCTATGTGTTGGAGTAATTAATTGCTAACAATAGTTGGAAGAGTTGGATCTTGTATTACAAGTGTGTGTAAGTAGCATGAGAATAGTTTGTTGCATGTTTACAGTATTTTTATTGAATAACAATGTTCAGTGTACACTGTACATGTTCCAACAAACAGCGGTAATACTGGTATTTTGACCTCGACAGATTTCAATGTCTCATTGATTGTTGAATCAGTATTATTTTATAGAAATGGATGTATCTAGACTTGGCTTATTTTAGTCACCTCTGAGGTCCATTCCAAACATCAGACAAGTCAGTTGTGATCTGCTGAACAATATCAATGATTTTTTGGTGACAAAACTTGTCTTCAGTGGTGGTTTATGGTTGTATTTCAACTAGAGATGCTTGTTTTCAACATGCTTTGCTTAGAATACCTAACATCATTGATTGCCAATGCGTCAAATTTTCACGTCTTAAATCATTTTGATTTACGTAATTCATTGTTATGCGAATTGCGAATGTTGCTAACTGTTAGCAACCTTCTAAGAAATGTTAACGTTGCCCTTCATCGCAAACATATTTCAGTTGCTGGGCAACATTCTCTCGTGTTTTACACTGACGAATTGTGCAGATAGAAAATATTAATGATTACCTGTGTTACCGTTTCATATCCTCTAGTGAGTCTAGTCTAATCTTATTTATTATAAAATGCTCTTAATGTTGAAATAATGTTAATACTTGCTGAATTGCATGATTCTAACATGACATTGCCTGCTGTTGTGTGTAGTCACAAGAAGTGGAATAGAGCAACATGGGTCACTGTTGCATTTAGATCTATATTAGGAAGTATCTGAACACATTACTTGTCTCAAATGGTGCTGTGGTTTGTGTTAAAAATACTCAATCCGTCAATTTGTAAGAATATGTTGTAAGAAATGTGCATTGTGCTGATAAAACGTGATATCGTTCTTGTGCAATAAACAGTGTTACAAGAAAGTTGCCTGGTTATTAAGAACACTCAATGTCATGGCTATCCTATTGGAACGTTCATGGCTATAAACTGTCACATGTAAAGTTCTACAAAGCTGCTGATAGGCATTCAGAAAGTGTTGTGGCATTCTAGAACATTTCACATTACATTTTGAACTTCTCACCTTTCCTAAACTTCATTCTGAGCCATTGTTTGTCTTGCAAAAATAAAAAATTTGAAATCTGAATTTTTATGTTGCAAAGAAATAACTTAAATAAGTCAGACATTGTTAAGCTAGACGTTCAGCAAGCTCTGCAAGTCAAACTGTTAGACCTGTAGACTCCTTTAGAATATCTAGACAAATAACGATCATTCAACGATATCACTGAAATTTCTTCCCACTTCTTAACTAGTGTAGAGTTTATACAACTGCACCCACGACCAGAATTATGTAACGCATTACTGCACAATTTGGTAACAACTGATTGAAAAGATCTACTTTAAAGACAAAATTTTGCGAAGAAGCGTCTGTCATCATTCAACACTCAACAGCCTAAGCTGCATACTTCAAAGCTAACTGAGTTGAAATGCCATCACATTAGTGTGGCATTATCACAATCGAACAGTCTAAAATGTACATAATTATCATTTAAATAAAACACATCGACACATTGTCAATTGTCATAAACAGTCAGACAGACAACAGTGATTCACTCGAGAGTTGCTAGACGTGGGTGCAGGATTTTCTTCTGACCAACGACAATTAACTGCACAGAGTATTTCTTTCTTAGAATGCGAGGGTATCTCGAATGAACCTGCGCATCGTCGTTCCAACAGAGGCCGATGTCATCATGTTTGTTCGGTACGTGATCTAAAAGGAAAGGAAAAGTTTTTAAAAGTTAACGTAACGTTAAAGCAGAATGAATTCGATGTGCAGATAAATTAATAGATCAACATGTATAAAAAAAATTAAAGCAGCAAATAATAAAGAATGCATCTGGTTTAGAACAGCAAAAAGCCCGTGTAATGATCACACAATATCAAAAGAACTTTAATGTTCTGGAACTCTGCAATGGACACGATTACTCAGAATGCTCTCACAGTGGTTAAGTTAATACTCAATTTAGATAACTACCTAAAACTGTGTTTAACCTAGACTATGAAATTTTGTTTGGTTTACAAACATTATGGAACAATGCTGCTTTTAAAATATCATTCGTTGTTCTACAACAATCATTAAGCCTCAAACCTGCAAAAATTTCCACAATTTTATCTGATTTCAAGTTTATTTCAAGTTTATTTCACTCTCAATAATACATAATTGCACACATGACTGGTGTAATCCGGCATAATACATTATCGAGTCATATGCCAGTTAAAATATCATTGCTTGGACTGTTGCCAGCCCAAAATAAAAGTGATATCCATTATTACACAGAGCATAATGACCTTTGACCCAAGAAATTAATGTACTCATTCCCAGTTGATATGAAATTGCTTAACCACAGCCGCATTTTATATTTCCACCTTTGTGCTACAGAAAATTGCCATCAGAATCCTAACTCCTTACACATCATTAACTTCAAGGCACCTTTTTATTCACCAGATCTTGGCGAGTTCTAGCCATCTCAGAATTTTTGTGTATTCTCAAGATAATTTTTTTTATTCATGAAGGATCACAGCACCTTGTCAGTTACTTAAAATCATTCAAAATCAAATCAAATCAAATCAGTTTATTTCCTGAATACACACAAAAACAATCAAGGCAGTGAACAGTGGAATTGTACATATTTAGTGGTTATTACATTAAGTCATCATAGAAACACACACCAGAGGGCAAAAATGATAGAGCTAGATGAATACCTTAAACAGGTATGGTTGTATGTCTGGAAATGAGGTGTCAAAAACCAAGTCCAATTCTGACTGGCTTGGAAATTTTGGTACATATTCGTGCCGACTCATTGCGTCTGTGATGTAGAACATCTTCTCAGCAAGCAGCTCACCCACTTTCTCACGGTACTGCTGTCGTTCTGAAATAAAATACAAACTCCTTCAGTAACTCAGTAGAAAATTAGTTTTCAAGTGGCTTCCTCAGAAATATAGACCTGTGCCAGTGATATTTAGTCCACAACAAATTAGTACAACAGTTTGGCCAAGAGTACAGCAAACAAATACAAGATTAGTATACAGCAACCAACATTGTCAGCCCATTCCAGCACAAGAAACATAGTCACATAGAAATCAAATTTATAACCTTGTCGTGGTCTCCATCTTATTAACTACCATTGCTTGTCTAACATGGCTGAAATGTGCAATTTGATGTTAAGTTTACATTTATAAATACTGTAATAGAAATCTAACTTTAGCAGCAATTAAAATTACTCGACATACAAGATTCCAGTATTAACTTTTGGGAATAGATGGCTCAACGAGCAAATGGTTTGGTTCAAAACTGGACAAAACAAAATAAACCGAGAGCTGTGCGTAGTTTTTCATGTTATAAAAAAACTTACCATGCTCATTTGCAAGGACGACCGTATCAATCTTGAGGATCCAGACCTCCCACGGAATGCACTCGGGAAGGAACGGCCACTGCGTTCGTTTCTTGTGAAAGAACTCGAGCGTGATCTGGCCGCTGCAGGATCCCTCACGATGCAACTCCTCGCGAAATTCAGTGGCCACTCTCTTCAGCTGTCTGTCCAGTTCATCCGACGGCACTCTCATCTGCCATTCGAAATAACCAGTCAACGTGGTTAAAAAGTATTAACTGTACCGGTAATGGTCAACAATGCTTTACATCACCCCTCATGTCAATGCAAATGCAGGGCTTTTTTAACGTGCAGTTGTACACAAAATGTGCAGTTCTAAATGGATTTGTGCAGTTGTAGAAGCACTTTTGTACAGTTAAAACTAGCCAAAAATGGTCATTGTCCTCCAATTGGAAGTAATTTAGCATGGAGGATGGGAGGGAAAAGGAGGAGTTGTGCAGTTCTAAAAATTATTTTAAAACAGCCCTGAGCAAATGCATGAAAATACTAAAAATAATAATACAAGCCACATAGAACATCATATCTTGAAATTCAGTGTTTATGCAAAGAACTCTACTGGTGTTTAATTTGAAGCAAAATCTACAAAATTAAATCGAAGTAAAGCATATTTAAATTTTTAAACAATCAAATTTAAGATAATAACATACGTAGGTAAAATTGACGAAGTCACAGTCGACATCAACCATTCCAATGGAACCAATCGAATAGCTTCCTTCCTGCTTGTAGTGAAACTAAAAGCATGAAACACAGATCAACCTAACGAAAGCACCAACTCATTTCAAGTGAATGTGCTAATATTTACATCCCAAATCATACAGATTTAAAAGAAACAGCAATTCATCTAATTAACACGAAGTTTGGAAAGGAGATGAGCGCCTCCCTATGTTCCTCGTGGAACGGGATATGACTTTCTATGTCAAGAGAGGCAGCACCTGTACATCGGTCAGAGCATGTTGACGTAGGCATCACCCACTGTGCTGTTTACGACTCTGCTTTTCATTCCTCACTCAGGGTGAACTCCTTGCTCCCCGAGTGCAAACCACTCTTAGACAGCATAGTGTTTTCACTGTCAATAGCCCCATTGGCTTTGCAACTTATGCCTAGGGTTTACTCAGATGCATTTTATCACAGCCTTAAAAATGTCCTTTCAGTCAGAGCTAGTTCGAGAGCACTCCTGACAAGCAACTCTGAAAGGGCACTATATAAATACAATGAACGTAAGAACAAAACCATAAACTAGTTCTGTCTCAGCAAAACAGAACAATAAAATACAAAAACAAAAAGCGTAACAAATTACAAATTTAATTTCCAAAGCATAAACACATACCTTTCCAGGTGCTCGCTCTAAAAACAGACTGTGGAAAATGCCTGAAAACAAAAATCAAAGGTAACTGCAACCTTTTTTGTATACTTATAAAAAATATGATTACAACTAATTTGTTTGTTTGTATGTGCACTTGTCATAGCACCCCTTCAAGCTCTCTCTACTCAGAGGCGCTCCCGATGCAGAGCGGACACTGCATCGGAGTTTCACGCCGAAGCGCTGAGCAATTGTAAGTGAAGGACTTGCCCAAGGTCCTTACGTGGCGAGGTGGATTCGAACCTCGGACCTTCCGGCTCCAAGGCAACGACGCCACCACTACACCACCTTATGATTAATTGCATCTTGAGAATTGTCATTGTTTATATGTTTTTAAACTAATAGTTCTTCAACAGTATTTACAAAATACTGTTAAAAAATATAAAGTTCATCTAAAGAATTGTTAAATTCAACATTGTCAATTTTTTATGAACAGAAAGGTCAAGTTCATCCACTTTCTGCAGTACCTTGCACATTGCATTGTTCGCTAAATTCATATACAATGCACTGTTTTTGATTGAAATTTAAACACAGTATAATCATTCTCAAACTTTAACACCATAGCGAGCATGCTAATCATTCAGCATGTAGACCATCATTGCAAAATCCTGCAGCATCCCTGTCAAGAGCCAAGTAGAAATCTCAAGCAGGAGAGAAGATGAAGTTTAGGCTCACATCTGAATTTTCCATCACACACATGTACTGTAAAATAAACTCTGCATTATAGTCAGACGTCACCATGATCTTTTTATGCTATTGGTCTCTGACCAGTCTGCTAGAGAATTTAACCTGCAATTAATTCTCATTTCAATAAATATGGAAAATCATGTGAACCAAGGGCATTTGTAGCATCATCAAACAAGATAAATTTAAGCGCATCAAAAACATTGGGAAGATCATTAATGTACAGCAGAAGACCTTGGTTGGAGTACCAGGTATTACAGGATTTTTAAAAAATAGGCCTCCATCACTTAGCACCTGTGGCCCCAATAATAATCGCTCATACAATGCCGTGCCAAAAATCTTTACCAAAGTATTCATATATATAAAGCTTGGTCACTAATCAGATACTACCCTTTTGTCACTTTGTTCATAAACTGGTACCATTTTTAAATTTTTAGCTTGGAAGGAACAACACCTGTATTGAAAAAGGAATTTATAAATTGGCTAAAAAAATTGACTAAAATACAAAGTAAAACTCACAACAGACAACTTCTTCGATCTGTCGATCTTCAATGGACTGAAAAATAAGAAATAAAATACATCAATTAATTTTCAATAATCAGTATTACAAATTTAGCATGCGTATTCTTAAATTCAATGTGATATGAAGGAAAATGAAAGTGTGTAAATCTCAAAACAAGCAAAAATTGTCAACAGAGTAAACAAGTATATGCAATGGTTATGCATATCCTTCAAAATCCAGGCCACTGTGCGATAAATATAACAGAAGCTAAGAATATGCTGTTTGTATTTTGGTTAGATTTCCTGACACATGCATAGCTACAGTATTTAAGCTAAACCACGTTCGTTGGTCCCAGTCTAAGTGTGATGCACCCAATACAATAAGTTTCCCCTAAAATGGAGTGTGATGGTTGAATCTAGATAATTTTTGGAAACTGATTTCATGGCCTTTCTAATGGTGTCGACCGGACTTGCCGACCGCGAAGTTGCCGACCGCAATGACGTAGGTACTTGCCGACCAGGGTTTTTCAAGATCGTAGGGAGTTGCCGACCGAAGTTTTATTACTTGGTTTTTAAGAATTATATTTATAATGTAAAAAATGACAGGAAATGAGAAACCATCGTTTATTATTTTATTATTTCCAATAATAATTATTTAAAAACGAAAATTGTAAAGAAATTAATTCTAATAACATTAATTATATATAAACCTGTCTGAGGCAGTACACAAGTAACGACGTCATTATAAGAATTATATTTATAACTACAACAATAAACTTGTATAGCGCATAATAAAATATAGAAATATAACACCTTAAAATGTCACTTTCTAATTAAATTAATACTGTATTGAACGGAGGTTAGTAGCCCAGCGTCGTCATAAATTCGCTCGCATCTGGCAGAGCACAGTATTAAACACTACCACAAAATAGACACCGGAAGTTCGGTAAACACGAAGACTGAGTCACCGTACTCCAAACAATATGGCCACCGTAGATGCGTGCATAACAGAGCGGCGCGACATGCGGCCTAATATTTCCGCGAAAATTAAAGGACGCTTCAATTTCAGCAGAATGACTGCACTAAACCCTAAAACTAACCCTAACCGACCCTCACGGCGCCTAACCTGAGCCCTAACCGACCCTCACGCTTTGCATGTTGAGATACATGTTGCGATGTCGTCGACCGGTCGCGTTCTAATTTTACGGCATTCGTTGGCAGCCATATTGTTTGGAGTACGGTGACTCAGTCTTCGTGTTTACCGGAAGTTCTTCTCCAATAAAAGTAATAAATAAAAGCATTTTATTTCATTTCAGAACAAATATTTGTATTTGTAATATGTATGACTTTGATTTTATTGGCGGTCGGCAACTTCCTACGTTTCAATAAAACGCTGGTCGGCAAGTTCGACAATATTAGCTATAATCGATGGTCGGCAACTTCGAGGTCGGCAACTCCCTACGGACCCTTTCTAATACACAGCTGGTTAACAAGAAGGTTAAATTCTAGAACGCCGCGGTAGCAAGTAAACATCATGGCGACCAAAGATCCGCTCGTAATAGAGCGCGTCCACGTGACGGCCAACAGTAGCCCAATATTTTCGCGGCCTACGCTGATGCATACGCCAATGTTTTCGCGGAAGTAAGTAAGTAAAAATACCACGAAACGGTTATTTTAATAAATATTAATACGCTTAAATAAGCTTAATAACACAACAAAATCGATGGACCTTAACACATTGGCCGCCATCTACGAGATATCTGGCGGTAAGCGCGAGATCTCGCGGTAAAAAACCGCGAGATATCGCGGTAAGAAACCGCAGAGATATCTCGCGGTTTTTTACCGCGAGATCTCGCGCTTACCGCCAGATATCTCGTAGATGGCGGCCAATGTGTTAAGGTCCATCGATTTTGTTGTGTTATTAAGCTTATTTAAGCGTATTAATATTTATTAAAATAACCGTTTCGTGGTATTTTTACTTACTTACTTCCGCGAAAACATTGGCGTATGCATCAGCGTAGGCCGCGAAAATATTGGGCTACTGTTGGCCGTCACGTGGACGCGCTCTATTACGAGCGGATCTTTGGTCGCCATGATGTTTACTTGCTACCGCGGCGTTCTAGAATTTAACCAACAAGAATATTTAACTGGGCACAGCCTCAAATGTTTCGAGCGATTACGAAATTCCTGTAAAAAGACCACTTGAGATATCGTAAAAGCCCATTTAATACTACAATGAATAAGAGTATATACTAGATATTTTATGTCCACTTCTCGTTACACAACAGCCTGTGTTTATCGACGACACAAAAAGAATTACTAGCCATAACCAAATCGCAAAGCCATTTATACTATTTTCTTCTCCCATAAAAATCTGTAAAACAAACCATTTCAAAAACATGCGACCTAGCATTCATGATTAAATTTTGCGTTCAAAAACTGGAAAAATTATTATTCACGCATTTCGCACTAGTTTATTATTAGAGATTTAAACAAAGACGTTACATGGTCAAGAGAATCGAAAAAGTTTATGGTCACGTGCTCTGAGTCAGTCAATTCTTTTTATTTATTATTAGGGCAGTCCCTAAATCACGAATTCACGGAAATCACGGAAACCGTGAATTTCGCCGTTTGCCGTGAATTTTGCCATTTGCCGTGATTTTCCGTGATTTTTCACATTTTCAGCACTTTTTTTGTGTAAAAACACGTTAAAATGGTTGCGAAACACGTCAAAAATGGCGCCGACGACCAAAAACAGCGCGGAATAATTAGGCCCTAAATTAATTTAAGAATTTCTGTTTTGGGGAGTGAAAGACGCCGCTGACAAGTGAAGACCTATTCATAAATACTCATTTGTGCAACCATTTTAAACGTGTTTTTACAAAAAGTGCTGAAAATGTGAAAAATCACGGAAAATCACGGTGCCGTGAATTTTTTGATTTTTGCAAAACTATGCCGTGATTTTTTCACTTTTTGACCGTGATTTAGGGACTGCCCTATTTATTATGCACAAAATCGCCAATAATTGTTATTAAAAAAATGAGCGAGTAAGTTTCTAAGCTGGTGCCATTTTTCAATTTGGAGAAACAACACCTTATTGAAAGAGGAATTTATAATGACTAGAAAAAATTGACAAAAATACAAAGTAGGCCTAGGCTAAAACTCAAATAGGCCTACGCTTCCTCAGATCCGTTAATAGGCCCCTTGCATAAAGACGTCACGGCTCATTTGCATAATGGCCTGCGCCATATTGGCTTACAGCTAATGCTTGTTTACCTTGGATACGTATGCGAATAGCGCTTATTATAACAATTATTTCCTGTGTTTTACTGTATTATCTGCGTCAAACTTACTGAAAGGGATAAAGGGTCAATTAGAGAAGTCCAAAATACACGAGCTTGAATGTCCAGGTTAACGTGCGAAGAATACCGGCGGCTAAAAACTACAGCCAGAGACATGCAATCTATCGCAAGCAAAACTGAAAGTCACTGTTAGCTAGCCTACTATGAGAGCTCTATTTTGCGATGCTCATTGACAGAACAATTTTGCTGGGCCATTTTTGGAATAGTGCATAGTAGTCAAATTTTTCTTGACTGTGGAATTACTTTAGTTACCTAGTCAGTGTTTTTTTTCAAATTTGTTTTCTACTTTGCCGCCTAGTCAGCTGCAGTGCTGTAGGCTAGTTATATGCATGGGAACTGTTACTATTTATAAGTCTCCATTGTGTTAACAGTTTACTTCAACAATATTCAGTCATAGCAAGTTTGTTAATAAATTTAATTGTTAAAGCTAATGACAACAAGACTGCAAAGCATCAAATATGTTCAGTATATATTGAAGAAAATATTTTTACAGTTCAGAATCTCTTATATGTGTGAAGCTATATAACCATTGTATTCATAATAGACTTTGCCAGTGACTAAAATATGTGCTTGACTCTCAAAAAAGCTCAGGCAAAACACATAATTATTGGGGGGAAATGTGAAGCTTCCCCGGTTGCTTACATGCATCCGAAAATTGACTAACATATAGTTGCTCTGCTTAGAAACATGCATAGAACTGCAGAATGGAATGTGTGCAAAACAAAGTTGCAAAATTCAACTTCACAAGACTGCACACCGGTGCTTGTATCTAAATAGATCTAATGATGTTCCTTGCAAAGTTGAATAATATCATGATCATCAGTGATACAGCTGTTCTTGAGCCACACCCCACTCTCTTGCAGCCAATTTAAAATTAGATTCAACAAGATGGCAAAATAATAGGCTTAATTAAGCAACGAGTAAAGGGTTCGATACACTTAAGCCACAGAGATCTTTCAAATTGGAGGCTGCTATAATGCTCAAAATCCATTAAAATTTTTGGTATGATAGCCTACTTGTCTTTCTTTCAATCAATGCCTTATCATTTTCCAAAATTTTACATCAACTGATTCTGCCATGTTCTTAAGTTCAACCAGAGTGCATCACTGTGCATGTAATATTTATGTCCATTGATAAAAGCCAAGCATAACTGTCAGAATAGGGTGACACCAAGGGCAGCTCTGCAGTTCATGACCAAACTGACAATCTAGAATAAAAGTGGTCTATTTCTAAGCCGGTTGGATCAGCTGTTGCTAACACCTTTGCAGATGAAGCTGATGATGAAGCGGATTAAGCAGACAGTTTATAATGTAGAAGCTAAGGAACTTGATGAGTAATGGTGTGCATAAGATAATTGTTATCATACAGTTGTCAAGACCAAACACAGCGACAAAGATATGAGAATCCAGCACTCAACTGGCTGTCAAGCCTTCTTCTGTTTCTTTGCCAAAGAAAAGTCCATGTCAGGCAGAAGACGATAAGTCAAGTTGGTGACATGCAGCCAACCCTTTCTACCCGATCATCTGTCTCACTCTTTCTTGACTGCTGGTCACAACTTATCTCAGGTTCTCCCAACCGAGCCATTGATTACAGTACCACGCATCTTAGTTTATTTGGGCCTTGCTGTTGTAAATATGTGCATGCTGGACCGATGGGTTTCCAGAGGGGGCCATTGGAGGGTAATCACAGCACCCAGGTCCACACTAGTCTTAATGCGGCTCTGCTCAACTTCCTCGTGCTCCTTTATCACATATCAGGCTTCCCATTCGAAATCAAAAGGCACTTCTTCCAGAACTCTTACCCCCTATCTCATTCTCAGCTGATCCTTCCAATTCACAACCCAGATGACACGCGTTAGCAGCAGCTGCACTGCCCCTTGTGATCCTCTGGCAACTGGACTCTTATCTGACAACCCTGCTGACTCAACGCAGCGCTCCTGAATAAGCTGGTGCCCCGCGTTTGGCTCTCAAGTAGTGCTTTAGAAATTTTGAGTCTGCAATTACGTTGGAAGCAGCCCAGTCATTTACAGTCCGTGAAACAGCATAAAGCGCAGGTCTAGGCCGGCCTACTTGTTAATTATAATAGCAGATTTTGGCTCTAGGCTTCTGGCCAAAATTCGCTTCAAGGATTCGGGCCGCTCCAGGCTAGATGGTCTTTAGACTGCTATGATCTGTTCAGGTATAGGCCTATGGATAGATCAATAGGTCTGTAACGATAAATTTATTCCATCAACTAACAATTCACCGCGTAACGGCGTGTAGCCTACTTGGACAACAGCTCACAGCTGCATATCAATATGGCCGACCATAGAGTCGCACATAGGCCACGCCTTTTTTCATATGGCCTATAGGCAATAGGCCCCTTGCATAAAGACGTCACGGCTCATTTGCATAATGGCCTGCGCCATATTGGCTTACAGCTAATGCTTGTTTACCTTGGATACGTATGCGAATAGCGCTTATTATAACAATTATTTCCTGTGTTTTACTGTATTATCTGCGTCAAACTTACTGAAAGGGATAAAGGGTCAATTAGAGAAGTCCAAAATACACGAGCTTGAATGTCCAGGTTAACGTGCGAAGAATACCGGCGGCTAAAAACTACAGCCAGAGACATGCAATCTATCGCAAGCAAAACTGAAAGTCACTGTTAGCTAGCCTACTATGAGAGCTCTATTTTGCGATGCTCATTGACAGAACAATTTTGCTGGGCCATTTTTGGAATAGTGCATAGTAGTCAAATTTTTCTTGACTGTGGAATTACTTTAGTTACCTAGTCAGTGTTTTTTTTCAAATTTGTTTTCTACTTTGCCGCCTAGTCAGCTGCAGTGCTGTAGGCTAGTTATATGCATGGGAACTGTTACTATTTATAAGTCTCCATTGTGTTAACAGTTTACTTCAACAATATTCAGTCATAGCAAGTTTGTTAATAAATTTAATTGTTAAAGCTAATGACAACAAGACTGCAAAGCATCAAATATGTTCAGTATATATTGAAGAAAATATTTTTACAGTTCAGAATCTCTTATATGTGTGAAGCTATATAACCATTGTATTCATAATAGACTTTGCCAGTGACTAAAATATGTGCTTGACTCTCAAAAAAGCTCAGGCAAAACACATAATTATTGGGGGGAAATGTGAAGCTTCCCCGGTTGCTTACATGCATCCGAAAATTGACTAACATATAGTTGCTCTGCTTAGAAACATGCATAGAACTGCAGAATGGAATGTGTGCAAAACAAAGTTGCAAAATTCAACTTCACAAGACTGCACACCGGTGCTTGTATCTAAATAGATCTAATGATGTTCCTTGCAAAGTTGAATAATATCATGATCATCAGTGATACAGCTGTTCTTGAGCCACACCCCACTCTCTTGCAGCCAATTTAAAATTAGATTCAACAAGATGGCAAAATAATAGGCTTAATTAAGCAACGAGTAAAGGGTTCGATACACTTAAGCCACAGAGATCTTTCAAATTGGAGGCTGCTATAATGCTCAAAATCCATTAAAATTTTTGGTATGATAGCCTACTTGTCTTTCTTTCAATCAATGCCTTATCATTTTCCAAAATTTTACATCAACTGATTCTGCCATGTTCTTAAGTTCAACCAGAGTGCATCACTGTGCATGTAATATTTATGTCCATTGATAAAAGCCAAGCATAACTGTCAGAATAGGGTGACACCAAGGGCAGCTCTGCAGTTCATGACCAAACTGACAATCTAGAATAAAAGTGGTCTATTTCTAAGCCGGTTGGATCAGCTGTTGCTAACACCTTTGCAGATGAAGCTGATGATGAAGCGGATTAAGCAGACAGTTTATAATGTAGAAGCTAAGGAACTTGATGAGTAATGGTGTGCATAAGATAATTGTTATCATACAGTTGTCAAGACCAAACACAGCGACAAAGATATGAGAATCCAGCACTCAACTGGCTGTCAAGCCTTCTTCTGTTTCTTTGCCAAAGAAAAGTCCATGTCAGGCAGAAGACGATAAGTCAAGTTGGTGACATGCAGCCAACCCTTTCTACCCGATCATCTGTCTCACTCTTTCTTGACTGCTGGTCACAACTTATCTCAGGTTCTCCCAACCGAGCCATTGATTACAGTACCACGCATCTTAGTTTATTTGGGCCTTGCTGTTGTAAATATGTGCATGCTGGACCGATGGGTTTCCAGAGGGGGCCATTGGAGGGTAATCACAGCACCCAGGTCCACACTAGTCTTAATGCGGCTCTGCTCAACTTCCTCGTGCTCCTTTATCACATATCAGGCTTCCCATTCGAAATCAAAAGGCACTTCTTCCAGAACTCTTACCCCCTATCTCATTCTCAGCTGATCCTTCCAATTCACAACCCAGATGACACGCGTTAGCAGCAGCTGCACTGCCCCTTGTGATCCTCTGGCAACTGGACTCTTATCTGACAACCCTGCTGACTCAACGCAGCGCTCCTGAATAAGCTGGTGCCCCGCGTTTGGCTCTCAAGTAGTGCTTTAGAAATTTTGAGTCTGCAATTACGTTGGAAGCAGCCCAGTCATTTACAGTCCGTGAAACAGCATAAAGCGCAGGTCTAGGCCGGCCTACTTGTTAATTATAATAGCAGATTTTGGCTCTAGGCTTCTGGCCAAAATTCGCTTCAAGGATTCGGGCCGCTCCAGGCTAGATGGTCTTTAGACTGCTATGATCTGTTCAGGTATAGGCCTATGGATAGATCAATAGGTCTGTAACGATAAATTTATTCCATCAACTAACAATTCACCGCGTAACGGCGTGTAGCCTACTTGGACAACAGCTCACAGCTGCATATCAATATGGCCGACCATAGAGTCGCACATAGGCCACGCCTTTTTTCATATGGCCTATAGACCAACCTGCAATTAGTCATTTATTTTATACCGTGCGCTTTAACAAAAACAATTCTTGCACAAGAGATCGCTTCACTACAAATCTAGTTAGGCCTATAATGCAGCGAAAACAAATTAGCCTAGTTTTTAACTTTGATCTAGTAATGGCTAGCCTAGGCCTACTTAAACTGGACTGTCATGTGATGTTGTCGTATCTAACAGGACACAAGAAAGCTTGAATGAAATAATTAGATATCCGCTATATAGTGAGGACGTTAAGCTCTTGCATTGTGCAAACTGTGGATAAAAGCAACAAACTTTTTTGTATTGAAGAAAAACATATTTTAAGACTTTTCAGCTAGAGGCATCAAAAAATTCGATCCGGAACATAACTAAAAAAATTAGTGAAATGTGTGGAAAATTCGGTTAATTTTTCTGTTAGATCGACCATTTGGGCTAATTAATTGGGCTATTTTCGCTCTACAGGGCCAACCTTGTGCGAGAGCTTGGCTTGTACACTTAGTGTCGTGAGCGATGTTTGGGAATTACAAATTTAATTAAAGTTGTTTTTAGCTTGTATTGTGCACACAAACATTAATATTTTAAACAAGGATTATGTAAATTTGCATGCATTTGATCATTTGTGTTTGGAAGGTTAGAATTTGAATAATGTAGCGATGTCTAAGCAGTGCTTTTAATCGACTCGGCCGTCTGATCAGTACTTGCCAGTTAATTGAACGCAGTGTGCAGGTGATTTATCGCTTTAGCGTTCTAAATTATTCGCCTATTGCAGCATTAGTGTTTCCCCTCAGTCCTACATCTAAAAATGACGTGACGTCATGGAAACACACGACGTTAAAATTGTGTGTAAATATGGCGGATTAGCGTGGGCCGCTAATTTTAACATGGGATTTCCTATACATTTTAGAAAATTAATATAAAATCTTCGGAACGTTTCCGGATAACGGGAATAGGTGCGTTTGGATACTTACGGTCTTAGCTACCTGAATCTATAAAAATTGTAGCGTTCGTACGCGGTCAACATCCATATACCTTTACCCATCTGCTTTGGCATGAATCCTTTTCATGGTAATTTTGCAGACTATGCTTCTGTCAATGTAAGCGGTATGGCCGCCCAAGAAATCGATAAAATAGACCGCTGTGACTTATCAGACGCATCCCATGATGCAGTGCTCTCAGTAAGTAATCAACGGGAGATCCCAAGTAAAATGGTTAAGTTAATAATTATAAATGAAAATATTAAGTAAATAATATTCAGTAAATACTAAATAGAAAGTGAAGTGACCTGCGCTTCTAAACTGATTGGACGCTTTTAAGCACCTCTTTGATGCCTTGGGTCTGGTTGAGCATTCGTGAGTTTCGGTTAGGATCAGGTTAGGCGTCATGATGTTTGGTTTGGGCTAGTATTAGTGTTGTCATTAGATACTGTCCATGACTGTAGGCCTATATGCCGATGGACAGTATTTGTCCTATTTGCATACTTAGAAATTGTGTTAATTTGTTGTGTTGATTACATACTTACTGAGTGCATTCCATCTCAGGATAGGGCTGATAGGTCACAGCACTCTATTTTAGCAATTTCATCGGTGGCTATCAGTGATATTTTACTTCAGGAAATAATTTCCGTTTTACTTCTATTTCAGTTCGGATGGTCTCAATTTCAATTCTAATTCAGTTCCAGTTCTTCAAAAAATTTCAGTTATACTTCTAATTCAGTTTTCGAAATAATTTCAGTTCTCAAATCAGTTCTTTTGCTTGCGTCTTTCTGGAGCACTCATGCTTTCTCCGTGGTGAAGTCGCTGACTCGGATTAGGCCAAGTCGCATGAAATTTTTTCAGCCACCCATGATTTTGCCTGGTCCGTTTCTTGATATATTTCTTAGTATTCTGTGTGCGCAGATGTAAAATGTAAAAATGTTATCATAATAAATTATGTAGTTCCACAGTCATCCGTTTTAGGGTAGGCTAGACCCTCGAAGCCTTGCATGGATAGGCCTAAGCACATTTATTTTGTCTATTTCCTCGCAGCAAACCTACTTAAAAAGTCCAATACATTATTTTCGTCATTTAGCCAAGTGATTTCCAGTCTTGTCGCGAAGTTGAAAATTATAAACTTACAGGGAAAGTCCAAATGAAAAATTGCATTTAAACTAACCGTAATAAAGCACATGCTAGGCAAAAGATACAAAAGTTGTAAGAGTCAGAAAGTATGTGCGTCCTTTAAACAAACACAGCTGCATCGGAAAAACTGTCAACTAAAATTTTCATTTTTTCATTAATTTCAGTTCGAGAATTAATTTTCGTTTTTATTCTAATTTCAGTTCGGTGTGCTCAATTTCCGTTCTATTTCAGTTTTCGTTCTTAAAATAATTTCAGTTACAGTTATAGTTATACTTAACGGAAATCAATATTTTCAGTTCTAATTTCACTTATCGTTAATGAAAATAACACTGGTGGCTATACTGCTTACAGCCTTACAGAAACAGGGCCATTGTCTGCACGATTACCCTTTTCATCAATCTTGCTTCCATAAGTTCCATTAAGGCAAGAATTTATTTAATCAGTGTTGCTTCTAATTTGAGCAACAACAACTATTTCTTGTCACTCTATATTTAAATGAAATATGTTGTTCATCAATCCAGCGTTCATTTAAGTAAGAATTTCTTTCATCGATCTCACTTCTATTTAAGCAAACATTTTTCATCAGTCCAACTTCTGTTTAGCGACAAATTTTTTGTCAATCCTACTTGTCTGCATCCAACGCTACAATCCACTCAACGATGAATAATTTTTAGAACTTTGAAGCAATAGATTACCCTGTGTGTTTGTGTGTGCCAGAATAAAGCACATGAGAAACTGCAGTGTCCAGCTAATTCAGTTGTCATTGACAAGAATTGGTAAAACCGTAGTTTATGGTGCTAAATTATGTTAAGCTGGCAGGTTAAAGTTGAAGTCAAAAACTAAATCTTTGCTAGATCGATGAAGTTTTTTGCCTTAAAGGGAATTTAGATGGATGAAAAGAACTTGATTAAAAAAATTGATTGATGAAGATAATTCTTCCTATGAACGTCATTTCTTCTGATAAAAATGTTTTCCTTAAACATTGGCTGTATTGATGACATTATTGTTTTGCATATGACCATTATAGCGCTACTCTCTACCAGTGTGATGGACCCTGAGAGAAAAAGCAGATTTGAGATGAGGAAAGATTACCAGAGAGAAAGGTGGAGCGAACTGATGGTGGAATTCCATTCCATAGAGAGGCACCTTTGCAGTCAAAGCAACTGGATTGAGCCAAGGCAGACATGAGAAACAAGCCGATCAGAGTATTAGAGGACGCAGTCATGTGGCAGAGAGGAGACGAAGCATCAGATCACAGAGATGCTAATAGAAGAAAGACCCAATTGAGACATAAAAACAAGTACTTTGAATTCTACAGGGAATTTTTGAACGTGCAGTTGTACACAAGATGTGCAATTCTAAATGGATTTGTGCAGTTGTAGAAGCACTTCTGTTACAATTAAAACTAGCAAAAAAGGTCATTGTCCTCCGATTGGAAGTAATTTACCATGGAGGATGGGAAAGGAAAGAAGGGGTTGTGCAGTTCTAAAAATTTCTTAAGACAGGTTAAACAGCCCTGGAATTGTATACGATCAGAGAGAGGGATCTAGTAAAGCTATTAAATCATGAATGTAGGGCTTTACTTCAAGCTGGGAATCACAGCCATGTGTGTCTTGCTCGAGACCATTGATACCGATGTTGTTCTGGCTGTTGCTTCCAGCAGAGAAAATATTGTGTCACAAATCCTTGGTGACAACTGCCTCTCTTACCAATTCCTGCAAGCTGTTCTACAAAAAATTCGCTGCTTTAAGGATTACGTACTGGGCCACTGGCACTTAAAGTTTGGTGTCAATAAAAAGGTTTTTCCTCAATTTCTCCAATGACATGTGTTTGACTTATTTATCAGGTGTCCCACATACCCATTTGGTCAGCTCATGGAAATGAAAGGTTTTTGGCTAACTGCAACAACAGTTCCTGTCAGCCAGACAAATAAATTACACATTTGATACTCTAGCTGCAGCTAAATTAAACCACTCAAAAATTATCTCAGATTTTATTATAGCCTACTGCAGGTATAATGTCTCAGCAAGCTTGACAAAAATAGGTTTGACAAGAAATGTTTTGACATTTACCTATTGACAACCTGCACACATATTTGTAAACTGTGAGCTTGTATTACTTTGTTGTGGTTTTCAATAAAGTTGATTGATTACACTTTTCAGCAACTCTGCTTTATTCCTCATACGAAATACAACGAATTTGGTATCTGCTGAAAGTACTTGTGAAATCCTTTGTATGGGTGTCCAAAACATTGTGCTACCCCACATGACCATATTGCAACCGGAAATTGTAATGTTCATGTTGTCAAAAGACCACATATTCTGCATCGAAGTGCAATATGGAGTTGCATATCAGTTCTGGAAATGTGCAGTTTTAGCATACTTTCCTAGTATACTGGAGCTATATCAATTGTCCCACACATGTATGCATTATGTGTATTCTTTGAATCAGATTAGTAATATTTCTTGTTCTCTAAAGAATACCATATTCTGCATCGAAGTGCAATATGGAGTTGCATATCAGTTCTGGAAATGTGCAGTTTTAGCATACTTTCCTAGTATACAGGAGCTATATCAATTGTCCCACACATGTATGCATTATGTGTATTCTTTGAATCAGATTAGTAATATTTCTTGTTCTCTAAAGAATACCATATTCTGCATCGAAGTGCAATATGGAGTTGCATATTGGCTCCGGAAATGTGCAGTTTTAGCATACTTTCCTAGTATACTGGAGCTATATCAATTGTCCCACACATGTATGCATTATGTGTATTCTTTGAATCAGATTAGTAATATTTCTTGTTCTCTAAAGAATACCATATTCTGCATCGAAGTGCAATATGGAGTTGCATATTGGCTCCGGAAATGTGCAGTTTTAGCATACTTTCCTAGTATACAGGAGCTATATCAATTGTCCCACACATGTATGCATTATGTGTATTCTTTGAATCAGATTAGTAATATTTCTTGTTCTCTATTTAAAGAATACCATATTCTGCATCGAAGTGCAATATGGAGTTGCATATTGGCTCCGGAAATGTGCAGTTTTAGCGTACTTTTCTAGTATACTGGAGCCATATAAATTGTCCCACATATGTATGCTCATCTGTAATTTTTGAATTAGATTAGTAATGTGTCGTGTTGTTAAAAGACAACATATTCTGCATATAAGTGCATAAAGAGTTGTGTGTCGGCTCTTAAATTTTGAATATTTAGCATACTTCCACAGCATACTGGCACTATAACAACTGTACCACACATGTATGCATACAGTATGTGTAATGTTTTAATTAGGTTAGTAATCTTTCCTGTTGTCAAAACATCACATATTCTGCATCTAAGTGCATAAAGAGTTGCATATCGTCTCTTAAAATGGGAATTTTTAGATACTTTCATAGTATACTTGTGCTCTATCAATTGTCTCACACATGTATGCATATGTGTAATGTTTTAATTAGGTTAGTAATGTTTCATGTTGTCAAAAGACCACATATTCTGCATCTATGTACATAAAGAGTTGCGTATTGGCTCTGGAAATGTGAATTTTTAGCATACTTTAATAGTATACTTGTTCTGTATCAATTGTCACACACTGTGTAATGTTTAAATCAGATTAGTAATGTTTCATGTTATCAAAAGACCACATATTCTGCATCCAAGTGCAGTTTAGAGCTGCATATCAACTCTGGACCATGTGAATTTTTAGCATACTTTCAACCTTCTGTTTAAGTATGTTCCCGTCTGAATTTTTTGATGCCTCTAGCTGAAAAGTTTTAAAATATGTTTGTCTTGAAGCTATAAAAATTTGTTGCTTTTATCCACAAGATGCACAATGCACTGCATTTTTGGACCTTAACCTCCTCACTAATACAGAAAAACCACCGAGAAAACAGACAAAACGTGAATTGACACTGCTTGATCTAATAATAGATTGGGGATAAAATTAATATAAAATCGGGGCTGGACCTGCTGGAAAGTTTGGAATTGGCTTAGGCCTAATAAGGTTTTCAATTCTTTACAGGATACCCTACCAGAAATCCGATATCACAACTGTTTTAAAGGTATAATGAGTTTTAAGTGGGTGTGTGCAAGTTGCCTAAGATGAAACACGTGTGGTCCATTTTAGGCGACTAGGAAAATATGCATGAAAACTGTCCATTCATCTTTGATGCTCATTATTACTAATGCAATTAACTGCTATATATCCTACTAAGCTAGCATTTATAATTTATTAAAGACAGTGATATGGACAGTGTTTAACTGTGAGAAAAATTAGAAAATTGTTTGTTTAAATTTTTTATTTTTATTTTTATTTTGTTATTAATAAAAAAAATGTAAAAATCAATTTTTTCTTCGGAATATTATTTATTTAAAAATTGCATAACCTGCACTGTTAATGTAAGTTCATTTTAGAAGAAATGGTTGATGAATTAAAGCTGTTTTTCGCCCTTAACAATACATTTTTTGCATGGTCCATCTTTGGCGCCCATGCTCCTAAAATGGACCACTTATGCATTTTTTTATTTTTAACTTTTTTCCCATTCTATTTATTTAAATGAAAATTTTATTGAATCAAATGGTGTATCAATAGGCCTACCTAATCTATGTAACGACCCTGTTGCACAATTATTTTCTCATAATATGTGGCAAAAACAAACGATCATCCTTAGGGGGTCCATCTTTGGCAACCTTCCCCTACGTGACTGTACTTTTGCTTTGGACCCACTGCCTCTGGATTAATTTAAAAATAGGTGTCAACTTTCCAGGGGGCAAGAGGGGTGCGAGCGCCCTAGGCTAGGTCTATATACGCATGTGTGTGTGTGTACTTCGGGCTTAACGACACTTTTTCATATCGAAGATGATCAGGCCTAGTGTCGGAGGCAGAGTAGGCCCTATATATAGCCTACGTAGGCCTACAACCTCTCACTCCACGTTTATATTGCGACCGAGTCACCCGCAGTAAAGATCCAAGAAATTAATCTGATAAAACGACCGACCGGGAATCGAACCGTGCCGCCGGAGTGGCGATCGGGCTACCAACCCACGTACTCGGCCACTCAGGAGTCAGGATCTCTCGCTATATACGCTGTGGGCATAGGCCTATATAGGCCTATACCCGCGTATAGGCCTAAGCTTACCCTCGAGTCAGGGCCGGATTAAGCAATGTGGGGGCCCTGTTCTGGAAATTTTTGTGGGCGCCCTGTCCGGGAAATTTTTGCGGAATTTTTTTTTAGTCGGGGAAAAAAATTATCGGGAAAATCATACATTTCATCCGCCAAAAAAGTGGATGACCTTTTTTCTTTTTTTTTAGTCATCTTACCAAAATTTTCGGGAAAATCATACATTTCATCCGCCAAAAAAGTTGATGACCTTTTCCGGAAAATAGTCGTTTTGTCGAAATTTCCCTCAAAAATTTTTTCCTCCCCATTTTGTGGGGACCCCCTAAAGTGTCGAAAGTGTGGGGGCCCCTGTTCGGCCGAACATGTTGAACATGCCTAAATCCGGCCCCGCCTTGAGTACAGCCATGAGTGCACGATTGTTTTCAAATTGGTTTGGACGCCCAATATGGTGCCAATAAGTGACCATGCCAAATACCCGCGCAAGAAAACAGTAAGCCTATAGGCCTATCATTGAGATTTGCGGCATTCGAGTTGGAGACTTGGCGCGCCGGAGCAATAATTATGTTCTGCTCGAATCATTGTGTGGGTGATGAACACTTTCTCTGCATTTTAGCCAGATACCTGATCTGGTTCCAGGTAAATTCATTTTGAATCTCGTTTCTATTTTTTACAGTTAGGCTTCATTTGTGTGTAGGCCTAACTAAATTTTAGCTAATTGTTTTAAAATAACATTTTTCTAGGATAGGCTATATAGAGTTTGGCAGAGTTTTTTTATAGGCGTGTCCGTTCACTGGTGAAAAATCTGTTCATGGCAGTTCATTATTCTCAATGATTCACTGAGTCTAAAGAGAATAAGTTCTTCTCTTCTTCTGTCAGCCTTTTCATGGGCATTAGACGGCCCGAGGCTAGACGGGACCCATGCAGGTGCATGGGCTCTCTTATCCGGATTCCGTACGGAAATATGAGTAGGCTCCTTTGGGTTTCATGCGAGCATAATAGCAGAGATAGGCTAGAGACAGCATAATTAGCCTATGTCATAACGAAACGATTCACGAGTCGTCTTAATATGTAGACTCAGACGTAATTGGTATCACTTGGTTTGACCCGGTATGATTTTTTTATATGTATTTGCACCCCGTGCACGTGAGGCACCACAATAAGAACGTCTAGTAGGCCATTTCGAAAATGTATGGGAGAAAAATATTTTTAAAAATTACATGATGCCCCCCTCCTATGTTGTTTCTAATTGCAAAATATGATTGTATACCAAATTTTAGGTCATTTCGTGGTGTTTTGACCCCCGCCCACCACGATCAACTGATTTAGTTGATAAATCATTGTTTTCCTACACTAGGCCTATAATCATGGCGAAAATGTCGTAATAGACTATAAAGACAGTTTATTATACAGAGAAGACAAACTACATATAATTATAGTAGTTTGGTAATAGTGTACACTTTTTATGTCATATCCCTTTACTAGATTAAAGGTTTTATGGAGGAAAAGGTTAATTTCTTTAATGTATCTTTTTGAAAGTTGGGAATTTCGTTGCGTTGATAATCGACCATTTTCAATGAAACTGTTTTTGTGTTTCATCATTGGTAACACTAGTTCAGAAGTCTTGGATAAGTTTCACAGCCCATTCCGACAGATCATTCACCACTTTGACATGCCGCACACATGGATGGATACAGAAATTTTCGAGGGGGCCAAACTTTTTTACCTTAGGTCGGAAAATTTGTCGTTGATCTTTGACACGAAAAAACGTATGACCTTTTAACGTCATTCGGTCGAAATGTCTTGAAATACCAAATTTTTACTGCCAAAATAGCTGATGACCTTTTTTAGTCATTTAATCAATCAACTGCCTTGAACATGTATCTTTCTCCAAGCAAATTCTACAATGATCATCTGTTTTTAGTCATATCCTACTTTCGTCTTTGTCCGCTCCATTGATAAAAAACTTCTTGACACCTGATGGGGGAGCACGTCCTATGGATTCTGAATTCTGATGGGGGCATGGCCCGATTGGCCTTGGATCCGCCCCTGGCTGCACATATGTCTCAGTTTATTGGTAATTGGGATCATTATGCCATTCACTTACACATTTTCCTAGCCAGTCGGTGCCAATTCCCATGCTGTGAAGCAAGAACCAGGATTTAGACCCAATAAGGGATGATAGCTCTTTTAAATTGTGACTCAGAAGAGAAAAAGTTGGATGGCCTCTTTCAAACTCTCTTGGTCTAGGAATTCGGAGCAATGTTCGAGCAATCCGCGGTCGTTCTGAATAGGAAAGTCTGTTTAAAAGACTGAAGAGAACACAGCACATTCCTCAGTTAATAGACCTATATCATAAGTGCTTTTCCATGGCTTTTATGGATGCATTTGCAACTTGTGGATCATGCTTGCAATACTTGTTCAAGTCATTGTTCAAGGCAATTATGTTTCAGTAATAGAAACAATATGGCAGGGGGGCACAAGTAACATTCAAAAAAAAAATTTTTTGAAATGGCCTAACGTCTAGCCTACAGATGCGCGTAGACAATGCGAGCGTGTGCAATATGTAGGCCCTACTATACGTTCATCGTGCTTAGTCTACTACTTTAGTATTTCAGAACCATACACGTGGATCTGCAAACACGTTGCCTCAACTAAGTATGAGTAAGTTAGCAACGCACGTTTGTTGTTCTTTGTCTGAGTTGGTAAAGCGTGTGCTTCGGCCGATAGGGCATGATAGGCCTACGTCCTGCAAATGAGAGAATCAGAGAGATAATGAACAATGTGCATGGCTCTGTGGAATCTCTAGCCTATACATGCAGTGTTGTAAAGTAAAGCTCCAATTAATAGTCCAGTGCTAATAGTGTAAAAAAGGCCTAAGTGCCTGGACGCCCTTACCTTTCCAGAAGAGGTGGCAGGACGACCACCGAGTTACCACAGCGAATCCAAGTGACACAGTTTTTTGTGCAACTCTGATCAATTTATTATGTTGATATAATTATAGTCCCTAAATATAATTATAAATACTTATAAATTATGCTGTACAACTGTGCACATCCATAGTGTTTCTGTGTCTTTGTGAAAGAACGAAATAGGCGTATAGGCCTACATGGTTTGCAAAGTCACATAATTATAACATAGCATATTTGAAGATCGTAAACTTATTATAGAAAAATAGGCGCTATAATGTACTATGTAGGCCTATGGTGTACGTGCACAGTTTTACAATACGATTGTGCATATTTCCTTAGGCTATAGCCTATTATAATAATTATATGCATTTGCTTGAAACCAACCACGAACCACCTTCTTCACGTTAATTGCTATTTGTTGTTGCCATTGACATTTAAGATAAGAATATTGTGTTATATAGGCCATCATGTTTGTTAGAAAAGAATTGACCTATTCTAGGCTACATTCGTAGAGTTTAGGTGTGTTTGTATGTGAGGGAAGGGAATAGGCGTAGACATAATTAGATATGGATTTATTGTAAAGGTCATCACTTCCACGAAATCTGTTTATTCTTCAAATTCAGTTCGTTTTCGCAACACTGCAGTGGCTGCTGAGACGTCTCTCTCGCGAGGAATTCCAACTTCCTGTCCGGTAGGCCGATGTAAATACAACCATGCAAGTCTTGCTGTCCAAACCTGAAACCTCAAGACGAAGACCAAGACTGATATTGAGACTTTTGAGAACGAGACTAACTTGACTAAGACGGAGACTTTTGGTCTCAACACCAAGATTATAGGACTCTGAATCAAATTTAGTCAGTCAGCGTAGCCTATTCATCCACGTATCAGGTCACTAATTGACTTAGTCAGCATGCATGTTACTCACTCATTCAATCACTCAATCACTCACTTATTCATTCAGATAGGCCTTAACTAAGTAACGGTGCTGATAATGGTGAGTAGGCTAATTAATTTTGGTTACTTAATTACAAACCAATTGCGATTGCGCTGTTTGTGCCAAAATTAGCCAGTATTACTGATAACGTTTGCACACGTTATGTCCCCAATCGGTGTAAGCCTACAGATCCGAAACACGTGTACCCAATTGCCCATGGTCATGGGTTGCTGAGCGCATTGCTTTTTGTCCCGGCATGTGCAAAACAGGAACACGTGCACAGAGTATCTTGGTGTAATAATATTAACGTTATCGTTATTAATTAGTATAGGCTACAGCCTAATACCGGGTATACGACTATACGTCCGGAATTCGTCTCTGTGTCTAAATGCGCAAGGCATCAGAGTATATAGGCCTAGCCTATGCCTCACTCCAAAAACAACGCCGTAATCGCTTCAATATACATGTATATTCAGAAGACCAGGCAGGCGGCTATAGTGGATAAAAGCAAAATTTGTAAAAGATACGAAAGCAATTTTGAACTGGAAAGATGTTTGAGGCGCCGCACCGAACGCTATCAATGCGTTTCAGGGCAACGTTTAGGCCTACTCTCCCTGCGTTTGTGCGTTCAGGAAAGCACCACTCATTCATTAATTCATTTCAAAAATTTATATAGCGCCTCTTAGAGAAGACTACTCAGAGGCGCTCCCAGCCCAGCCACGGTTAAAAATATAGGTAACCACATTTTGACCAGACATGATCCAATCACAAGGACGCCGATCTGTGCCCCCTTCCCTTCGTTGAGATTCAGATGGACTCTGGTATTCCATGAATGACTTATGGCCTCTGCGTGCTGGGGCATCGCCAAGGCCATAAGTCAGTCAAGTCATTCCATGAATGGAACTAACAGAGAGTCAATGCTACTCAACTCGTGTCTGTCTGCATGGATCGCGTCTACTATGTCATCATTAGAACTTAACCCTTTACCAGTTCATTTTTAAATTATAAGCCCGTTTCCAGCGGATATTCTCGGGGCAAACGGGTAAAAGATTAATTAAAGCTGACCTCATATTTTAGGAATTAGCCTATGCCTAGCATCTCCAGTAAGGTCTAAAGTCCGATAGTATATGGGCGTTGTCATGATCTTTCCTCGTTATATTCTGATCAAAACTAGTCAATTTGACATGAAAATAATTATTAGGCCTACTTAAAATAATATAAAAACATTGAAACTTTTAGCAGTTTTGTTTTTGAAGTAGACGATAAGATATGGCTGAAAACGGGATCTCGGAACCCTAGCAGCAGGCCTAAAAAATTATCACGTAAAATGCTTTCAAAAGCGCTCGCAGCTGTTGGATTTGCGCCAGACCCTTAATCGCGGGAGCAAGCGCCGTGGGTGGCGTGATCAGTTACTTTCCGTACCTTCGGTAGTCCTAGCTTGTGCCAACAACTTACAAAACTCCCCCTACAATAATTAATCCTCCGTAGCAGCATTGGTGTTTTTTGCTCTAACACTTAATTCCGCTTCATTCGCCTAACCTTGAATCCTAGACTTTTTGGTTTTTTAATCGATTCAAATTATTTGAATAAGTGCCAGATCCAGCCAAAAATAAACTGCGGTGTGCAGTGAATTCACGTAATGGCATGTTCATGTTATGCTGTCGGCCCATGTGAAAAGTATACTATAGCCAAGACATAATTTTATATGCCGCCCTATACAAGACATCGGTTTAAGGTTAAATGAAAGGAGTCGTGTTTGTTCCTTCGTTTACTGTACGTAGAGACCTGAGTGTACAGTGTACACAGGGCACATCCCACATTAGGAATTCCAAGACATCTTCTCCGATTCCATTGTTCGCTCCTCCGTCAATGTTGTCTTGGAGTAAACTATTTCGCCGCCTGTGAGGACCAACGGCCTAGACGACTGATCAGCCAGAAAGGCGTATTAGCTGGAGTCACGACTAATCAACACGTCTGCAAGCAAGGCAATTGGTGGAGATTGCTTGTTGATGCGTTGGCTAGACTATAGGCCCTACTGACATACACCGGTACCGCGGTACGTGACTGTGCTTTTGCGTTGGACCCACTACCTCTGGATTATCTTGAAACGCAAAAGCTGAGTAGGCCTATTTATGTAATCCGGAGAGTTCCAAATTTAGAATTGATCAGTCTTAATATAATATTCGACGTCTACCGTGCAAGTGCTTACTGTTAAGCTTCTGCCGCTCCTCTGGATTGATCAAGTGAGCAGAAATTGCACTTTTGCAATAAATTTATCTTTTTTGTCAGTTATAAGACAGGACACACAGAAATTGGTGTGCAAAAAGATATAGGCCTAATGGCCTATGTTGAAAGAGGTTGCTGGTTCTTATTCAGTGAAACTATAAGTGAGGTTGGTTACAATGGTTAGCCTAGGCCTAATTTGTAGTTAAATTAATCAATATGTAGGCACATTAACTATTAATTATAAATGTCGTTTTTTATTGAGTGAAACTAAGCTTGATGTGTAGTGTAAATTAGTCTGTCTATTTTAATTATGTTTTGTATGATTTTCGAAAAAATTTGGTGTTAAAGTTTCACAGGACAATGACTTTTGCGGTTTAAATTTGATTGCGGACAGTTAAAAAACAGCTGACCAATGGGCACTGGAAAATAAAAATTCTCGTATAGAAGTAAACCGATGCGATAGAAGTATAAAATAATCTGAAGGCTTGTGAAAAAAACTAGAGCCTAGACTATACCAGGTACTTCAGGAAACTGAAAAGTAGTCTACGTCTCTACACCGTCGCGACTTTTTCTGTAAAATTCTTATAACAATCAAAATGCAGCCCGTTAATTCATTTGGAATAGGCCTAAGTTTTTGGAAAGTGATACGTTAACAGTTTCATCTTCAATCGAAAATTAAAGGGTAATGAAATAGGCTATTTAAACTTTTATCACTCATTGAATTTTAAACTCATATTTATAGGCTGCATGGTTTTATAAGAATAAGGATCGATATTGAATTTCCTGTCACACAAATCAATATTCTTCTAATTTATTTTCAATTCAGAAACGAATTACTCTGCTGATTGCAAAGTGATTTAACTCCTGTGCACTTTAACGACAATGGAAACCACAGAGAAAAGACTCGCGCGAAATCTGTTCTACCCTATTCTACTTCTCGTGACCATCTCCACATACGGTACAGGTGAGTACCACGTAGGCCAAAAAGTCTCTTCGCTGTTTGGCATTTTAATTTTAGACATAATGTTTTAAATCCAGGTTGTTCATGGTCTTCCACATGCTCTCAATCCATCCAGCTGTTGTGCCCTGCCTGGTCTCTTTTTAAAACAGTTTCCACTTTTCCTCAGGATGTGACCAAAGTATTTAATTTTCCTTGTTTTAATGCTGCTTAAAAGCTTACGCTTTGTGCCAATTTGTTCCAGTACCAATTCATTGAATTTCGTTGAAAAGACTAAGAAAGAAAGAAAGACAGCAACGGTTGAAACACCAAGTCCTCTTAATTGTAATTCTCATTCTGCTTTAATCTGTTAATTAATTAGCTAACATCATCAGAATTGGACCAGACATCCTACCGATTGTGACGACCATAGACGCGTCTGCCGGTTCAACATTTCTCGTCAACGACGTCGTTCTTGGCCATGGTGTCCTCTTCGCATTCTCAGCATTCTTCGTCAACACATCGAAAGTTCGCTTCCAAGTTTGGCGCCCATACAAAACGGATGGAGACACTGGTTCGGATGGGACTGGTGCAAAGTTCCAGCTGGTATTTCAGGCAGCTATGATTCCCTCCGTTTCTCTCAGCAGAGAAGATGTAAGTCTTGCAATATTATTACAGATACATGTAATCCTCCTCGAATTCGTTGTTGAATTATAAGCCTACTGTAGTGCGATGTACATGTATGTCGTCGAAATTTTTCATAGACCCGTTGAGGTCT
The DNA here is from genome assembly GCA_945859605.1 of Lumbricus rubellus. NCBI lineage: Eukaryota > Metazoa > Annelida > Clitellata > Crassiclitellata > Lumbricidae > Lumbricus > Lumbricus rubellus. Next base: position 37,503,329 of record OX243812.1, read on the forward strand.
TAACGGAATAGCGTAGACCTATAGGCCTAGGCGAACAATTGGAGCGGCCAGTGTGGACCCAGAAGTTGCCTCTAAGTAGAGAAGCGTATGGTGGATGATGAGGTGAGTCGGGGTATAAGATGGCAGAGACCAGGCATGCAGCTCAATTATTATCTTCGCCGTTGGGAAATGTAATTGCAAAAGATTTGTAACTCTTGTAACTACCGTGTTACGACGCCATATAAATTGTAATTATTATCATTATTATGATTAGGCTACTATCATTATTATTATAATTATCATTATTATTATTATTATCGTTATCATAATTATTATCATTATTTTGATTACTATAATTATTTTTATAATTATTATTATTATTATTATATTATCGTTATCAAAATTATTATCATTATTATGATCATTATCATTATTATCATCATTATCATTAGATCTAATATTATTATCATTGTCATCATCATTAACATTATTATTTTTTATTCTAGTTGTTTTACAATTTTGTTATTGTTATTATTATTATTCATGTTGTTGCTGTTGTTAATTTGTTTCCAGTTCTACATCGTGAGTTCGCTGACCCATCGTTGTCCCGTCGTTCAATCTGGTGACACGGTCGGTGTCTTTTTCGAATCGTCACCGACGGCCATTTCTCGTTACTTCGATCCGGTCAGTGCATCCACCTACCGACATCAGCAGCAGAACGCAGATGAAGACGCGCAGATCAACGACATCCTCACTTTCGACACTCTTCGCTTTCCATACAAGCTCAACCTCCAGGCCTGGATCGAAACGAGCAACGACAGTGTTCCAGTGGAAGATGGAAGCAGCACTGAGGGATACGTGGACTGCCCCGCGACCCTCATTCCTTCCCACGTCATTGAGGCTATTACCATCAGCCCTGGAATGACCGGGGCCACCGGACCAACAGGGCCGTCTGGAGACCGAGGTGCAATGGGCGATACCGGTCCTTTTGGCCTGATGGGGGGCACAGGCTCCACTGGTTCACCAGGATCCACCGGAGACCAGGGCGGGGCAGGGGCGACCGGTGCCACCGGCCCGTGGGGAGTGATGGGAGTGAATGGACCAGAAGGATACAAGGGGGACACCGGACTGGTGGGAGCGACCGGGGTGAACGGTGAGGTTGGCCCCTTGGGTCCACCCGGTCCACCCGGCTCATCTGCGCCTGTTGACGTCAACAAGGCAGCGTCCACATCGAACGACTGCGCTGGCTTCCTGATGTCGGAGAGCTTCCTTGTCGGCATGATAATCTGGCTGTGCATCGTGAGTCTTCTCCTGCTGACCACTCTCATCATCATCGTCGTTCTCTGCCTCGAACTCCGCTCGAAGCAGCGCAGGGACGACAACAAGGACCCGCCCACCTCCAACATCCAACCATGGATCACAATGCGAGTGGGTCCTACGTCCCCCAGACAGGTCGTCCACAACGACTACCACCAGGACACGCTGCCGACGACCCCCCTCCGATCGCAGTTGAGGGAGGAGATGGAGAGCAATTTCTCGTTCGATACGATCAACACGGACCTCAATGCATCGCAGTCGAAGGCGGCCAGGAAGTCGTCGGAGGAACCAGCATACGCAGTCCTTCGCGATCCTTCGACCACATCCATGTCCGAGGGAGGAGTCTACAACCCGGTCTACATCGAAACGGAAGAAGACAACCAGCAACCGAAGCACGGATTGAAGAACGTTGCGGAAACTTCTTCGTAACTTTTACACGTGCGATGGTGTTGTTGGTGTGGACATAGAGTTACGATTGAACATGAACTTCAGAACTTATAATAAAACGAGTGGCTTATAATTGGAGAAGATGTTTTAATGACCATAATTCATGGTCAGGTTTAACCCGCACTACTTTACTAATCGATTGATATTAAACTAGTAAACCTAATAACCTCTAGACCCTATTTTACATACTGTTTTATATATCTAGCCTATATATATATAAATGAAACTTTCCAACCGTGCGTTATGAGTGTTTTCGAAAACTGACGAACCGATTGTTTTGAAAATTTTACGACACCTTCCATTCAAATAGAACCGTGTTGTAGTATGCTTTTTTCCCGAAAAAACCCAGCATTTTCCACAAAAGAGAACTTTGAAATCCGTTCGGCCGCCATTTGCAAATTATACACTTCCCAACGTCCATGAGGGTTGCCAGATTTCGGAAACGTTTTTGTCGTGACATTACGTTGTAAAGTCGCCCAAAAGTCGCGAGATGACCAACTTCGATCAGGGTTGCCCAAAAGTCGCCCAAAAATCGCGATAGCGCATATGTCGCTGTCCGGGAGGAAAGAAGGAAGAGTGAGGGTGAGGGGGAGGGGAAAGAGGGAGGGAGAGGGAGAGGGGACGGGGACGCGGACGGGAGGGGGAAGGGGAACGGGGAGGGGAGTGGGAGGGGGAAGAGGAACGGGGAGGGGGACGGGAAGGGGAAGGGAGACGGGGAGTGGGAGGGGGACGGGGAGGGGGACGGGGGAGGAGGCAGATGACGGTCTTTTCTGCCACAGCAACGCGTGGCCGGGTACAGCTAGTACTTTATATATATGTTTCATAGATTATATTATATATATATATATATTGGCTTGTATCCTCTTATAAGTAGGCATACGTGCCCTAGTGTACTGATTCCGAGTCCAATCGCCAGGTGACCTTACCTTAGACCTTAGTCTTAGACCTTACAAATATATTTGGAGCAAATAACCTGTAGTAATTAAATCATTTTAAATTGATAATTGACGCATAGGCCTAACTCTATACTTCGCCTTGCATTCAACGTTCTTATTGACATTCTACACAATTTTATATCGAACCTTCGCTGTAGCTAACTTCTGTTTTGCCGATTCACACGTACACGGTTTTTATTTATTAATTTATTAATTTATTTATTTATTGCCAATGAAACAAACCAGAACATAAGTACAAGTAGTGGATACAGAACGGTCTCTAAGCAACAGGAAGCCCGGAAAGAGCTAAGGGCTTATATCAACCTGGCCCCTAATGTACAATTGCATTTTAATCAACGATCCATGTCACACAATTGTAAGCAACAATGTTCACAGCGTGGTCTTCAGCTAAACTCCAGCTGCAATTCGCTATAATTTTGCAACCCAATATAGTGCCAGACTTTGTTCTGAAGAGCGCTGACCAATGTTAGAGGGCAATCAGTGGTCGCTCGCAAGTTTTCCCGTGGGTCAGTCACCGTCAGTGAAAACAGTTGTGTAACAGCAGCATGCGAAGAAATCAACCAACGATCACGACTAACGGATGATGATGCATTTGCAATCACTAATTGCGCCACGGTCTGCAGCAGCATCATCAGCATCAGCAGCATCAGCATTGGCCTCCTCCTCCTCCGCCTCCTCCTCCTCATCCTCCTTCTCTGGAACCGACGAACCAACTTAAGTCAATTTGTCCATCATTTGAAACGAAGCCAACTTGTTCCGGTTCGTTGGCTGCGCAACCGAGTTATCCGGACAAACGATTCTGCTGGTCATCGTGGTCATCATCATCGTCGTCGTCGTCGTCGTCATCGTAGTCATCATCATCGTCGTCGTCGTTTTCTCAGCGAATATAATGCAATTTGCGCTGAATGGTCGCAATAACAATATCGAGCATCGGCGACGAGCGATAATTGGGGCAATGCGTAAGAGTGGAGTTGTCTATTATAGAGTACGGGTCTAAGTCGAAGTCTCAGTGGTGCGAAGGAGAACGAAGAAGTGGGAGGATGGAGAAGGGGGAGACAGGGTGGGGTGCGTTTCTATTGGGAGCTGGTCGGGCGGGCATCGTCTCTTCTTTGACGCAGTCACGACATCTATCGAATGAAAAGAACGAAGGAGGAGTCGTATATAGCACCCTCTCTCTCTCGGTGTTCTCGAAGGAAGGTAGCTGATGATGATGTTCAGCGAAGTTGAATCGAATAACGGAACCATTGAAGTGCACTGGACGTTCGAAAGGAACTGTTGTTGCTGCCGATGCTGCTGCTGATGCCACTGCTGCTGAATCACGGATGCTGGATGGATGGAGATGCTGGTGGACGACCGCATCCTCCAGATGTACATTCGGAGTGGCACTAGCAGCAGCAGCAGCAGCAGCAGCAGCAGCAGCAACAGCAACTGCTGCAGCTGTAAGGTGTTTCTGAGAGGTCGTCGAAAGAAACCGCGTTGAGCTAATCATTTTGCGATGACGACAAAGAGAATCAGAGAGACAGACAGACAGACATGCAGACAAACAGAGACTGACAGACAGACATGCAGACTGACATACAGACAGACAGACAGACAGACAGAACGCCTATATGCAGGGAGATTTGCAATTTTTGCATAATTTCTCTCGTTCGCTCTCATCCAGTCTGTCTGTCTGTCTGTCTGTCTGTCTGTCTCTCTCTCTCTCTCTCTCTCTTTTTTTTTTCTCTCTCTCTCTCTCTCTTTCTTTCTCTCTCTCTCTCTCTCTCTCTCTCTCTCTCTTTTTTGTGTATTATGCATACTTGTGAATTGGGCAGTACCTTCTCATACCTTCGTCAACACCGTAGCTACTCTTTCCTTGTCTCCGCCCCTAATGAATCCTGTCAAATTCATAGCGCACCTTATCGACATATTCTCCTCCTGCTCCTCTATATAAGCTTATAACCGATCCGCCGTGCATGTAAGCCTACCTCCTGTGACCTGAGCAAAGTAGTTTGTCCTCCCTATGCGCCAGGATGACAGACGCTGAAATGGGATCGGTCCGACCATTTTGACTGGATTCAACATAATCCGGATAGCGCACTGCAGTCAACTTCGTCCTCAGTTTGGTTTTGCCATGAGACATCAATGTGGTGCATGTTTTCCATCAACGTTTACAAGCAACAAAAAAACAACCCGTATAGGCCTACATTAATATTTGCATCATTGTTGTTGTTGCTGCATGCTGTTGCTACTGTTGTTGTTTTTGCTGTTGTTGTTGTTTTTTTTGTTGTCGTTGTTGTTTCATTATTCTGTCGTTTTAAAAGTCGTCGACACTTATACGATGACCGACAAGAGTCCTTTCTCCAAGTTATTTTTATTGACAGTGTTTGTTCTTCCTCTCTTCAGTTTTTCCATGAAGCGGTCAAACCATTTCAGAGGGGTATCTTCATAGGCACAGAGTTAGGATATGCTATGACTCATTGTAACTTATATTGCGCCGGTATATAATGCCCGAATCATCAACTAGATGGCTCTCTAAGATCAATCCGTTTCCACAGCCAAAACAGATGCATGCATGCAATCCACTTAGAGACAGACAGACAATTATGAATAGGCTATGCATTTGATTTTATAGCAATTATTTAATAGTATTATATAGGCTATATGTATAAATAAAAGAGCAAGTGTAATATTATAATAATTATACACGTGTAAAGCAAGCAGAGATAATTCACCAATAACATCCAAAATGTTCAGTTTGCATTGAGAAAGAAGGCTCTTGTCACAACGGCGCAATAACATTAAGTCGATTAAACTGCAGTCAGGATATATTACCCATTGACAGTCTATACTCCACCTTCAATACTTTCTCCTCCAGCATCCTTTACAATCCTTCTGCCATTCTTCCTTCTCAGTTCCTTCTTTTCCTCCTCCTTCTCTCCTTCTCTCCTCCTCCTTCTCTTCTCCGCCTCTACCGCCCTCCTCCTCAACAGTTGTCACGAGTTCTATGATGACAGGACGCGATCGTCTTTTGAACTTGAACGCCTTGGCAAGTGTATACACGACCTGTAGACAAAGCGCAACAACAACGGGGGCATGTACAGGGCGGAGTGGGTGGGGCAGAGCGGGGCGGAGTGGGGTAAGCGTACAAGTGATACCTTGTGATCGATCGGTGGGGAGCAAAGTATCAGTCGGTCGATGGGTCGGTCGACGCTCCGATCAAGTGGTCTTCGGTGGTATGTATACATGTATATATGCATACATGTATAGTTTGTATACATCAGGTAGACTGTATATACATGCATGGCCAACGGCCAGTCACAACACAACACACGTATACGACACAAAGACCATCAAAGCTGAAGCACCGTCGCCCAAAAACATATCGCTTCCTACCTAACAGGTATATGCAGATAAACTATACACGCATAAGTGCCTTCTATAATAATTAGACAGATAGCTGAGATAGGTATATATAATATATTTTATTTTATAAATAAATACACTTAGGGCAAAGAGGACAAAGTGAAAAGAGGACACAATGTGAAAAGAGGACAAAGTAAAAAGAGGACAAGGGGAAAAGAGGACAAAGTGAAAAGAGGACGAAGTGGAAAAAGGACGAAGTGAAAAGAGGACAAAGTGAAAAGAGGACGAATAAAGTGAATTTAACGTCAGCGATTTCTAATTAACTCTTAAAGCGAGTGATAGATAATGCAGTGGAGATGGGTACGACTAAATGCGACGGTTGTTATCGTCCTACATACCGAGATGGTGATGATTGCGGCGACGACAACGACGACAATGGTGATGATGAATCATAAAGCGATTTATATATATATAATATACTTTTAAATATATATTTAGGCTTCGTGGATAGATCTACTGCGCTATGGATGTACCTGTTGTTGTTCTCGTAGAATGTGCGATGTTGGCAACAAGAATCACATCATGCACTTGTTAGACACGAATGAATTGGACGCCGGCGCCTTAGGCAACACGACACCATGATGATGATGATGATGATGATGATGATGATGATGATGACGACGACGACGACAACGACGACGACGACGATGATTATGATGATGATGATGATGGTGGTGGTGGTGGTGGTGGTGATGATGATGATGATGATGATGACGATGGTGGTGGTTATGATGATGATGATGATGATGATGATGGTGATGATGACGACGACGACGATGATGATGATGATGATGACGATGACGAGCGAAACTCAAGACTATGACAACAGTGGACTTATTTAACTAAACATCGGTTGAATGTGAGGCGCGGTGGTGTAGTGGGTATGTTCGTTGCCTTGCAATCGGAGGGTTACAGGCTCGAATCCACCTCAGGTCGCCGCATAGGGGACCTTGGGCAAGTGCTTCACTCGCAATTGCTCAGCCCTTCGGCGTGAAATTCCGATTCAGTGTCCGCGTTGTAGTCGGGAGCGCTACTGAGAAGCAATATTGAAGGGGCGCTATAACAAGTGCACAACACTGCACAATGCACATACAGTCATGTACGTATAGGCCTACATCAATAGATTGTCGCTCGACATTGCTATCAAGACCCGAACAAGACCATGATGTCACTATACAATACATAGACCTACAATGTATAGTATTCGTGTAGACTGTAGACCTATACTCTATGCAGTGTCATATATTCTTAAGATCGACAGACATCCCACTGCATGCATTTAGGAATTACATTGTATAACACGTTGCATTTACAGTGTTGTCTGTAGCGTTGATACACTTGACAACAACGAAAGCACATGTTGCTCTAGATGATTGTCATAATTACTGTGTAGTCGATGTACAATTGTACACATCAGACCACCTACAGCAAAGACACTAAACAGGTGGTGACGGGCACATGCGCCCGGCGCCCGTCACAGGTAATTGCAACACTCGGTCCATTATACACAAGTTCTGACTCTGCACTGGGAGGACGGGGTGGGGCTGCAGGATGACATTGCAGCGTCTGTTGAAAGCACGCAAAGTTCCGCAGGCTGCAATAAACTTCAGAGACAAGAAGAAGTCGGCATGGATGGATGGATACCTCCTCATGAGAAAGCGACTGCAGCACTGCAGTGAGGCACAGTGAGACACGGTGGCCGATTGGTTAGAGTGATCGCTTTGTAACGCTGACGGTGAGGGTTCGGGGATTCTCTACTCAGGAGACGGTTCCTGATAATTATTATTATAGGGACTTCGAGCAAAAGATATAGTCTTCATATTAATTCTCAAGTCAAAAGGTTATTTACAGACTTCGCGAAAACATTATGTATAAGCAAGATGATGCACATCATATTATTTTTTACGTCGGTCAGCAGTGAGTCCTGTAAGTGTTGTACTCTGCCGCAGTATGATATGATGGTGCTGCACCTGCAAACACACTCATGCAGCCGTAGGTGTAGCTCAGTAGCTGATTCCTACAGTGTGATTTGAACCAAATCGAGAGACCATCATCATCGGTATATGTGACAGTCTGGTGTGCATGGCAGCCTAAAGCAACCTTAGGGGGACCAGCGAACGTACGAACAGCAGGTTCTGCATGTCTGTCTCAACCTGTGTTTTAGTCCGTGTGACACTGCAGTCCTAACAGCAGCGCCTTGTCTAATTGCCTTGCACCATCCTCCCATCCTCCCTCTCCTCCTCCTCCTCATCCTTCTGTCGTCATCGTCTTCTCTGATTGGTTGCCATCAAAACGTCAATCATCGGTTGCAGCGTCGTCGTCGCGTGTCCACCGGACGCACACGACCATTGTCATCCGCAAGTGGACATCATCATCACACGGCGATAAAAAGCAATGGTCAGCAGTCGGTCACTAGACGCAAATTGGTCACGTAGCCTACTACTAGTCATATAGCATCGGTAAACCACCTGAATATGAATGCTCAGCGGATGACAATGATGATTATGATTATGAATTTATGATGATTAGGATGATACATTGAAGAAACAGAACTTTGCATCTCTAAAGGTGGATTGATACAACCGAGAGTTGTCGGTAACTTTCAAACGAGTAGTGTGGGCCTACACGGTCTTACGAATACCTGTCGAAACATTATAACATTGCTGCAGGTTGCAGCTGAACTCGGACCTATGTGGTTAGGTCGCAAGAGGGCGGTTGACATTTCATGACAACTAGGCCCTATAATAAGAATTGCTGCGAATAAGGTGGAAAAATCAGTCAGTACGGTATAGGAAGAAAGTGCAGACAATTCGAGTGCGTTTTATTTCAGTATACGATTGGAAGAGGATACACAAGTCGAATAATCACTTTAGTCATTGTTATTCACTCACGATAGAGACTCGAGATGCCAAAGGCATTCCTCGTCCACAAGAAGAAGAAACCGAGCTCTGCATGCTACGTTGAATGCGGTATGCAGAAATCGTCCGTTGAACCAGCAAGAAATACGGAGAGATTCTCCACAGACCATGAAGTCTCTGAAGACAAGGATTTCAATCGGTGCAAAGTAAACGGAAATTGCCATCAATATGAAACGAATCGAGACTATGCAACCAAAACAGGTTTGTGCTTGTTATAAGATATATTGGCCACCAGTTTAAAACTACAGAACAAAAAACAAACGGTGGGTGCACGGCCTCACTAAAAGTGTTATAACTTTTGTTGTGTTTGAAATATTTTGATGAAATCTGGCCATCATGTGTATATAAGAATTGCCTCTAAGACTGTAAAATTGCATTTCTAAATTCTTACTTCTGGCCAAGATATTAGCAAAAAACCTAGGGGTCTTTTTTGGCCCACCGTGTATAGATGCATTGAGCATATATATATTCATAAAAGTAAAGTCATCCGAGGGCCGAAGGCCCGTTGGTGAGGCGCTCATCTCTTTTTCTTGGCCCTTGATCCGGCAATTATAGACGAATCCCAAGGTCCTGGACACGGGGCCAGTGTATCACAGGACTTACCGTTTACTTCCCAGCTTACGCCGGTACCAAATTATACTGCTTGGTGACATAGACACGTGTGCGTAAAGGTCGTTACCCGGAGTCGAACCCGCAACCGCCCGCTCCGTGAGCGAGCGCGTTACCGATAAGCCACCAGGTCGCACGGATATACACATAGTTATATACATACATTCGACTTGTTATGGTTTATATAAGAACCCAATATACAGGGTGGTCCAAAATAAACTGCACAATGATAAATTGATAGTACTTTATTCAGACCAATTCAAATATAACCTTGAAAAATCACAAAAACACAGCAATTATTTTTACTGTAACATTACATGGATGTATTTCGTTACATAAAATGTTCAATGTGTCCTCCTTGCTGCTCGACCACGCATTGAAGCCAACGACGCCATTGATCAATTGCGCGGTCAATGAAACGCAATCGCTGTTCAACTGCTGTCCAACTTTGCGCCTGTATTGGTTAAGTCCGAGATCTTTCTTTACAATACGTTTAACAGTTGAACGTGAAATTCCGGTTTCACGTGCGATCTCCCGTGGGCTCTTATGGCTTAGCGGTTTGTCTTCCTGGCTACAGATAAGGTCGCTTACCAACTTGATATTTGCATCTGTTCGAGCTGATTTCGGACGTCCGCAACCCGGCTTCCTAGCTGTGGTACCTTCGGTATCAATTTTTTTAATGAGGATAGTACGACGTTTCCATGTCTTATTTGGAAATTCTTTCATCATACGCAAGAAAAATGGCATTAAACATTGAATTGTTATACATTATATCAAGAAAACTGTCACTGTGCAGTTTATTTTGGACCACCCTGTATATATATAATTTACTATATTTCATTTGGTTGTAAACTTCTGAAGCATCTGCTTCAATTCGTTCACTGTATATAATATACACAGATCTGCGACAGTGCATTTAATTCTTTCCTTGTTCCTTCAAGTTTAAACAACATTAATTTTGTCATTTGATGTTATCCTGCAGTGTGGCCGCAGTACGTTATCGAAGAGGAAAGTGGCAACACTGTGAGGCGATGCGTTGACCACGGTTCGATCCCTAATGCAGGGAAGGGATTCAGCGTAGAGGACGTCCACAGCTCTTCGTCATCCTGCACGAATCCTCTCTTTGTCTGGAAAGAAATAGGGATGCTCCAGGCGTCTTTTAGAAGAGGAGGAGGAGGAGGAGGAGGAGGAAGACGAGGAGGAGGAGGAATACGAGGAGGAGGAGAAGGAGAAGAAGGAGAAGGACCAGACATCAATCGCAGAACTGGAATCGTACAAAACGACAGCGATGACTCTCCAATAGACAACGACTACAGCAATGATGATGATGATGACGACGACGAAGATGATGATGACGACAACGACGGTGAACGAAGAGGCGTCGAAAGAGTTGGGAAGGTCTGTCGTCGGTGGCGTCCTGTGCCTCTTCATCCAACTTCCTTACTCCATCAGAATCAGAATAAGAGGATGGAGGAGGAAGAGGAGATGGGAATGAATCGTTATAAGGTCAATCCTTTCATCAACTGTCCACCGCTGACCCCAGATGTTGACACTAACCGGTCAGTTATAAGAACTTATCGAAGAATGAAGCAATAATTAATTACGGCAATTTAACCAAATGCAATTTAATTAATGCAATTTGACTAAATGCAATTTAACATTATTTAGCTCGGATTCATTCTGCTTTTTGCGTATACAGTTATTCTGGCATTGACCCTCTGTAGATTTTAGAGTGAAGATCTATGGGCAAATAGAGAATATAGCATGTATTCTATCAGAAAAATAGTACAGCCTATATTCACCCGATTGCCATGATCCATTCTAAAGGAATACCGTAGGCCTATATCACAGTGGTTCCCAACCTTTTTGACTTTAGAGCCACTTTCTAAGTTGGAGGACATTATGAGGTCACAAAGCTAAATAATTAACCAAAAGCATGGCCTATAAAATTGTTACAATTCAATCAAAATATAATGTTTGATGTTATTCACAGACGTCAAAAAAATTTGTAATGGAAAATAATTATGTGTTCTATCCTTCCAAATTGCCAATTTTGTCATATTTCTTTTTAATTCTTTGAGCGACGAGGGACATTTTTAGACCTGACGGGCCACTTTTGGCCCGCGGGCCACGGGTTGGGAACCACTGGTATCATAGATGTAAAAACCGATGAAAACAAAATAAAAAACGGTAAAAAAACGACGTTTTTTTCAAAAAAATAAAAAACGACAAAAAAACGATAAAAAACGGAAACGGAAAATAATTTGACTTTGCTACATCTAAAACCGCATTTTAACCATGAAAATCTTGATTAGGAACCTACTACACGTAAGCTATCTCTTAAATGATGATGTTAAACGATGAAATAATGACTTTAGTTAGCTGGATCCTTGAGAGTTGGCAGAAAACATAAGAAATACCAGAAAAAATAAAATTAAGGAAAATAATAATAGAAAGTAAATGTATAAATAAAGATAAAGAAAAAATAAAAAACGATAAAAAACGATGGGAAAAATAAAAAAACGAAAAAAAGACGTTTTTGGGAGAGAATAAAAACCGAAAATAACGTTTTTTACAACTATGACTGGTATCACAACATTGTCGCATGGTAAATCGTGTCGTATTTGTAATGCGCCTCTAACAGAGTAGGCTATAGGTATTCAGAGGCACTCTAAGTGCGACATCCCCGCGAAGAGATAGCGAAATAAGGATAAAACGTTTGATAGAAAGAGCGATAATTATGTGGTCGTAATACATATGACAGCAATGTTTGTTATTCCTGTGTGTGTTCAGGCTCTACCCGAAGATGAAGTCACCTGCCTCAGCAACCGCAGACATCGCCCGCATCCCTCTCAGCAGCAGCATCTGCAACAGCAGCAACAGCAATATCAACGGTGCTCTGCATGTGTCTCAAGGTTCAGACGAATGCCTGGTACTTCCGCAACCGGACCAACCGTACCACCTGCGGACCGAAATCCACGTCACCGATCTCTATCTGCATCATCGCTACCTAAGATGTTTCCAATGTCCTCCACGACCAGCGCTGAGAGAGAGGGAGATGGAGTGGGAGAGGGAAAAGAGGGAAAGGGAGTTGCAGCAGCAGCAGCAGCAGCAGCAACAGGGAACAACGCTCTTCCAGATCAGCTGCAACGACGAACGACATCTGCCGTCAGAGCTGACCTACAGTCCTGCTGAAGCGACCAGAGCACCAAGACTGCAGGTACCCGGATGCATCGACGGGGTCTTGGGTAATTCTTCATCGAAGAAACTCATACGACTTCCTGCTCCGCGGTTTCAGTGCACGAGCTGCCAGAAGAGCTACTCAACGATGAACGGTCTGTCGAAACACCGGGAGTTCCACTGTCCGGCTGCGACGGGCACCCAGCCTCGCCCGGAGTACCACTGCCACCAGTGCGACAAGGTCTACACGTCGGTCAGCGCACTCAAGATGCACATACGCACGCACACGCTGCCGTGTCGCTGCAAGCTGTGCGGAAAGGCCTTCTCGCGACCTTGGCTGCTGCAGGGTCACCTGAGAACTCACACGGGGGAGAAACCGTTTCAGTGCAACCACTGCGGACGAGCGTTCGCCGACCGATCGAACCTGCGAGCGCATCTACAGACGCACTATGAAGTGAAACAATACAACTGTCCTATCTGTCATAAGACATTCTCTAGAATGTCGCTACTAATCAAACACCAACACAACTCATGCATCTAGCTCTCTTGCATGCATACATACATACATACATACATACATACATACATACATACATACATACATACAAACAATACATACATACATACATACACACACACACACACATACATACATACATACATGCATACATACATACATACATACATACATACATACATACATACATACATACATACATACATACATACATACAATACATACATACATACATACATACACACACACACACACATACATACATACATACATACATACATACATACATACATACATACATACATACATACATACATACATACATACATACATACATACATACATACATACATACATACATACATACATACATACATACATAGCCTACATAATGTCTTTTATTGCGATAACTGTTATTTGTATTCTCAAGGGTACCTTCAAAATTGCTGGAATTTGCTCAACTCGATAATGCGACGTCAAAAACTAGCGATTAAATCCTGACTTTTAGAATTTTATCGCAAAATAAGCATAGGTCTATAATGACAATTGAACTACAGCTTGGTCATCGTCTTTTAAAATCCTATAGTAATATACATGTACGACCTAGACGTTTCGAACGTGCAACTTAAAAGCTAATAAAAAGGGCACCAGTCTATTCAAGAGCGCCGATTCTTGTCAGATGACTTGTCTATATAGACTATAGTATAGAGGGTATTAGAGGTATACCATATGCCGTGCAAAGGTTCGTGTGCAATTGTTCTTGAAAATGATGTTCACAGAATTTGCCAACCTTCGTTACTGTTACACAGCCACACGTATACACTACAATAGGCCTGCAATGTTAGACTTGATAATAGTGATGTGCAATATCAAACATGTAAGTATACATCAAATGATCAGGACGATAGATTTGAAATTTGACGAGCACCTTTGATCTTCGAAATTTTACTGCAATCAACTTTCAACTCGTGGACGTCCTGTAGCTTTTTAGGTTTTTAGACATTTCTGGAAATTGTCATCATTACAATTATAACATTGTAATTACACAAAGTCACTGGAGACTTATCATGTTATAGTCGAGAATATTAATGCGCTAGAGAAACACTGTCCCATATAGGTGATGGTTATTTCGAAAGAGATACAAAACACTGCTTCACATTGTAGTCACAGTTTTATAGTCGTCACATAAGATAATTAAGAGGAACTGAGAACGGTCATAGTTTGTCGACTATAAGTCCGGAATGACGACGGATCATATTGTAATGGATGTTGAATGTATCGGTCGTCTATTAGACATTTTCCATTCATGGATTTACAGACGGAAGACAACTTCATCAAGAGCTAGATTCTCACCCATCCACCGCCCACCGCCCACCACCACCACCACCACCACCGCCCACCACCACCACCACCACCACCGCCCACCACCACCACCACCACCACCACCCACCACCACACCACCACCACCCACCACCACCCACCACCACCACCACCACCACACCACCACCACCACCACCACCACCACCTCTGTCTGTTTGGGACGAGGTTCGTCTGTCTGTCTGCCTGTATGTCTGCCTGTCTGTCTGTCTGTCCGTCTGTCTGTCCGTCTGTCTATCTGTGTCTGTCTGTCCGTCTGTCTGTCCGTTTGTCTATATATATGTGTGTCTGTCTGTCTGTCTGTCTGTCTGTCTGCAGAGTCGGTCGGTCGGTCGGTCGGTTGGTCGGTGGATAAAGACTGGTGTTCAATCCGTGCATTGTCATCATTAGCATCTGACATTGAACATCGACACGCTGCCGTATGGAAAGGGAGAGAGAGACTATACTATAGAATCCTGTCATTGTGATGGTCGTTGCTCATAATTTTTATATTTTGTGTTGATTGTGGCGTCATGTCATATCGTGTCATGTAATGCACCGTCTTGCAATTTAACTATAGAGTCTACATGTATATATGAAATATAGCCTAAATCTCTAAAAGTTTCACAGACTAGCTGCGTCAAACTGACCAACCTAAAACCATCCCTATAATCACTGCTTTAACATATCAAGCTGCTTCAATGGGCCATTCTCGGTATTATACGGTTGGTAGTCGGAAGTCGGTACCATGTCAGAAAGCGGAGTTTAGGATAAAGTACTGAGTTGATGTGATATAGCCTATGATGCAGGGTTATATCTAATTGAGGTGATTATAGTCTCAGGCATACAGTCACTCAAGAATGATACACAAATGAAATCATTGTCCAAAGTTGCTAGAACTGTTGGCTTAAACGTCCTGAAGTCTCAATTCAGGAAAAAACTTTTTAATGTTGGCATGTGCAGTTGCACACTAAACATTAACTTTAAGGGATATGTGGTTGTAGAATCCAAATTATATTCCTCCAATATTAACCGCGTCAAAATCAAACGTTATGTCTGTCCATCTAATCCTACCACAC
This sequence comes from Lumbricus rubellus, assembly GCA_945859605.1. Classification (NCBI taxonomy): domain Eukaryota; kingdom Metazoa; phylum Annelida; class Clitellata; order Crassiclitellata; family Lumbricidae; genus Lumbricus; species Lumbricus rubellus. Next base: position 37,519,092 of record OX243812.1, read on the forward strand.
CCAATGCGAGAAAGATTGGTCTGTAACTGCGCGATGGCATGAGCTTAGTGCACGGGGCTTATGACGGCTGCCACCGAGGCTCAATAACCTGCATCCCGCCGGACCTGTTGATGGGGAGGGGAACCTAGGGAACGTGTCCACTGTTCAGCGACTGACCTGCTAGACGTCATGATTCCCAATAAATGTGCAAATTCTAAATAACTGGCTTTATTATTAGATGGCAATTAGTCTGTCAGAATGGAGCTTCGTTGACATGTTGAGGCTGATTGGCGACCGCTAAGACTAAGGATTATCGTCGCGTGTGCATGTTGTGGCGAGAGAATTAGAACTGAAGAGAATTAGATCTGAAGAGAATTAGAGCTGAAGAGAATTAGAGCTGAAGAGAATTAGAGCTGAAGAGAATTAGAGCTGAAGAGAGAATTATGAAGATAATCGGAGTTTATTGTGAGAAGGCGGAAGAGAAGGTTGATGCACTTGTAGATCAGCGATGTCACAACGAAATATACCATGGCACTTGAGTTGGTTCAGTTGGTTGGTGTGATCAGAAACCAGCAGAACGTAACATGCAACAGATTTTGATGCATAAAACATTTAGGATGTATGCATGGGCAATTGGGCATGTATACCGTACAGCAGAAGAAAGAGTTACACATGCATACATGTACTCGTGCATAACACATCTTATTTATGTGCATAGCCTAGTTGGTCATGAAATAAGTTAATACGGTAGGCCTATATAGGCTATATAGGCCTATATATATATATATATATATATATACCGTAAAAAGAATTGAGGCGTTTATGGTTCTAGTTCGGGAGTTTTCCAAAGAACATCATGGACATGGTCGCAAAATGAACATACGTGTAAAATCACATACAGAATTGGTTTTAAAAGCTCGAAACGTATACCTGCACGCATTTCGGTAGATTTGAACCTAAAAATCCACAAATATGTCCATGTAGGCTACAATCAAAATCGTCATCATCATCATCATCATCGTCGTCGTAGTCATCGACATCGTCGTCGTCATCATCATCATCAGCATCATCCTCATCATCATAATCATCATCATCATTCTCATCAACAGCATCATTCTCATCACCACCACAACCACCATAATCAAACAATAAATTTGCTGAGGTATTGACCGATAGGATGAGACTCTTCTTATACGTTTTGAATTAAGTGCGACCTTCGATACGGTTGGCCACAGGATTGCATTTTGAGAGCCATGCGTTGTACTATATACATGTAGGCCTACAGTTTCTGGGCGTACCTATTGCAGCCAGTTCTCTTCTACATGGCATGACTGGTAATGGTCTTACTTGGTCTTCCATTGAGTGCCATCTTAAGATCCTCATCTATATACTGTCTATATCGGGGTTGAGTTGCTCTTATCATGGTGCATAAAATATTACACTCTGCCACGCGCCCAGCTCATCCGACTGTGAGCTGATCTCTCTCTAACATCGATCGGAAAATTTACTTCTCTTCCATCTTTCCCACCATTTCGTGTGATTTAGGTGCAATGAGAATGCAGAGGAAACGGTTATGCCTTCGTCTTACAGATATTACCCATCTCCCATCTCACATCAGATTTAGCCTACTATTTAAGCGCATAAAAAAGCCTATAAGTGTAGAAAAGCGTTAACTGTCGATTGCTATCAACATCTGACACCGTTCACTTGCTCTTGCGATCATCACGCTGTGATTGCACCCATATCATCGTCGATCGCTATCGTCTGTCTTTTCACCCGGAGGCCCGGCAGCTGGGCGAACTTTCACCGAGCAGGCAGCCCGAGCCACCCGCCGCCACCGCCGCCGTCCGAGTCACCGCCTGCCATCCCCCAATGCACCTGGTCGTCGTCGTCGTCGTTTACGGGTCAAACATGGGGACAATAACGGTTCTGCCGTCAATTGGTTAGACCTATTACGATAGGCGTTGATGTGTCAGACAACAGCGGAACGGAAGTGCGGCCGTTTAAGACGCATGTACAGTTGTAGGAATGTGTTCCTCCTTCAACGGCGCTGAAGGCCAACAACAATGATGACGATTATGATGGAACCATTGATTATTTGAGACATGCCCGTAAGACAACAAATGTCTTATGACACATGCATGAATGTTTTCTGTGCAAATGAAAATACGGAGTGACGTCTGATTAACACTCCTGCAGATCTGTAGGCGTAAATGTGTTATTAGAATTATAAGGCTCTTTATGTTCCCTCTATTAGTGTATGTTTAGAAAATTTCGACTTTGCTGAAACGATTCTATAGGCCTACCCTAGATCATCGTTGGTGTAGGGTACATTGTATGTTGCGTGCATGCTCACAATTATAAACCTCCTCATATTTAATCATCATTATCATCATCTGGACCATCCTCATTACTGCGGATCGGAGACCAGAGCCAACGAAGTCAGTTCCGTAAGTTCCTTCCATCCCTCTCTGTTCCTCGCTCTCCTCACACAATCCGCCATCGACAACCACATCCACTCCTCGACATCGTCCATCCAGCGTCTTCTCCGTCTTCCTCAGGCTCTTTTTACACCCAGATAGGCCTAGTTCAACTTCCTTCTCTTCCCCACTTCCAACAGTCGCTGTTCCGGCTTCAGCTCCTCCAGTATAGACTCGTTTGTAATGAACTCCTTCCGGCTGACTCTCAGTATCTTTCTATATGTCGTCATCTCGAAAGCTGATAATTTTTCGTATTTTGTGTTCTGCCTTTAAAGTCGAGGTTTCGCAGCCGTTCAACGCTCATATTTAAAACGTACTCTTTATGATAATTCTAAATAACGGCTCAGTTTGTGAGTTATGTTGAAGGCGCTATAAATTGCATGCATGCATACCTACATCATTTTGTACATTATATCCAACATGAATATGCATTTCTCAGTCAGTTTAATTTTAATCTATCATTCTGATTGAATTCAGTGCAATCCAGTTTAATCCAGTGCAATCCTATCCAGCTAATCTAATCCAAGCAGTTCACTCCGAAAAATACTATTTTAAAATTCTACAATAATATAAAAAGGACATTGTCGGACAGAACGTCACAGAAGTTAAGCTGAGCGGAGATTTCTACAAACTTCGCTAGGGTTAAGTAATTTCTGGCAGCCAAAAGCTAACAGTATTCGGTCGCATAACAGACGTCATCGCTTCAAGCCGGCAGCTGAGTCCGTATCTCCATGCAGTAGAGCAGATTTTGAATTATAATTATAATTATTAATTTTATTGTCAGTTAGGCCCCTAAACGTAAACTGCAGTCACTGCATGTAGGCCTATAGAACGTTACAGCGTTCTTTGTCTGCATGCCAAGGAGTGGCTAGAAGGAGCAATAGCGTAGCCAGGGATGACGACTTCCTGTTCCGAAAATGCGGTCGAGACACGATGTCCTTCCAGACAGCAGAATACTTTCGACGAACTGACAGAGACACTCCCCCTGGCGAGTATGTCTTTGTTCGCTCGGTGCGACTGATAGCCGTGTCACGAGCAGTTGTCCATATTCTGTTGAGTGACGAACTAGTAGGTCAACGGCTCTGTTCTATAACATTGATCAATGCGTCTGCATGACTAAATTCATAAAGGCGCTTAATCAAAACATAAACACATATCCAGGATGCAATTAAGTCAGAGATTCAGCTGTGAGTTAGGATCCAAAAGTTCCCTTTTGTGATCGTAATCGTAAGTTCCAGACTGCTAAAGAGTCAATTATTGAAAGCCAAGCGCAGGGCACCAGCTAATTCAGGAACGCTGAAGGCAGATGGTCCGAGATGGATGCAACAAATAAGAGGTTGGTCAAGATGTTTTATTTTGGAAGTCGGAAGCAGATATATTACCGGTAATAAAGGAAATTGAAAATGTTGCGATATAAGTTTTCAAAGGTGCGATATTCAGTTTCAAATGAAGGCATGGAAAGAAACCACAGTTTAAGCAAACTTTAAGGTAGCGGCATGTTTGTAGGCCTATGTAGCCTACATGATAAGGTAATTGCCGTAGGCCTATATAATTAATTAATGTAATGTAATATATATTATATAGTGCCTATTCCATCGAGTATGGATTTATGTCACTAGATGATGTGCCTATAATCAGTCAATAAATTATTTACAATTCTGTACGTGACTGTAAACCCTATAGGCCTACTAGCCAACGTTCAGCTCAGATGTGTCTATAATTGTGCCTATAAATATAAACATATATATATATTAGGGTGCCAACCAAATGCATGGTCAAAAAATAATTTTGTCTGATCCAGTTGCTCACCCCCTACAAATGTTTTCTATGGCAAGAAACTCACGTGATACAAATTTTATTCCAATAGAAGATCATTTAGAGGTAGCTTAGCGCGTCAGTAGTTTAAAGTAGCGTATAACATAATTTCTTCAAAATCGCATATGGAAATAGCTTATATTTACAGAGAACAGGCTGTGCTGTGACTCAATGTTCATACTGACTAAGAATAATAATGTTTCTTGTAATTTTTTTATCTTTCCCAATTTTTGGATGTTGCTCTAATAACACGGATAAACCATAAAAGGCTAATTAAAGACTGTCAATGTCATTTCATACAACTTCCAGCAATACAATCCTTCCTGATGGTGCCTATGTTTTGTCTGAACAAAAGTGTATAAGAAAACACTACTGAGCTTGGTTTGCAGACCAAAATCATGGAATTAGTCGATGCCAAAGTGTTCAACACCAGATGGGACCTCCAGTGGCAAAAAATCAAGATATTTAGAAGATTTAGATAGGCTACTCACGTATAATTATGCATTTGACGCAGACCGGTATGAAAATGGAATAAAGGTGACAGCAACTGCAGTGGTTTGGATCTGGTGCAAAATGAGTTTATCGAGTTCATCCAGCTCAATATGATATTCAGTCAAGACTGTTAGGAAGACTATGAGCTATTTTACCTGGCACTGATATTCTTAAAAGGAGTATAAAGTAAGGGAGATCTGTGCATATCCATGCCTTTGGAGTCCACACTAGAGCTAGATGGATAGCAAGGTCACAAACAAGGTTAAAAGATACTTATTTTACTCTCAATAAATCTCATTAAATGCGAGTTGTCAGCTCTCCCAGAGTTCAAGTCAATTGTTAAGTTTACATTCAGTGTCTGTACACACATGCATGTGCCACACCTGATCCTCGCAACGTCTTGAATCTTCTGCATGAGTTTGATGCATACAGACAAACAACTAAACTGTTATCGATTCAGCAATCAATTCCTTCTGTAGTCATTTGTAGTATCTAGGTGAAATACTAATTGGTCACACTTTCTCTGATACAATGGTTCCTCTGGATTTGAAGGAAGCAATAGTCATGCACAGCCCTAAGTAAAGAAACCCATGGACAAACTCCTCGGCACGTTGTAAGTTTATACTGCATGGACATGACACTGTTGCTATACAAATGCTTCGGTGGTTGTCACAACATATTTAGCAGTTTCTTGTGGCAATTGGAATATCACAGCACTTTTTGGCCCCAAAGACCTTCACCCTAGCATTTGAGAGAGCATTTCTGAGTATGCTAATGCTGAGATATGGGCAGAGCGTCTGATGGTGGTAAACAGTGCCGCTGATTTATTCAATGGTGTTCTTGGTCACTATGAAAAACAGAATAAATTTATGTCATAAGTTGCTGAGAGGCACCGCAGGACATTTCTAGTTACTAAGGAGTCTACTATTGCTCACCAGTAGTGCTGGGCTCAATTGCTCATCACTAACTTAGCAATAATGAGCACCCTGGATAGTTGTGTATCTTACGCATTGAAACGTCATGGAATTTAACATTGTCCAATGCTAAAAACTTTAACCGCGTCAAGCTACCAGTAATTTTTTTTAGAATGCTTCCAAATTTTGTGAGCCTTATTATTTCAACATTGAAAACATATTTTGGGGGTGAGAAGATACAAATTACAAACTTTTATTTTGAGTGGCACCCTAATATATATATAAGTTCTTCAATAAGAATTAGCCTACCTCGAGTTCGTCTTCGACTGCTATCGAAAGACCTTCAGCAGATTCTAATAAAACGGTATCTTCTCGATTAACGTCGATTAACTCCTGCAAAATTAATCTGAAATGCTTTAGAAACGATCGATCTTAAAACTATCGATTACGGTATCGATTATCTTAGGAATGATATTTGCGAAATGACAGAAATAAGTTATTGGAAGTCTATTACGGCACTTGATATAATTTTCATAAATGTATTTGACAAATTCTACAGTAATTGTTAAGGTGAAAAACACATAATATCTGTTGGACACTATTTTAGCCATTAGGCCTTTATAATTATAGAGTCTAAATATAATGTTCGGCCCATCAATTACTGCATTCCTAAAATCATCCTCTTTCACTCTTTAACTTTGTTGTAATTACTTTCTTGTGGCGTACTAATTCTGAATAATAATAAGTTATAGACCACGGACCTCATTAACCCAGCATCGGGTACCTTACTGTGGAATATGACCCCCCAACAATTTGTAGCAGGATTCTGGTAGGGAATTCTCTGGCATCTTTCGCTGCTTGAAGACCTTTCTCTTTTCATGAGCACGAGAGTGCTTCTGAATAGCTCTGCCGTGAGAAGCGCTTCACAAATGTCCATAATATTAGATCAGACTGTATACTAGGTAAAGGCAGGGCCGAATTTACATGTAATCCATCTAAGCAACTGCTTAGGGCCTCCGAAATTGGGGGGGGGGGGCCTCCAAAAGTGAGCCAAGGAAAAAATTTAGTGGTTTATAAATTGTAACTTAAAAATATTCACAATTTTTACAGGATAGAAAATATAAATAACATGAGGCATTCAATTTTGATTCAGTTATAACAATTTTAGGCCTATATATAGGGTGTCTCGATAGGTCGTGAACGATTTTGAATGCAGATAAATATATGTTCTATACAATGTAATGTGGAAAGTTTTATACTGGCGGATAGTTTATTCAAATGAAAATGTTAATATAAAAAAATTAGATCACTAGCTCACTTAATAAAATTGTAGCGCCAATATCCGTGACGTCATCAAATTCGTGCCAAATAAACGTCAAGTTAAGCCTCAAACAATATTGTACGACCATCATTGTTAATCCACACATAATTAATTAATACAAATTATCATTTAGTATTTAATAATGTTTCCTATACTCTTTATTACAGCCTCAAGTCGATTAGCCATCGAGACAAATAGATTTTGTCAGAGGTAGGCTATGCCTAATTGCCTATCGATGTCCATGCCTTACGAAGCCGACGTTTTAAGGTTTCAGTGTTTGGGGTTCGGGTTCGGCATAAACAGTTGGATTAACAAAACTTCTTATCATTCCAAGTAAAACTTCAGTCACTTCGACTTATTAGGCCTACATCAATGAGATACTGGAGAAAGAGGTCAAACTCGCATTCCAGCGAAGTGTAGTTAGCGCTCATTTAACAGCCATAAAAATGTTTCATAATAACGGCGAAGGATTATTTCAAAAAGACGGTGCACGTGCACAGTGCACACACATCAAAGGTCGCAGTTGAATGGTTAAACAAGACTATCAATGGATAGCCTAAATTTCACCGAGGGACTGGCCGCCTAATTCGCCGAATTTGTCACCAATGGAAAATGTTTGGAGTATTATGGCGGCAACTGTTTAAGCCGATACCGAACCCCAAACGACCTTAAAACGTCGGCTTTGTAAGGCATGGGCATCAATAGGCCTACCTCTGACAACTCTGAAAAATCTATTTGCTCGATGACTAATCGACTTGAGGCTGTAATAAAGAGTAAAGGAAACATTAGTAAATACTAAATGGTAATTTGTATTAATTAATTATGTGTGGATTAACAATGATGGTCGTACAATATTGTTTGCGGCTTAACTTGACGTTTATTTGGCACGAATTTGATGACGTCACGGATATTGGCGCTACAATTTTATTAAGTGAGCTAGTGATCTAATTTTTTTATATTAACATTTTCATTTGAATAACCTATCCGCCAGTATGAAACTTTCCACATTATATTGTGTAGAACATATATTTATCTGCATTCAAAATCGTTCACGACCTATCGAGACACCCTATACTTTTAGTTAATTGGATGTTAGCCATGTGGCCCCTAATGTCCTTCAACCTAGAAAAAGTGGCCCTCGTGTCCTCCAACTTAAAAAAGTGGCCCTGAAGTCAAAACGGCTGGGAACCACTGCATTAGAGACTAACAGTAGTTGATCAAACATGGATTAATTATTGGCGCAATAAGCATTAAGAATAATTATACTTAGATCTGCCAATATGCATTTTGTCTGTTTTTATCCTTAAGTGGGCCTCATAACTGAAATTGTTTAGGGCCTCACTCTGCTCAAATCCGGCCCTGTGTAAAGGGCATATTATGAGAACCACTGTCACAAACTGTTCTATGTTGAGAATAGTAATCAGGCCGTTTATTAATCTGACCTCGTTCGACGGCGTTTCTGATGGTGGCGGTTGGAGGAAAGATTTCAGTTGCGACTGTAAATCAACAAAAGATTATAATTTATGACGCATTTAATGGTGCGTGAAGTCAGGCTAGTTGTTCGATTTTTATAGCCTCTCATTTCTGATGGATTTAGGATTTCACATATTGAAGGGAGGCCACATAAATTTATCAGATAGAATAGATAGATGAATTGATAAATTAATTGATAGGTAGATGAGTAGATGGATAAATGGATGGTTGGATGGATGGATGGGTAGATTGACATATAGATGGATAGATGGATGGATGGATGGATGGATGGATGGATAGATAGATAGATAGATAGATAGATAGATAGATAGATAGATAGATAGATAGATAGATAGAAAGATAGATAGATTGGTTAGTTGGTTGATTGATTGATTGACTGATTGATTGACGGATTGATGGACGGACGGACAGACAAATAGACATACAGGCAGACAGAGAGATAAACATGCATACAAACATACAAACAGATAGACAGACAGAAATAGAGATAGGAAGAAGAAGAGGAAGAAGAGGAATAAGAAGAAGAAGAAGAAGATGATGATGATGATGGTGGTGGTGGTGGTGGTGGTGGTGGTGGTGGTGGTGGTGGTGGTGGTGGTGGTGGTGGTGGTGGTGAGGTGGTGGTGGTGTTGGTGATGATGATGATGATGATGATGATGATGATGATGATGATGATGATGATGATGATGATGATGATGATGATGATGATGATGATGATGATGATGATGATGCTAATGACGATGATAACGATGACGATGAAGAAGAAGAAGAATAGCGAGTGCATGTGTATAACTAAAAAGTGAAATAACTTACAATGCATGGTTTCCAGTCAAAGTAATAGATGCTTATCTATCGAGAAGTGAAAATAAAATAACGGAACAATATACAGATGGCTAATAAAATGTTATTTCGTATATTACGAAGGACAGGCAACAGCACGCGCTAGTAAACTAACTTTTGCAACAGATTGTTGAATCACACATACTCAATCCCCGTCGTTCCAGTACCTTGCCTTCCTATACCTGCCTGCCTGCTGCCTGATTACCGTCCTCAACGCTATCCGATATAATTGTTATCGTCATCTTACCTTTTTAATATAGCCTACAAAATGCATTTTGCTGTTGGACTGGATTGCTGTGAATATAGGGTAGGCCTATACAATATACATGATGGCACAAAACTGTAACTTGATCGACCATTGACGTTCCGCTAAAATGTAAATCTTTTAGAGGCATGTCTCCCGCTACGTATTGAGTTTAAGATTCTAATGGTCATGCGTAATTGCCTAGCAGGTAAAGCTCCGATCTATCTTATGGAACTTTGTGTGCCTGTGCTATCCATTCCAGGCCGTAGATTCCTTCGCTCTGCAACGCATGGTGACCTGGTTGTCCCTATGGCTCAATCTTCCACAGTGCTGCATAGAAGTTTTGCTATGGTTGGTCCGTCTTTCTGGAATAAGTTACCTATAGTAGTCTCCGTAATGAACTTCTTTGTATTTCTTTGCCCCTTTCCCGCAAGCGTTTGAAAACCATTCTCTTTGATTATGGTTTGGTGTCAGGTCGGGAGCGCCTCTGAGGAGTTCTCTTGAAGTGGCGCTATATAAATGTTCGATTACAATTACAATTACAATTACGTAGCTATATCCACCCTAAGTAAGGTATACACACACTACACAGTCTGTCATTTGCAACTCAGAGCATGTTGAACCTTCGGCTATGCGAAATTAAGGCATGCAAGGTCAATCGGATCAATCCACATATCAGATAAGTTTATATTAGATTTGCAACTTCTAACAACACTGATAAACTTCGTAAAGGATACTTCCATCCTGTCACATAGACAGTTGCAACAGCCATAATCTTTAACGGAAACCATCAAATTGCGCGCACTTGCAATTTTATTCGCAGTTTCTAATGCTTTCGAAAATGAACGTGCAGCCTGATTGATTGAAACACACAAATTAGAAATTGAATTAAAATTCTGTCTCAAAAGAACTTTAGCTGACTGATAGGCAGTGGTATCGTTTTAAACTTGGCAAAACGTTAAAAAAACTCTAAGAACTTTAAGCTTCGAACTGTTTAAAGGGCAACTTTGGTGATTGCATGAATTGCCCAAAATTGTAGACACAAATTACAAATAAATTCATATTCTACAAGTAATGACGTCAAAACATCTGGGTAAGTAATGTATCTTTATCGAAAGAACATATTCTGAAATTCGAAGGTCAAATTGGAAAGTGGAAACCAATCTCTGTTTGTCCATAATGGTTATGTTCTTTCTCCTGCATTTTCTACTAGCATTTATAAACATTCCAGGTGCTTATCATGAAACACGATTCGACAAAAATTGAAATTGCAAATGCCAGTTTTCTGGCAAAACAAGTTGTCCAGTCAAAACATCTTTGGCTCATTTAAAAAAGAAATCTCCGTCCCCATTGATGTGCAAGGGTCAAATACGATACAGCGCTACTTTTTGTTGAAGTTTTTGTCATTGTAATAACATAAAACCAGTGGCTCTGATAACGTACTTTAAACGTGCACGTATAGTGGATGATTGGAATCATTAGACCGACAGCAGCCAAACTCAGCGACAATAGCATGGAAGATAAATAGACGTCGTAGTTTCGATGTTGGTAACTTTCAACAGCACCCACTGCAAATGTCAAGAAAAATGGAACGACACTGAAGAATAGGACGAGCCAGAGAACTTTGTTGAAGCATCCTCGATGTTTAACGTAGAATGTATTCGATATTGTCGTTACAATATCTCGATATTCATCCACGCTTATCTGCAAAATAATCTTTAGTGTACCTTCAAACAGACAACTGATTTTTAATTCAATTCAATTCAATTCATTTATTTATTGTAACCATCAACCAAAAACAATAGTCATTGTATAACATGCTTCACATAATACTTCAAGAAAACCAAAATGATCAAAATAATTCTAATTGTGGCAGCCTATTTATAAAGCATATTCTACTATATATAGGCCTACAGGGCTAATATTTTATATGCATGGCAGGCTACTTCTAGAGAATCTATAAGGCGCACAATTGTCAGCTGTAAGCGAAAATGCTTAAAATTTTGTAAAGGCTATTTAGCACATTTTAGCTGTGTTTAAAATTAAATTAGCGTGAATTGTGCAACGGAAATAAGTATAGCCTAATTATATGACATTGGTGCCAGAATATATTATATATTATATTATATATATATTATATATATATTATTATATACTATATATTATATATATATTAAGCTTATTTACGAAAATTAAAACATCTTAATATTCACGAATATTTTCTAATATTAAAACCTAAAGTCACGAATACCCGATCTATCGGGCTACACTGCCGCTACAGGCTACGGGCATTGAAGCCAACCTGTAATCCGTAGCGCATCAATTCATTTGGCAGAAGCTCTGTGTCATATTTTGAGCAGCAACCAGAAGTGGGAACTTCAACAATTTTCTCCGTGTTGGTATAATCTGAAAAAGTGCCAAACGCAGTACAGGTCTATTATAGGTCTAATCATAACGATTTGTGGTGTTTTAGTTGCAAAACAATGCAAAGATTTGTTGGTCGAAGGAGGATGATAACAAGTGATGGAGATTCTGAGCCGAGTAGCCTACTCAAGGGGTCTTGTCTGAGAAGAAACGCAAGAACATTTCGACAAGGGAAGAGTGCGACAAGAAAATTGATTGCAGATTAGGCCTTGGTTGTTTGTTTGTTTTTTGCTTTATCGCCTGCCATGTTAATCTCCATTGAAAGACGGCATAAATATCCCGATTCCCAAAAAATGGGGATCTGAGCGAATGTAGGCCTACTAACTGGAGAGGCATTGCACTACTATCGACTCCAGGAAAAGTCATGGCTGCGGTAATGTTAAATCGCATGAGGGATGCTGTGGAAGACAAGATGAGACAGGAGTAGGCTGAGGGTAGACCTGGGAGTGACTTTGGTCAGCTAATCTGACCCAACTTGACCCTAAAGTGACTTGAGGTCGACTTGAAGTCGACTTCTTGGAGTCTAAACGACTTGACCCGACTTGACAGAAAAACAACCGACTTCCGACTTGAAGTCGACTTCTGACATGGTAGGCTATAATAGCCATTAGCCTTGGTCCACGTACGGATATACTAATGGCAGAAGTCAAGCCAATTTTTCCTGGCAAGCATTGATTTCATATTGGCCTAAGCCTACCAATGAATAATGGGGCCTCAACTCTTAATTGATGCATTTTTTAAAGTTTTATTAAGCCCATTTCAGGCTTTTTGTGTTTCAGTTTGAGTAGTTTTGTGATGCTTTGGGCCCATCTAGTAGCGTAGCAAGACGATGCGTCGACAAAATGTTAGGCCTATAAATTTTACCTTGTCCATTCATTGTCTGTGATTATTCAGATTATACCCATTATTGTTATTTTTGTTAATAATACTAATATTAAAACAAATTTGTAAAACGCGCAAGGTCTAAGATAAAATGGGGGACCGCGGACTGGTTGCAGTGAATGGCGTGTTATGATAGGCCTAATCTATAATTCTGTTTTCGTAATTGATCGGCCACTAACATCATTCCGCAACTTAGCAAATAGCATTGCAAGCGCATCATCCGGCAGTAGACTACTACTATAATAGTACGGTAGCCTAGGCCTACTCACTGAGAGTAAAGTCTTTAATTGTCCAATTCACCTGTGTACATGTACAATAGCTTTTCCGTCTGCAGACACCTGCAGATGCAGTGTACCAAAGTAGCGCCAAAATATCGATTTATTATTATTAGGCCGTAATTGTAGATCCAGCTTTCTCTGCGCCGAATTCACTGACCACTAGAAGTTCACTTATTTGCTCTTGATCATGTCCTGATAAGCACACGTGCCAATGTTTTAGTAAATTTTAATGATTTTAATTATTAGATCTAAGCGTGACGTTTTAGCATAGAATAGCAAATTATCTGCATAGATCGGCAGATGGCAGTCTGCACGAAAACGTATGTATAGGCCTACCGGTAAAATAATCAGTATCTAGGCTAAGTCGTTGTTTAGCAAAGGTCTCATTCATTATTGTAAACACACTACAAAAGCTGCTTAAGTGTTGTCCTGGTCTCACGATCATTGGTTTTAAGTGACAAATTTGACTTTGTTTGTGTCTCGATCAAGTCGGTTTAAGTCGACTTGGGGTAAAAACAACTTCAAGTGACTTCCTTCTACAAAATTCGACTTGGGGTCAGTTGCGGTGAGCAGAAACGACCCGACCCGACTTGGGATGGCCAAGTCGACTGGGGTTGACTTATTGGGGTCTAGCTGAGGGTTCAGGCCAGGAAGATCCTGCTGCGAACACATCTTCACGCTTCGACAGATCACAGATCTTAGAAAAGGCTCTGATGTGGCAAACACCTATTCTGATTCACTACATCGACTTCAGGAAAGCCTTCGACAGTGTACATAGAGAATTCATCTGAAAGATAATTAGGACATAATTATAGAATCCCGGATAAAATGATAAACATCATGAAGAGCTTTTATGACGGCAGTAGATGCGCTGTGAGATATGGGGGTAAGGTAGGAGAATGATTCCAGATAATGACGGGAATGCGACAGGGATGCGTCTTATTATTATTATTATTATTATTATTATTATTATTATTATTATTATTATCCCTCTAAAAATAGAGTAGGCCTACTACGGTCTCGTCGAGCCCAGGTATGCGATGGCGTTGAATCGCTGAACTGTTACAGATATTTTCTGGAACAGGAAGAAGGTTTCCTGAGGTTCTTCAGTAATGCGTGACAATCGTCGGCCGAGTTCTGTGATGAAGGCCAGGCCTTCCTCGTCCATAGGCCCCAGCGTTTCTATCTGTCATCATTATCTGAGGTACTTCATTCCCCAGGGACTTATGGGCTATTATTAACTGAAGAATGATCGTCTGGTGGGTCAGGCCTCGTCTTCAGGGTGTGAGGCAAAAGTACCTTTGAAAGCGACCAGGTTGAAGCGTTGGATACAAATGGACAGACGTTGAAAAAGAAAGAAAGCTTCACCTCTGTCACCAGTGATAGAAGAGATGTGGCTGCCAATTTCATTTATGAAGTCTGAGGATTATTATTATTATTATTATTATTATTATTATTATTATTATTATTATTATTATTATTATTATTATTATTATTATTATTATAATTATTATTATTATTACTGCTATCGTCATTATCATCATCATAATCATCGTCACAGTCATCCTCATCATCAATCATCATCAGGAAAAAAATCACCCTCGCCATCACCATAATTATTACCACTACAGCTAGCCTACTACTACTGCTACTGCTACCGCTACCACTACCACTACTACCACATCTAATTAAGACTGTCAAGCAGACCATTGCTTATACGTACGAGGATTGAACTGGAATGGTGAACACGACATAATCACCGAACTACCGACGGTTTCTGATGCCAATGTATTTGGCGCATCTAAAAAAAACCACCAACGGTCAATTGAATTGTTTTTATCTTAGGTTATGCTAACTCTTTGGTGGGCATTCTACTGAAACGTCTTCTGTGAATGTTCTTGTAGTTTACCAGAGTTGATTAACAGACAACAAAGCTGAGGCAAAAATGTAAATGATAGGCTATTAAAGATCCAATGAATCAAACTGTAGCCTACGTAATTTTGCGTACCGTACTAAAAAATAACAAGTCTTACTAATTCTGTATGAAACATAAACTTGCCGTCTTGTTCAAGTGCAGACACAAATCGATTCCAGAAATGCTTATTTTCCACTTCTATGTAAGTCAATCTGCCAATGAAGTCCGGGGTCTTGCAGTTGCGTAGCATGACTGGAATGAGCAAGCGGTTTCTCGTGTCCAAGTCCATTTCCAAAGTTATTCTCGTTTCATAGCTGCACCACGGACTTTCGAGAAATTCCGGTGACATCACTATGACTGTTCTTTTGCTGGAATGAATGCACTTGGTTATGTTCTGGGTCACCGGAACACCAAGATCAAAATCTCTATCGGCGAAACAACACTTGAAACCGTATTCGGGAGACTCCAATCTTTCCACAACATTAATCACCCAATTGTAATCTTCTCGACAGTGTGAGAAAAAGACATGGTAAAGCTTACCACGTGGAAGAGGTCGATAACTAGTACTTTGAAGGGATGCCTCTTGTCCACTGACCTCAATTGGTTTGGTCTGATTTTGATCGCTGACGTTATCGCTTTGACCTTCATCTTCATTCAGAGCTTCCATCCTTGGACCAGCATCCTCGATCTGCTGTCTCATGAGGGTGTTGTTCAGTACATCTGGAATAACGTGGCAAGCTCGTCTTGTTTCTTCATCTAAAGCATTGAAGTCTTTGCTTGTTGACGCTCGCGATTCCATGATGCCTTTAAAAAATATTCCAATCCTGTTTGGCTTTTCTAACTTGAATCGTCAGTTGGGACAACCATAACATAACCATAACCATAAAATGCGGTAAAGGTAGGCTATAGCCTACCTACGTATGAGTCAACACATTATGATTCTTGATTCTATATAGAATTACACCTGCGACATATCCTTGGACGTACCTACAGGGTGGCTTAAAAAAAGTGATAACACCTCATATAATGTACTATAATTAGTTCAAATCTGTTTAGACTATATCCATAATAGCTTAAAAAGTTCACTAATTTACTTACTTAACAGTTTAGTCATATGACATCATTATTATGACAACTTCCGGTCGACATTTTTTATTTTTTTATTTGCCAATCGTCAACTTCTGCGTGTTTTGAAGATATTTTAACCAGAATGACAAAATTCACAACAAAAGACCGTATTCTTATTAAAAATTTGCGAATTGAGAAACATTGGAGTGCAAGGCAAATGAAAAATGAGTTTCCACACAAAGCCTATAGGGTCAGTGGGGTTATTAAATAAATTTATAATGACGGTACAACAGAACGTAAACGCGGAAGTGGTCGGCCAAAGTCTGCTAGAAAACGACAGAACATTGAGCGGGCGAGTGAACTGATCTGCAGTCAAGAAGATGATCCTCACAGTCACAAAAGTCCGTGGGAAATTCAAAGAGAAACGGGTAGGCTATATCACGGTCGTCGGTGCAATGTATTGTAAGGCAATATTTACAACTGGAAACGAACAAGCGTGTGATCGGGCAGACACAACGAAAATTGCAAATTGAAACGTTTGCAACGCAGTCATCAGCTACTTGAACGGTTTCCTAATGACAGAAGTGTACGAACCATCTGGTTTACACACAACAAGATATTCACCTTTGCCACGCCAGTTAATTCTCAACATGGTCGTATTTATTCAGTTGAATCAAAGAAAAGACAATTAAGTTCCAGAAAGGAGACATACGAGAACGTGAACTTTTCAGTTGCGGTATCATGGTATCAGTTGGTGTTTCTCGCTTGCAAAAAGTTGTTGAGAAGCAAGGGGACACGCTGAACATGTTTTATGAGTAGCGTAATTACTACTTGGCATACGACAGTAAATTACAACACGTTATATTGATTCAATTATATTAAATGACCTTTTGCTAGGAGGTGTTATCACTTTTTTTGGGCCACCCTGTATATACAACTCCGCTTCAGTTCACTCGGCGGCCAATACATTGATTTTGCTAACAGCTTGTCGAGTGCCAACAGCACAGACGTCGTATGTGCAAAAACCAAAACTTTTCAGGAAGTTGGAAAAACGTTTTTGCAAGATACATGTTCCTTTTTCATAAAAAGTGAGATAGCCAAAATGTTTATTTTGATTCAGCAAGTGATATTGTCAGTGTCTTTTATGCAGCAGCATAACGAAAAGACTTTAAAATGTAATTAAAGGTCATATACGACATCTGTGCAGTAGATTATTTTTGACGGAAAACCGCACGATCATCGTAATGTGCAAGAACAAGAGCATTTAAGACGACAGAACAAGACTATCTGTTACAAGCATGTTGCTTTTCATACACAGTGACGGCGGTAGGGGGCTAGGGGCTCAGCCCCCCCACCAAATGCACAGATGTCATGTGTGGCAGAAATTACTGCACAAATGTCGTATGTGACAGAATATACTGCACAGATGTCGTAAGTGACAAAAACTACTGCACAAATGTCGTATATGCGGCAGACGTTACTGCACAAATGTCGTATATGTGGCAGATACGACATTTGTGCCCTTATCATTGCAGATACGACATTCAGTTTCTGAACGATATCTTACTGCATATTCATCGTATGTACATACAACATTTGTGAGGCTGTGAAGAATAATTTTACGCATCGAATACCGTCAAAAAGTGATTTTCTGAAAAAAGTGTAGATACGACGTCTGTGCTGTTGGCACTCGTTGTGCATTTCATGCAGGCCAAGTGCTACCGCAGCGGTGTTTGCAAACGCATTCATGCATTGCAGGCCTACATAGCCTACGCCTATTTGCAGTTACTATGGAGACTCTGAAATGTTGGTGTCAACTGAACGCCGTGAACGTCAGACCTAATGTAAGCACAGGCCTACAGCATGCACACTTGCACATGATGAGTTCTTAATTCCTATCCATTCAGAGTTAAAGGCTTTAACTGCGCCATTTTTATGCATGATACATCACACTGTAGCCTAAGTGAGCGCAAAAAACTAGACAAATTCCAAAAGATTAAGCAATCTAGGCCTAGGCCTACATATAATATAAATTTGTTCTGCTTTCATTTTCTGATTGTCGCTGACACAGGCTAAATACCCCCTTGATATTTTTCTTGATGCAGCTAGGGCTAAAATTATTAGATTTTAGATGAACGGAGATTTGTGTCGGCTGTACCCGTCCTACGTCTAGTGCTATTTAGGTCGCAAGTAATGGAAACCTTTGTGTGTTTTGCCGGATGAGGCATCTCCTGTAAATCCAGTCAATTAGCATCATTGTATGATTGAGTAGAACCTTTGCTTGTGGCTTCTGTAAATTAGTCTATAACTAGATGAGTAGGCCTACCTGATGACTGCAAAGAGTGCCTGCTGAACTCCCTGCGCAGGAGCCTGTTCCGTGTCTGATTCCCTATTAATTTTGGTTATTGAGTGTTGAGCCTAGTTAGCTACACCGGTAAGCGACAGCGGCATACGTCTGCTGGTTGCAACGGACTGCGGTTCAAGCCCCGGGCTGGGAGTTGACATTTAGATATTTAGATATCTCGGGCTAGCAAGCATGGAACGCGGTGGCGCAAGCTGCTGTGGAGCGACCTTGGGCAAGTTGCTTACCCATCATTGTCTGTGAGGAAGGCAACGGGAAACCACCTCACTCATCCCCAGAGGCCAATAAACCTGCATACGGGCAGAGAACCATCATCATCAGTGTTGAGCCTGTAATTGTTAACATGATCGTGATCATTTCACAATAGGCTACGTCCTAGAAGACGACAACAAATACTTCCTAGAAGACGACAGAGGCATCGAACTGGGCCATCAACGGCAGCGAAGCATGAGCCTTTGCCCGCATATTGACCAAACATTGTGGAGGACTCAGCAGCCGAGAATAGGCCTAATTAGACGGTAGACTACAACTAAGAGAAATCTCTTTGCATTTTTTTGCATACCTTCTTCCGTGTTTTGTGAATCTCAACCACAGTAGGCCTATAACTTAGCTTAGCCTACGTATACGGTAAGTCACGAACATGATGGTAATTTCATATCTCACTTTTTCGTTCCCTTGCTTTCGAGAACATGGAACCGTTAAACAAAGAAGGCCAGGTCGTTCTCTCCGACCAAAGACAATAACTTATATAATAACTTTATATACTTAAGGTCTAGTATGATGATGATCACTGGATATCATCGACCACGAAAGGCTTCTATCCTTTCGACCCGTTTACCAGCCAATCTCGTTAACAAAACAACGTTTTCACGCGATCGCGTTCCGAAGCACATTCGCCAGTCGCCACTCAAGACAACGACGAGTTACCTGGTAGACATAGCCTAATTATTAAGAAACTTCAGTAGCTAGTAATATTCAAGACCCGGTGGGATCCTGCTTATCTCGAAGCAAAAAATAAAATTAGGCCTAGGCCTTTTGGTTAATGGGTTCTGCTATAGGCTAGTATACATAGCCTTTGATTTGCATAGCCTTTGTGTGTTCAATTCCATCGTAATTTAGAGGAGTCAATGACGGAAGGCCTTATTTAACACTTAGGTCACATTGAAGACCCAAATGCTATGCATTGCATATACACCGTGCCGAAACATTTTTCTTAGTTGTAGTCTATCGTTTAAATATTCTCGGCTGCAGAGTCCACCATGTCTGGTCAATAGACTCAATACGCGGGCCAAGGCTCGTGCACCGTTGCCGTCCATGGTCCTTTTCGACGCCTCTGTAGTTCTCTATGAAGTATTGTGAAGTGATCACGATCATCATGTGGATGTTAACAAAAACAAGCTCAACCCTCATTGAACTTAAGTTAATAGAGAAAGTAGAAAGTTAAACAGGCGCTTTTTGCAGTCACCGAGTAAGGAATAGCCTACTTATTTAACTAATTCATAGATAGTCTAAGCCATAAGCAAAGGTTCGACTAACTTATACAGATAATGGTAATTCGACTCTAGAGATTTACAGGAGCTGCCACAACCGGCAAAACGCACTTGCGTTCCCCTACATATACTATACATAGCTAAGAATGATACATGGGGCCTAAATAGCAGTGCGTTTGCAGGCGGTTCAATAAAGCACATAATATTTACTTACTTACTTACTTTACTATAGTCACTAGGCTATAATATAGCCTAGTGACTCGTATTATGAGGTCGTTGCACTCATAGATATAATAAACCTGGATACAGCAAGCAGTCAGATTTGTGCATAGATATATCTATGGTTGCACTAGACGTATAACGGTTTATCCTCCTGAGACCCGAGAAAAAGTTCTGAGATATTTCTTTAATTTTAATCGATATTCTGGTACACTAGGGTGCTACTACGCCCCAGCAAATTTTAGTTTAAGAGCCCCATGTCAGGAAGGGGTAGATCTACTGTGTGCATTATAATTTACATTGGGTCTCAGGTACATGCTAGTTATCAGCATGCGTTTCACATCTGAGAAGGTATCTTTTCTTGAAAGAAAACAGAAATGCATGTATATATGTATGTATTTATGTAGTTATGCATGTATGCATGTATGTATGTATGTATGCATGTATGTATGTATGCATGCATATATGCATACGTATATATGCATGCATGCATGTATGTATGTATGTATGTATGTATGTATGTATGTATGAGATAGAGACACAGACAGAGACAGAGAAGTAGACATAAGGAGACACAAATTGAATCGTTAAAAATTAACGGAGAAAATGTTAAAGATCCAGAAAAAATGGCCAATAGCTTCAATAACTACTTCACCAACATAGCCCATTCTTTGGCAAAGAAAATACCAGATTCACCTCTCCCTTACCATAGTTACTTACAGGCCCCTCGGCAGAACTCTATGGGTTTCCTAATGGTATCCCCGGAGGAAATTATGGATATTGGCCGTGATATACGTTTAACGCATAGCAAAGGTGTTGACGATATAGACCCCTGTATTGCGGCCCCCAATCTCTCCTTGGTTGCCAGACCTTTAGCGGAGATAATAAATTGTTCATTTAGTAATGGGATTGTTCCACAAGGCATAAAAATAGCTAAAGTGGTCCCAATACTAAAAAAGGGCGATAAGGACAATGTAATCAATTACAGACCCATTTCCGTTCTTCCTTACTTCTCCAAGTTCTATGAAAAACTTATGTATAATCG
>OX243812.1:37545353-37842853 GCA_945859605.1 Lumbricus rubellus
GAGGCCGACTGAAGCAAAGTTGTATATATATATATATATATATATTATGTCAAAATATATATAGCAGGTGCAATTCTATATCAGAATCTAGAATCATAAGATGTAGACCTAGGCAGGGTGAGAATTGCCGGGGAGGGGGGGTTGGGGGGGTTCAACCCCCCAGTCTTTTTTAAAGCCCCATGTTAAAGTATGCTTTTCATACCCCAATTTCAAGTTTATCATAGGCCAACCCCCCCAGTTATTTTTCCACAATTCTCATACTGGACCTAGGCCTACATGAACCGCATTTTCATCCCAACTGACGATTCATGTTAGATAAGCCAAACAGGATTGGAATACTTTAAAAAGGCATTATGGAATCGCATGCCTCAACAAGCAATGCTTTAGATCAGGGGTCTCAAACTCAAGTCATCGTGTGGGCCAAATTTGAAAATTTACAGTGTCTCGCGGGCCGCAACATGAAACTATGTCTGGCAAGTTGAACTATTTATATAGGATGAGGGTTTCAATGCTGTAATAATGATATAATCTTGTAAAATCACCTAAGTTAATATTATAGGCCTACTTTCAGTGTAACCATAACCTAATGGTAAGGACTACTATACACAAAATTGGAAACTCAGGGCCTATGAAGAGCATCAATAACACATTTAGTAAGCCTATAGACCTACCTATAACTACACTTGCAGCATATTTAAATGTTAAAGTATTATAGTGATCAGAAGTGATCAGGTGTGATTAGCGATAGGCCTACGCATAATCTGACAACGTATCCCAACAACGAGAACATCATTGTTTAATTTTATCTTTTGAGATGCGAAAAATCGGAGAAGGCATATAACTTCCACATATTCACCCGTAGGCCTAACTGTCAGGCGTGTCATTTGAGATTTATTAATCTTCATTAATTAATGAAAAAGCTGTTCACATAATAATTATTATGTAGGTAATGCCAAACATCGCCATTAGAGTTATGTGTGCTGCAGCACTGCAGGTGCAGATTTTGGAATTTTTCTTGTAGTAGAAAAGTGTAGAATTCCGAAATATCAACCTCGTTGTAAGCTTACTTCTGCTCAGTGTGGTAGGCCTATCGCACAGAAGGTCAACTATAACTCTGTCAGCATATCTACTGTTGCAGATTGAATGCCCAGAGCAAAAATTAGAAGAAAACAATTTGATCCTTGGTTTAAATCGCAAAAGAACAGCAGAATTCGGTTTTTAACCAATTTCTTTTTTTAAATAGAAAAACAAATTAAAAAACCAGATGGCTCTCGCGGGCCGCATTATTCGTGTCCGCGGGCCGCATGCGGCCCGCGGGCCGCGTGTTTGAGACCCCTGCTTTAGATGAAGAAACAAGACGGCCTTGCCACGTTATTCCAGATATACTGAACAACACCCTCATGAGACAAGAGATCGAGGATGCTGGTCCAAGGATGGAAGATCTGACGAAGGACGAAGCTCAAAGCGATAGCGTCAGCGATCAAAACCAGACCAAACCAATTGAGGTCACTGGGCAAGAGGCATCATTTCAAAGTACTTGTAATCGACCTCTTCCACGTGGTAAGCTTTACCATGTCTTTTTCTCACACTGTCGTGAAGATTCCGATTGGGTGATTGGTGTCATGAAAAGATTGGAGTCTCCGGAATACGGTTTCAAGTGTTGTTTCGCCGATAGAGATTTTGATCTTGGTGTTCCGGTATTCCAGAACATAACAAAATGCATTCATTCCAGCAGAAGAACGGTTATAGTGATGTCACCGGAATTTCTCGAAAGTCCGTGGTGCAGCTATGAAACGAGGATAACTCTGGAAATGGACTTGGACACGAGAAACCGCTTGCTCATTCCAGTCATGCTGCGCAACTGCAAGACGCCGGATTTCATTGGCAGATTGACTTACATAGAAGTGGAAAATGAGCATTTCTGGAATCGATTTGTGTCTGCACTTGAAGTAGACGGCAAGTTTATGTTTCTTAAAGAATTAGTAAGGCTTGTTGTTTTTTAGTGCGCAAAATGACGTAGGACTACATTTTTGAATCATTGAGTCATTCAACATCATTCAAATTCTTTTGCCTCAGATTTGTTGACTATTAATCAACTTTGATAAACTATGAGAACATTCACAGAAGACTTTACAGTAGAATATGCACCAATTATATAATTCAACACACCATTGGTTGTTTTTTTAGATTCGCAGAATACATTGGCATCAGAAACTGTTGGTAGTTCGGCGATTATGTCGTGTTCACCATTCCAGTTCAATCCTCGTACGTAATGGTCTGCCTAACAGTCTGTACTTGGCTGTGGAATAAATTTTATCACTTTGAAAACCGAAAATTCCTCTGTCTTGAAATAAAAGGTGTTTCAATTTGGTTGTATTGTATTGTATTGTATTGTATTGTATTTAAACATTTATAAAGCGCCTCTAGTAGGGTGAACCGTTCAGAGGCGCTCCCAGTGCGCAAGGCCCCGCGAGAAGAAACAAGTTTTGAGAAGAGACAAAGCAGAAGAGAGACTACCAGAGAGAAGTGTAGAGCGAACAGAAGGAAGAAGGGCATTCCAAAGAGAAGGACCAATTGAGACAAATGATCGAGACTGAGCCATAGCAGTTCTAGAACGAGGAACCAAGAGGTCAAATCTGTTGGATGAACGAAGTGGACGGTGGGAGGAAGCCGAGTGAGGACGAAGTAAAACATTAGTCAGATATTTTGGAACAAGACCCCGTTGAGCCTTAATGATCAGAGTGAGGATCTTAAATTGTGTGCGAGCACGGAGAGGAAGCCAGTGTAGTTCATGAAACATAAAGGCAGATATGTGAGAGTACTTGGGAAGGCGGGCAATCAATCTAGCAGCTGAGTTGAGAACCGACTGAATCGGAGAAAGACGAACTTTAGGAAGACCAATGAGGAGAGCATTGCAATAGTCATTTCGTGAACATATAAAAGCATGAATTAAGGTAGTGAAGATGGAGGAGGAGACAGAGCGACGAATGACTCTGAGACGTCTTAAATGAAAGTAAGACGAGCGTGTAACATTGGAAATATGCTCGGTAAAGGTAAGTGAGCTATCAAGTACAACACCCAGATCCC
This sequence comes from Lumbricus rubellus, assembly GCA_945859605.1. NCBI lineage: Eukaryota > Metazoa > Annelida > Clitellata > Crassiclitellata > Lumbricidae > Lumbricus > Lumbricus rubellus. Next base: position 37,548,441 of record OX243812.1, read on the forward strand.
GCACACTTGAAGAGAAGGAAAACAGCGGGAATTTTTCAGAGAGCAGAAAGAAATCAAGCTTCTGGAGCTGCTGGGGAGTACCTAGCCAGATGAATTGAGTCTTTGAAGTATTAAGTGAAAGGCGATTAGAAGACATCCATGAGTGGAGATGATTAGTAAGGGATTCAATAAGCGCGACTAACAGCAGCTGGGAAGATGAGGGTCCATGGACAAAAGCCTGAACATCATCAGCAAATAGATGGCCAGCAGCACTACAAATCCGAAACAGAGAAGAGATGTCAGCCGTGTAAAGAATAAATAAGAGAGGTCCAAGAACTGAACCTTGAGGAACACCCAGATTAATATGAACCCATTGGGTTCGAGAGTCACCAGATATAATCATTTGAGTTCTTTCAGAAAGGTACGACTGGAACCAAGACAGGGGAACACCCTTAACACCATAGGAGATTTCAAGACGCTTGAGTAGGATATCATGATCGACCATGTCAAAGGCTGAAGAGACATCATAGAGGGCCAAAAGAGTGACCTCAGACTTATCAATAGCAGAATAGATTTCGGATAATAGAGAAAGGAGAGCTGTCTCGGTGGAATGATGGGCCCTAAAACCTGATTGATTTGCAGGAAGGAGGCCAGATTGCTCAAGATAAGGTAGAAACTGTAGAGAGACAAGACGTTCCAGTGTCTTAGAAAGAAAGGATAGATTTGAGATAGGCCGATAATTTTGGCAAAGGTTGGTGTCAAGGTTAGGCTTTTTGAGGGAAGGAAAGACAAGGGCCCGTTTCTGTGAGGGAGGGATGCAACCTTCAGAGAGGGACCTATTAAACAGGTAGACTAAAAATGGGCTAAAGTCATCCAAAATGTCATTGATTACAAATGGGGGTAGGGGGTCAAGTTCACATGAGTTTAAATTTGCAGTTGTAAAAGCTAGCCGAAGGTCTAATTCAGTGATAGGTTTAAAATCATCAAAAACAGTTGAAGTTGAGGTAAACTTTGGAGGGGGTGCGTCAGCAGTTGAAGCACGAAGGCGGTCAATCTTTGCTGACAGTGCGTCCAGAAATTCACCTGCAGTGAATGCAGGTATTTCAGAGGAGCGAGATGTCTTGCCAAGAAGCCCCGAGATCGACGACCACAGACGTCTGGGATTCTTGGCGTTGCGCGAGACCAGCTTTTCCCAGTGAGCTGCCTCTTTGTGGTGGTAGAGACGATGTAGGGCGCGTAGCTGAGCAATCCAAGCCAGTCGATCACTGGACGCCTTGGTCCGACGATACCGTCGCTCTAGACATCGTGTTTGACGACGAAGTCTGTGGCAGTCGGCGTCAATCCACACTGCCAAAGGACGAACACGTGTCCATACCTTGCGGCGAGGTAGCATACTGTCAAGAAGATTTGTCACTGTGGAGGTGTATAGGTCAAACAGTTGAGCGACAGTGAGCATATCAAGATCAGGAGACGGTGTAGAAAGAAGAGTATCACGAAGAGCGTTGCTGAAGGCTTGAGAGTCAAATGACTTCCATCCTCTCTGCATGCGAATGGAATGAATCGGTTGAAGATGGATGGAAGGAAGGATGAACTGGATGAAGGAATGATCCGAGAGTGTTGGAGGCATCACCGTGAGATCGTCAACTTGTTCATCATCACTGGTTATGACAAGATCAAGGTAACCACCAGAAATGTGGGTGGGTTGATTCATGTGTTGGCGAAGACCGAACTGAGAGAGGAGGCCAAGAAAGCGAACTGAAGAGGGGAGAGTAGGTTCTTCTAGATGCACGTTGAAGTCACCAAGGATGATGAGCTGGCTGTTTCGCGTTATGAGGATCTCCAGAATTGAGGAAAGTTCTTCGAAAAATTGTCCAGGGGGAGAAGAGGAGCCGGGTCTGTAGATGGTGAGGAGAGTGACAGGACCACGAGGAGTGGCAATGCTCAAGCAAAGAGCTTCCAATGTGGTAAACGAGCAGTCCAAGGTAACTTGCGACACACGTAACGAAGAGCGAAAGAAAACTACGATACCACCCCCGTGTGTCTGGTGGCCATCAGGTTGAGGCGGACGAGGGCAGTCTCGCGAGGAGTAGCCAGATGGAGTCGCACGTAGGATCGGTACGTCATCTGAGGCAAGGTGCCAGCTCTCGGTGATAGCGAAGGCCTATGTTTTCAAAAACTCTCTAATGCCCTGTTCAATCAGCTCTGACTTTATAACGTCACACACAAGTGTCATTAAAGAAACCGAATGTAGCACAATATGAAAGTTTAACACCATAGAAATAACATGAAAAGTTTTAAAACATGCATTGGACCTAGGTTTTCACATTTTGCAGCCTACTAAAATTGTCTGCTACATTGTCAGTTTTGCAAGTACCCGGTACACGTGTGTGCTGCTGCATGGCTGGTTCCTAAAGCATCGTTTTAGAGTTGTCGGAACAAGTCACACGTTGAAGTTTTGTAACTTTGTGTCCCATTGGACACATTCATTCTATTGTCTTGCCGACTTCGCTAATTGAGTAAATAAGCAGGAACTCACAAATTCTTGGTCATAACTTAATGCCACTGCTTTAAAAAACCGAAGCTTTGACAATAACCTAAAATTAAGATCAACAGTGAAGCAAAAATATTGCCTGCGCATATTAGACTAATTGACGAATGGCCAAGATAAATCAAAGCTTGGCCTGTAGCAGTACACAATCAATCAATCAATCAATTTTCGTTTAATCAAAACTTCAGGCTGGCAGAACGCAGCAAAGTTTTAAAACATGGTTAGGCCTACAATTAAACCCGTGAAACACATGAAAACAAAAAATCATAATCAAGAATTGATAAACAGGCTGGTTTTGAAATAATATTGCGTCACATAAAAACCAAAACTCGCACATCACAATAATGCAAAAGATTTTGAAGAGCACGAGTTTTTATTCAAAGGTGGTTGAAATTCGTGTTGTGACATTTAAAGAATATTTTTTAGTATAGAGTCACGCAATCGAGTAGGCCCAATGGTCATACATAATTTTTTTTAATTTGGAGAAACTTTGAGTGCCAAAAAGGGTGATAGTAATAGTATTGATGGTGGTAGTTAGTAGTAGCAATAGTAGTAGTAGTAGTAGTAGTAGTAGTAGTAGTAGTAGTAAGCAGTTGTAGTAGTAGTTAGCAATTGTAGAATTAGTAGTGGTGGTGGTGAAGATGGTGGTGGTGGTGACGATGATGATGATTATGATGATAATAGTGCTACTATTAATGTTTACAATGCTCATAAGTTCGTCTAATAAATCGAAGGTTAACATGGCAGGCGGTAAAAGCAACATCATGTATCACGAAGACCCAATCTACCAGTAGGCTATAGGCCTACGAATTTTCTCGTCACACTCTTCCTTTGTCGATATGCTCCGAAAAGACCCCGTGGGTACTCGGCCCAGAATCCATAAAGCAACCTATTAACAGGTTACCATAGACCCTACTCCTCTCTTGACAAACAAATCTTTGCAATGTTTTGCAACTAAAATTTCACAAATAGTTATGATTATAGAGTACATCTATAGACCTACTGCGTTTGGGATTGTTTTCAGATTATACCAACACGGAAGAAATTGTTGAAGTTTCCACATCAAGTTGCTGTTCAAAATGTGACACAGAACTTTTGCCAAGTGAATTGATGCGCTACGGACTACAGGTTAGCTTCAATGCCCGAAATAGTTCAATATAATTATGAAAAAGTGAGCACACAACTGTATTTGAATAGCCGTCTTTTCAGAACGAACGTTTTTATTGTCTTTAGGGAACCTTTAAATTTATTTCAATCAAAATGCTAGTAGGTGGTTTATGGCAGCTGCTCTTTCGTCTTAAGAGCAAACACAAAAAACCACGATCAATCCAGGTGCACGGCAACATTTCCATACGGGATGCACGTCCTTTCGACGAAGAATAGTCATTAGAAATACATGTGAAGCACTAGAAGTTGAACTCCGGACTTAGTGAGGAAGTAAAGCAGCACTAGAATGATTGGATTCAGTTAATAGGCCGATTAAAGGATTCAGTTAATAGGCCGATTAAAAGACATGTATTAATGTGGTTCAGCACTTTTGCGACTTGCTGCATTGGTTTCTCAGCAACTTTCAGTAAGTTACTAACTTGTCATTAAAGTGTTAGGCTCCGCTCTACCGCTTCATTTCCTCGCATTCGACACCAATGTCATGATATATCGTCCATAAACTTATTTCCGTTGCCAAATCCGCAATAATTTAATTTTTAATTCACTTAAAATGTTCTAAATGTGTGTAGATTTTAGCTTTTGCGCCTATAGGCCTACAGCTAACAATGGTGCGCATTCTAGAAGCATCTTGTATTAGATCTATAATTATTTATTTATTTCTCGCATTTGCTATACACATAGGTTACATGTAACTTCGCTTCAAGCTTTCTAGGCGTTTGCTTATATACTTAGAGACGCTCCTGACTACAGCGCGGACACTGCATCAGAGTTTCATGCCGAAACGCATGAGCAATAATATTGCAAGGGAAGGACTTGCTAAAGGTTCGCGGCTTGAGGTGGATTCGAACCTTGAACCATTCAGCTCCAAGACACCGAAACCACCACTACACCACCGCGCTCCACGCCCCACATCATGATAATATATTTATGCCTCTATACTAGTCTATGCTTTATAAACTGTCGCAATTATAGGGTTACTCCAACTATTTTGTTATTTTTAGAGTAATAATGAGTTGCATGTTTGAAAATAGGCCTACATTAAAGATGATATTGCAGATAACCGTGGAGGAATACCGAGGCATTGTGACGACAATATCAAACCTATTCTACGTGAAACATCGAGGATTCTTCAACAAAGTTCTCTGGCTCGTCCTATTCTTGAGTGTCGTGCCATTTTTGGCGATATTTGCAGTGGTTGCTGCCCTAACTTATCGAAATGGATTCTACAGCAACTATTTATTTGCCTTGCAAATGTCGCTGGGTTTGTCTGCCGTCGGTCTAATGTTTCCAATCATCCACTATACGTGCACGCTTAAAGTACGTATTCGGGTTTTATGTTATTGCAGTAACACAAACTTTCAACGGAAAGTAGAGTTGGAACGTTTGTGGACCTTGCATATCAATGGAGAGGTGTAGGCTATTTCTTTAAAAAAATGAACCCAAAATATTTTTGACTGGAAATAGACAACTGGCATTCGCAATTTCAATTTCTACGAACCATGTTCAATGATAAGCACCATGTTTTGCCAGTAGACCTCAGGAGCACAAACATAAAATTTTGGTATGGATGAACAGAGCTGATTTCTAATATTATTATTTGGCATTCCAGTTTGAGATCGTGTTCTTTCAATATAGGCCTAAAGATACACAGCCAGATTTTTGACGTCATTGCTTAGTAGAATTTAGATTTATTTGTAGGCTCTAATTTTGTCTAAACACAATTTTGTGCAACTCATGCAAGCATTGAATTTGTCTTTTGAACATTTTTAACGCTTAAGTTCTTAGAGTTTCTGAACGTTTCGCCAATTTAACATGAAACCACTGACTCACAGTCAGCAAGAGCTTTTTATACGGAATTTTAATTCAATTTCTTATTTGTGTGTTTCAATCAATCAGGCGGCCCATTCATTTTCGAAAGCATTAGAAGCTGCGAACAAAATTGCAAGTGCACGCAATTTGATGGTTTCCGTTAAAGATTATGGCTGTTGCCACTGTCCATGCGATAAGATGACAGTATCCTTTTTGAAGTTTTTCAGTATATTTAGAAGTTAAATATAGACTCATCTGATATGTGGATTGACATGACGTGCATGCCTCAACTTGACATAGCCGAACACACTGGAATTCGAACCCTGGACTTAAAGAGGAGGGAGTAGAGCAGCATTGTCTTTGAATCGGCCTATTAGCTGGATCCAGATCCTGTTAATAGGCCGATTCAAAGAAAATGACATGTATTAATGTGGTTTAACACTTTAACGATGTGCTGCATGCATTGGTTTCCCACCTACTTTCAGTAAGTTACTCACTTGTCATCAAAATGTCCCTATGTGCCGAAATGGATGTGACTGGTTCCCACCGTAGCAGAAGACATGACTCCTAAGATATTCCTTTTAACCGAATCTCGATAGACGAAGTAGCTGAAGTGACCTTAAAGTGATCGTAAACCAATACATATGTAGCACAGAGACAAACAGACATTTGTCTTAAAAACTCTAGTCGATAAAGTTATAGTTTTTGGCCCGTCATGTAACCTGTATTCACAGCAATCCAGTCCAGCAATAGGATGCATTTTTTATTTAGAAGACGACATGACGATAAAACGACATTATCATGGCAGATACAGTTGAGCACAGTAATATATCAGGTAGGCAGACATGCAGGCAGGCAGAGTGTTAGGCAGACAGACAGGCAGGCAACCAGGCAGGTTGGCAGACTGGCAAAGAGGCAGGCAATCAGGGAAGCAGGCAGGTTGGCAGGCAGGTTGGCAGGCAGACAGGTGATCCATGGAAGAGAGGGGACTGAAAATGTTATTAAACATGCAATCTGTCACAACTAACAACTAACTGCCGTTGCCTGTTCTTCCTAATACGGCATGACATGTTATTAACTATCTGCACATTATTCTGTTATTTCATCTTCACTACTCGATAGATAATCTTCTATTACTTTGACTGGAAACCATGCATAGTAAGTTATTTCGCTTCTTTTTCCAAGCATGCATGCATGCGGGTACTCTATTCTTCTTCTTATTCTTTTCTCTCTTCTGTCAGGTTTGCCCCGACGATGAGACTTGCAGGATCTATCTATCTGTCTGTCTGTCTGTCTATCTGTCCATCTATCTGTCTCCCTATATCTATCTGTCTGTCTGTCTGACTGTCTATCGTCTGTCTATCTATCTATCTATCTATCTATCTATCTATCTATCTATCTATCTATCTATCTATCTATCTATCTATCTATCTATCTATCTATCTATCTATCTATCTATCTATCTATCTATTTATCTATCTATCTATCTGTAGCGCCGTACTCACTCGCTAGGTGGCCGCCTATTCTTGACTTAAGAGTTCCGGACTGAACCACCCGCGAGAGGGCTAACTGCTGGGGAAAAGAGTACTTCGCCAGGTCCTCGGACAGGGAAAACCTAACCTCAGGTTCCAGGGAAGAATGCCTTTTGTTTATGACTCGATCAGTAACTGATGTTCCTGCTTCTATTGAGAAATGGGTCTCGTTACCAGATTCTACACCAGGAGATGGACGAGTGGTGGCTGGACATGGTCGCACGGTCGTTTGGTGGACGACGACAGCCCCCCTTGAGGACTTATCTGAGTTCGGTTCCCATGCAGCAGTTTTCTCAGACCCAATTTCCCTCAAAAGCAATTCGGTTAAATTCTCCACCTTCTCTGATACTTTCATGGGCGTCCGCAGGAATTTTTCTAGGGGGCGCAAACTTTTAAATAATTGTCACATGGTCTAAATTTAATGGGTGACAGTTTGAATGTCCATATTACCACGAGAAAATCCTGTAGCCTACCTATACGTTATGCGCCCAAAGAAAGATATATAGGTTCAACCTGTAGAACGAATCGATAATTACGTTGAAAATCCCGTTGTAACAATCACAACCAAATAATCTGAATTTATGTGCAACTATGCGAAAAATCCAGAGGGGCGCACTTGCGCCCCCTTGCGCCCCGCTGCGGACGCCCATGGATACTTTCACCAATCCTTCTTGGTTATTACTTACAATGGAAGCCAAGGTATCAAAGCGCTCTAAGACTTCCAAGAACCGCTGGGACATAACCTCTAACCTCTCTTCTTGTTCTTTACCTTTATCGAAAAGACCCCCACTGGCCCCTTCTAGCTGAATTGAATTGGAGTCATCTAAGCCTTCTCCTTCTGACTCACTCTTCTCACTTTCTTCCTTCTTTTCCGTTTCACTTTCTGACATTATTATTTTATTATTATCAGTTACACAAAGAATACCAGTATTGTTCTTTTCAAATTTTTCTCCTTAATTATTTATTACAGTTATAATTATTATGACAATTGTTTTACCTTTTACAGATACAGCGGAGGCCTATCGACGAATAGCTGAATAACGATAGGGATGAAAGGGATCACACCGGGATCCAATTAATTAAATTTACAGTTCAGCCTAAATTGTCTTTGTTATTATTAATGTCAGTATACTCTAATTTGCATTCAGCTTTCTTGAATAACGTCAAATTAAAATATCAGACTATTCTCGTCAGTAATTATTATAGAGCATTCATAAACTACACAATCTGTAACATTTAATCGAGAATTATTATTTTAGGTTGACACTGTTTACTTCCCTGACAATCCAGAGAATACACGTAGGAAAATCTTTCAGTTCTTGTCCCAAAATATTTCTTCCCACTGTCAATTTCTTTTACCACCCTTGTTTCCGATCGGAATTTTTGAAGGTTCAGCGTCCGAAACTTTTCCACACAGTCACGCAGAACAATTATGACACAGAGTCAAAATTTGCGGTCACCAAGACCTTCCACACAGTCACACAGAGCGATTACGACACAGAGTCAAATTTGCGGTCACCAAGACCTTCCACGATGACACAAAATCAAACTTTTGGACGCAAAAACCTTCAATAATTCTTTTTTTATTTTAACGGCCATCACAACAACTCCGCCATCACTGACGCCGAACCGCCCACCTGTCAGGAGAAAAGCCTCCTGATTGGCTATGATCGCGTCCCGAGCTATTATTAGCCATTACGTAATCGAATTTAGAGTAAAAGTGCGGTTTCGAGCGCATTCCGAAATTAAGCGAAATTAGATTAGGCCGCCGCTGGTGACAATCGTTACACACTCCCCCCCTAATTTTAAAATTTTTCAGAACTGAAAAATTTAGGTGTCAGCGAGATTGAATACAATCGAAACTTAATTGTCGCTTAATTCTTAACTAATACAAGCAACGAACATTTGCAGATCATCACCATAGTACAAGCCGATGAATCATTAGCCACAAAGCATATATCAATTTCTAACACAGTTAGACAAATACCCATCAGTAAATACTGGCCAGGGTTTGCACAGAGGCTGCCACTACTGGAATCACATCTATCTCAGGTAGAAGTGCCGGAGTGACCTCCCACATTTCCTCCAGCTGGGCACAGTCAAACTAAAACAGATCCTTTCATTGGAAATGTAGTAACTGCTTAACCCAATCTCCACTTCTCATCTACAAGACTTTGGTCACACAGACCAACTTCGGTCACTAAGACCTTAACAGAAAAGGAGCCACTTCCTCTACTCTCGCTTCCAAACTCCCCCTACCGTCTGCTTCTACCAACTTCCGGTCACACAGACCAACTTCGGTCACACAGACCATCAATAATACAGACCGGTGGGTTTGGGCTTACGACCCCCAAGGGTTCTTCGGAGACCTCTATAAAATTCGGTACTTCTCACTCCACCTCCGGGGTCCCACGGGTATAACAGTTCCAGGATATCTATCTCACAATAACACACAGTTATAAGAAGGACACACAGTACTATACCCTCAAATGCTCAGAGCCACTACGAGAGAATTTTCTAATCACACAGATAGACTTCGGTCACTAAGACCAATTTCGGTCACATAGACCATGCTCTGACACCCGTACCACTAAGTCAATCGCAACACATGCAATAAGAGCGCTCTAAAAACTTTACACAAGGAGAAACACAAAGGGGTTTAACCTATAGCGCACCACCTTACTCTACCCTACTTCCTACCTCCCTTCGCCCGCACCCGGGGTACCTACTGGGACCTCGGCGCTAGACAAATTTCCAAGGGAGTTTCAATGTTATGCATGGCTTTATTCACATCAGAATCATCAACATTTGACATAACATTGACAGCATGCACATAGCTTGAACCCGACGCTTCAGAGGCACAAAGCACTCTCGACGAGAAATGACTTGTTGAAACCAAACTCTCCTGATTATCAACTCGGGCAGCGACTGAAGCACGAGGAGGCACGTAAGCAAAAGGGAAAACTGCGAGGCTGGCCGATGAGTGCACATCCTGTTGATGACGATCCTGGGCTACCACCGAAGAAGCGAAGAATGTGGGTAGAGTCTCCAACGACCGAGCAACCACTGAGTTTGCCGATCTCGACTGTTCGTCCGTGTATTCCTGAAAACATTCCGGTTCCGAAGCTCTGCTCTCCGTTTCACTGTTCCTGACAATGGAAAAGGCTTTACTGCTCAGTGGAGCATTCCTAGTATTGACGGACACAGTGATGACCCGATTACACCTCTCCGGGCGAGACTTGCAGCGCACGGTAAACCGATGATTTCTGACGATTACCCAATTGCGGCCACTGTGCCACAAGACATTCTCCTTCTTCATCCATGATAAGCCCAGAATAAACTCGGATACCTGTCGGGTCACCAGACAGGAAATCTCAAACGACCGTCCCTCGATTTCCAACTTCAGCGTCGCTTCTCCCAGTACCTGAATAGCTGAGCCATTTGCCGCTTTCATCCGTTGAGTGGAAACACAAAGTTCAATCGGATCAATCAGCGAAGCGGGACACAAAGTCAGTCCGCCTCCTGTATCGAGTAATGCTAACCAATCCTTTCCTTTCTTTCTCTTCACATTTGCACACAGATACGCATCGTTATTTCCTTTTACATGACTTGATTTCAGACGACTACCCAAGTCAGAACAGGTGACAACAGTTTCTGAACTGGATTCATGAAGCAACTGATCCACAGGTTCCACCAGTGAACACATAGTAAACTGTCCAGGTTTCTGCGGTTTCCACGAAGCAACATCAATTCTGAATTCATTCACCGAAGCCACAGTTCTTTCTGGTAAAGTTCTGACTGGTAAAGCTCTTGAAGTCGGCCAATTGATTACAGTTTCTGGCACAGAAGCTGAATTGAGTTCTGAACGGCTTGAGTCGAATTGAGAAATCTCCACAGCAGCAATAGAAATTGTTGATGGTAGCAATTCTTTCACAGCCGACGAATTTTCCTTCAGCAGAAATTCTTGTTCCGCTATCGTGTAGGGAACGGTGGTAGCCCAAGAATGTCCGAGTGGTAGACGACTGGGATGTGCACTCACAGTCGGCAGATGACAGTGACTGGATATCATGGGCCCACAAGATCGTTTATCTGAAACTAAAAACTCAGAGTTAGACTTCATTTCAAACACCTCTTCTTCCATCCCTATTGACAACGGGTCTCGATTTAATTCATGCAATGAAGCCTCAAAATCACTACCCTTCACATTAGAAGTTGTGTCACTAAGACAGACAGATTTTATCGGTTCTTGCATAATTCTCTTTTCACCTAGTCTAGTTTGTGCATTTAACATTTCAGACATTTTCGGTCTAGCTCCATAGTACTCAACGGGAGTTTCATAATCTGACATTTTATCACTAGAAAATTTCATTTTCTCTTCCAGACCTTTTTCCTTCCATCTTGCCATTCCTTCCTCTGTCCTTGACCTTGGAGTGACCTCAATTTTTACCCCACTTCTGGTACCATTTGTAGCGCCGTACTCACTCGCTAGGTGGCCGCCTATTCTTGACTTAAGAGTTCCGGACTGAACCACCCGCGAGAGGGCTAACTGCTGGGGAAAAGAGTACTTCGCCAGGTCCTCGGACAGGGAAAACCTAACCTCAGGTTCCAGGGAAGAATGCCTTTTGTTTATGACTCGATCAGTAACTGATGTTCCTGCTTCTATTGAGAAATGGGTCTCGTTACCAGATTCTACACCAGGAGATGGACGAGTGGTGGCTGGACATGGTCGCACGGTCGTTTGGTGGACGACGACAGCCCCCCCTTGAGGACTTATCTGAGTTCGGTTCCCATGCAGCAGTTTTCTCAGACCCAATTTCCCTCAAAAGCAATTCGGTTAAATTCTCCACCTTCTCTGATACTTTCACCAATCCTTCTTGGTTATTGCTTACAATGGAAGCCAAGGTATCAAAGCGCTCTAAGACTTCCAAGAACCGCTGGGACATAACCTCTAACCTCTCTTCTTGTCCTTTACCTTTATCGAAAAGACCCCCACTGGCCCCTTCTAGCTGAATTGAATTGGAGTCATCTAAGCCTTCTCCTTCTGACTCACTCTTCTCACTTTCTTCCTTCTTTTCCGTTTCACTTTCTGACATTATTTTATTATTATCAGTTACACAAAGAATACCAGTATTGTTCTTTTCAGATTTTTCTCCTTAATTATTTATTACAGTTATAATTATTATGACAATTATTTTATCTTTTACAGATACAGCGGAGGCCTATCGACGAATAGCTGAATAACGATAGGGATGAAAGGGATCACACCGGGATCCAATTAATTAAATTTACAGTTCAGCCTAAATTGTCTTTGTTATTATTAATGTCAGTATACTCTAATTTGCATTCAGCTTTCTTGAATAACGTTAAATTAAAATATCAGACTATTCTCGTCAGTAATTATTATAGAGCATTCATAAAATACACAATCTGTAACATTTAATCGAAAATTATTATTTTAGGTTGACACTGTTTACTTCCCTGACAATCCAGAGAATACACGTAGGAAAATCTTTCAGTTCTTGTCCCAAAATATTTCTTCCCACTGTCAATTTCTTTTACCACCCTTGTTTCCGATCGGAATTTTTGAAGGTTCAGCGTCCGAAACTTTTCCACACAGTCACGCAGAACGATTATGACACAGAGTCAAAATTTGCGGTCACCAAGACCTTCCACACAGTCACACAGAGCGATTACGACACAGAGTCAAATTTGCGGTCACCAAGACCTTCCACGATGACACAAAATCAAACTTTTGGACGCAAAAACCTTCAATAATTCTTTTTTATTTTAACGGCCATCACAACAACTCCGCCATCACTGACGCCGAACCGCCCGCGTGAATACAATCTGGAATATGGCGAAGCCCAGGGCGGAGTTTGCAGCTGATCTTAGCAGTTATTGGTCAAGCTATAATTAGCTTGACCAACAACTGCTAACGAACCAACAGCAAATCCGCTGGCGCGTTGCAAAGCAAAGAAAGTTGCACTTAAGAGTAAGTAAGTACGCATAACGCGTATTTACTATGACAAAAGAAGAGTATGAGACAGAGAAGTCTATATGGTTGGAAAGAATGTAATGACGACACTAACCCTAAGACTAACCCTAACCGACCCTCACGACGCGAAACCTTAGTAATGTAATGACGACACTAACCCTAACACTAACCCTAACCGACCCTCACGACGCAAAACCTTAGTAATCTAATGACGACACTAACCCTAACACTAACCCTTACCGACCCTCACGACGCAAAACCTTAGTAATCTAATGACGACACTAACCCTAACACTAACCCTAACCGACCCTCACGACGCCAAACCTTACCCTGCGCGAACGACACCTAGGTCTATAATCATGCCGAAAATTTACTAATAAAGCAGGCTAAAGTGAGATATAATTAGGCCTACCTGTGCAAAACGTCCGTACATACGAAAGGTCATTTGTGACAATTTTTAAAAGCAAAACCAGAAGCTTTTAAATTGAAATTCGTCCAAAACCAATAAGCACGTGTTGATCACATGTTGACAGTCTTTACAAAAGGATGGCCAGACAGCGGGCCGGGCACCGTGGCAGTAGCATACAGTGGTTATTGTTTCGTTAGCTGTCAGTCTCGTAAAAGTCCGCCTCTTGACCTCTTGCTCTTGACCTGCTCCGACCTAGATGGGCTTCGCCATATTCCAGATTGTATTCACGCGAACCGCCCACCTGTCAGGAGGGAAGCCTCCTGATTGGCTATGATCGCGTCCCGAGCTATTATTAGCCATTACGTAATCGAATTTAGAGTAAAAGTGCGGTTTCGAGCGCATTCCGAAATTAAGCGAAATTAGATTAGGCCGCCGCTGGTGACAATCGTTACATATCTATCTATCTATCTATCTATCTATCTATCTATTTATTTATCTATCTACCCGCTTACCTGCCTACCAACTTTCCCACCCATCCATCCATCTATCTATCTAGGCCCTATATATCTATCATCTATCTATCTAATGTATCTATCTATTCATTTATCAGTTCACTTATATATTATATATATGATAAATTTATGCTATTATATATAATGATAAATTTATGGAGTGCCGATTCAAGATGTGAAATCCTAACCATCTATCAGAAATGCGACACCATAAAAATCGAGCAATTATAGTCCGACTTTACACACAATTAAAATGCGTCACGAATTATAATTATCTTTTGTTGATTTACAGTCGCAACTGAAAAGCTTCCTCCAACCGCCAACAGTAACGCTGCTGAACCAGGTGAGATTAATGAAAGGCCTCATTGCTGTACTGTTCTAGACAATGTCATGTAGCAGATTATTAGAGTGGTTCTCATAAGATGCCCCTAATCTAATAATATATTATAGTCTAATGTAATATAAGATTTGTGAGGCATTTCTCACAGCAGACTGAGCAGAACTATTAAAAACGCGACAGGCTCATGCAAAGAGAAAGATTTCAAGCTGCGAAAAGATGCAGGTGAATTTCTTACCAGAATCCTGCTATGAGTTGCATAGGGAAGGTCATTCCACGTTGAGGGACCCACAAGTGCGAAAATCCGAGGCTGGGTTCACGAGGTTCGTGACCTGGAAAAATTAGCATGCCACAGGAATACAATGACAACATAGTCAAAAGGTAAAAAGAAGGATTTAAGCCCTAAGGAATACGGTGATAAGTCTGAGCATTATATAACATAATGGCTTAGATTAGATCTAAATAGTGTCCTATGGCCGATGTATTATAGAGATGTGTGTTTCGATGTAAGAATTAGCCTACTGTGGGATATTTCAAATAAACTTTCTGAAAATTATATCTAATGCTTAGGCTTCCAGTAACTTATTCCTGTCAATTCCGCAAGTATTTATAAGATCGTTTCTAAAGCATTTTAGATCATTTTTTTCAGGAGTTAAACGACGTTAATCGAGAAGATTCCGTTTTATTAGAATCTGCTGAAGGTCTTTCGGTAACAGTCGAAGATGAACTCGAGGTAGGCCTAATTCTTATAGCCTATATGTAATTTTGTAACTTGTAATTCAATTAAATTTCTCAAGTAATCTGCAATTTGTAATTCTATTACATGTTACTGTCATGGGCGCCCGCAGAAATTTTTGCAGGAGGGGGCAAAAGTACTTACTGTGTAATTTACCCATCCCTGATTTCTACGCAGATTTATGGGTACATGTGAGCTGAACGTCGGCTAGTAGGGTCTATAGCAGTGGTTCCCAAAGTGGTGGTCCGCGGACCGGCACCGGTCCGCGGAGGTATGCTCGCCGGTCCGCGGAGAAGAGTAAAAAATAAATAAAAATTAACTGTAAGCCTAATTATTAGTTTATTTGTTTGAAATTGTGAAATTATTTGAATTGTTTTCCAAAGTTTATTCAAATTTCTGTCTTAAAATTTAATTTAAAAAATAAATCAACGCGCCTTATACTTTTAGTCTATTTTTATAATTTAGCTCGCTTTTTTGCCATCGCCATTTAGGCCTAAGTTAGCTTTTTTTGCCATGGCCACTTAAGTTAGCGGTCCGCGAGCTTCACCCAAAATATTTGCCGGTCCGCGGCATACTGAAGTTTGGGAACCACTGGTCTATAGGACCTACAGTTTACAGTCGCCTACAGAACTGTAAATAACTCATTGACCGATTCGGTGCATCATCTATAGTGACCTTGATCTATACTCGATGGAATATAAATAGCCTACATGATTGTGTACTGTAGGACACATTGCATTAAATAAAAAAGGCAACTAGGCGGCAGTCTAGGCCTATATTAATTATCATGCACATATGAACAAATTGAACATACCATCCCGATCCCTTAAATTGTGATTTCTTTCCAAAACTTCATTTGAAACGGAATATCCGCACCTTTGAAAATGTTAATCCGAACACTTTCTGCTTCCAACTTAAAAAATAAGACATCCTGGCCCTCACCCACCGCCTTGTAGCATTCGTCTGCCTTCAGCGCTCGTAAATTATATCTAGTGCCCTGCGCACGGCTTTCAATTGGCGCTTTAGAAGTTTGGAGCCTACGATTATACGATTACGATTAGGGGCCCTCACTAACGGAACCTTTGATCCTGACTCGCAACTCAACCTCTGACTTAATTGCTTCCTGTAAGATATTTACGTTTTGATTAAGCGCTTATGAATCTAGTCATGTAGCCTATGATAGACGCAAAACTTAATATTAGAAATTACGATTATGACACCGTTTTCGCTTTGATTATTGTTATAGAACAGAGCCATTGACCTTCTAATTCGTCACTCAACAGAATACGGACAACTTCTCGAAGCACGGCGATCAGTTGCACCGAGCGAACAACGACACACTCGCCAGGGGGAGTGTCTCTGCCAGTTCGTCGAGAGTATTCTGCTGTCCGGAAGGACATCTTGCTTCGACCGCATTTTCGGAACAGGAAGTCGTCGTCCTTGGCGACGATATTGCTCCTTCTAGCCACTCCATGGCATGCAGACAGAGAACGCTGTAACGCTCTATAGTGACCGCTTAGGCTAATTGATTTAAACTAATTAAATATCTGCTTTGACTCTAGAATCTAGATTGTCACGGAAATAATGGTTTATTGTGTGGCCCAGTGGTGTAGGCCGTAGGGTATGCTCGATGCCGTGGAGCCGGAAGGTTACGGGTTCGATTTCACCTCAAGCCGTCGCGCACGTGTAGGCTATAGGGACCCTGAGGAGCACGTTCTTCACTCGCAGTTGCTCATGCGCTTCGGCGTGAAACTCGATTCATGTCCAGTGTCCGCGCCTGTAGTCTGGGACGCCTCTAAGTAAAAATCTTGAAGGGGCACTGGAACCAGTGCACATGCCACATAGGCTACATACAGTATTGGCAATGCCAGCAGCGCCACGCGCCTGGAACAGTCTTCCACCAACTATTCAGGAAATCAAAACTGATTCAACTTTTAAAAAACAATTGAAGCTGCACTTGCTCTCGAGCTCATGCCATTTAGGCCTACTCTGACAGTTGACATTATGCGTGTAAAGCATCCTAGAAGTGCTATTGCTGCTGACGATGCTATAGAAATTGTCTGAATTGCATTACTTTACATAAAGCGTCTGTCTGCTATGCAACCGAATACCGTCAACTTTTGGCTGCCAGAAAACTGTTTGCATGCATAGGCCTAACGGTCCTCACCCCATAGCGAAGTTTGTGGAAATCACCGACCGCGGATGCGATACTGTTCGGCGTAACAATGCAATCAATCAATCAATTTTCGTTTAATCAACACTTCAGGCTGGCAGAACGCAGCATGTTACATACAACTAATATTACAAAGGTTTTATATATAGGGTAACTTGGGGTTGCATGGACCCTGGGGTTATATGGACCGTCATGAGAAACCCAACAAATTATGACGTCACTGCCATTTGATGAAGTTTGTCTCTATGACTGCTCTATTTTGTAATAATACTCTATGGTATTGGCGTCCCAGATGCTGTTTCACAAATTTACGAGTGAAAAGGGATATCTCGTATAAAATTCGCGAATTGTTATTTATTTTTGATATTTGTCATCCGGAATAACGACTATCTACAAACGGCCGGTAGATATAACCAATATATCATTTTTTCGTTGAACTGTGGCGCTTTTGATGGTAGTGTACTTTCGTGCACCGTGAGTGATATTATGTTGTTTAGCTGCGACAACACACGTGGACCCTGTTTGGGGTTGCATGGACCCACTGTGAAGGGGTTGCATGGACCATGGTCCATGCAACCCCTTCACTGTGGGGTTGCATGGACCACCTATCTCAATTGAACTTTATCATGGTTCAACATAGGCCTAACATAGACTGAATCTCTTTAGCCTATGCTAGGCTATAATATTAGGCTATGCCTATTGTATTACCATTATTATAGTTATTATTATCTAAAATATTTATTATTAATTATTTCTGAAACGGTAGACATGCCGAGAACATTCAAGTCAAAGAATATTAAGGACAGTGGTCAGCGAATAGCATGAAGGAAGCTGTATCAGCAGTCCTAGAGGGGTGGTCGGCTGACGCCGCTATGGAATGAGACAAGAGTCGAGACGGCATCGACTTCAATTTATGAATGATGTTATTGTTGATGTTATGACGGCACCCGTCTTACCATCAACATCAGCAGTTGAGACAGCAACTACTTGCGACTCTTGGAAAGTCATTCTAGAAGCTTCGTTCTCTTTCATTCTCAAGATGGATGAAACACCATACCGCAGATCAAAAACAATGGCAGGCAAATCCAAACGCCCATGCTGCTGTACTAACCAGTTCTCCATGTAAGCATGAACTTGAGGACATGAAAGCCATGTTGACAAAAGGCTGCTGAAGCTGTTGGCAAAAAAGGAAGGAAGCGCAAGTCTATCCTGCAGATAAGTGAGACCAGCAAGGCAAAGAACCTGAAAGCAAGCCCAACAGAATACTTGATGCCAAAACGATCAAGAGTGATTACCCCTAACACAATGAAAGGAACAACAGGAAGTTCGAGAGTCCAGATAAAGATGTCGAGCAAAGGCAAACGTCAGTGATGCTGTTGTTCCATGCCTCTACTGCGGTGACCTGTTTGGAGCAACACCGGAGCCATGGATTCAGTGCCAAACATGTTGTGAATGGACACATTGCGATTGTACCGGTGCTAGTCAGAACCAGCATAGTTTGTATGCGAGTGTTGCACAGAGGTGTAAACAAAACCCTGAAACTTTTTGCAGATTTCAGCTGCTTGTTATTGCTTGATTTTTTTATCTTTTGCCTAGTAGGCTATGCAAGCTCTTATGAAGAGCAATTGGCTGTATCATACAGTACTAATAACATGTCTAGTCAGCTGTCTAGGCAGAATTTTATGCAGCTCAATATTGCTTTTAGATTTTGGATATTACATACTGCAGTATCAATTGACAAGTTGACAAAGGCTGCTGAAGCTGCTGGCAAAAAAGGAAGGAAGCGCAAGTCCATTATGCAGATAAGTGAGACCAGCAAGGCAAAGAACCTGAAAGTAAGCCCAACAGAATAGGCCTACTTGATGCCAAAACAATCAAGGGTGATTACCCCTATCACAATGAAAGGATCAGCAGGAACCATTTCTAATCCGTTCACCGCTTTGCAATGTAAATTAGGTGACAACTTGATAATAAATGTTATCATAAGGACTAAGGAAACTGACAGTAATTTTATAGTAATATGCTTGCACTAGTGAGAACCAATACAAAGGGGTAATATGGACCTGGTCCATATTACCCCTTTTAGGTGTGTCCATATTACCCCGACCATGGGGTAATATGGACCTTTTGGGAGTTTTTATATTTTTCTAAGTTTTGAAAAAAAATGATGTTAATTGTTTAAAGTTTGTTTTGTTTTTATTTTAAAATGATGAAAGGGTTTGATTTGAATTAAATCGGACTGTGAGGATGCTTAATTTTGTTCAGAAATGCCCTTCAAAGTTAAGTGGTCCATAATACCCCAAGTTACCCTAAGTTCAGTTTATTATTATAAGCAACGTAAATAAATATTTTGCTTGAATATTTTGCAGCATTCTCGATGGCCATGTTCTGCAGAGTTTGCGCGGCCATAAAAATTATTAACTGCTCTTGAAGAAGAGTGTGTAACTAGCCTACAATTCATAGTATAAACGGATGGTCATTGGTCACAAGTTATTACAGGAGTAGTATTTGTCTGACAGCCATTCGAGGTGTTCAACACGTCCTGCTGCTCATTTCATCAACGCCATCTGCTGATCGGATGACTGAGTCGACCCTTGATAGTGCGCCCCTCGTGCCAGAGTCCTACCATCACCCTAAAGTCCTAAACCATTTTCCAATCCGTATTGATGCCTAACATGAAGACCGTTTCACTGGAACTCAGCCACTGTTCGTAGTCTAGCAGTGCCAGTCCCACGCCTGGATAAAAGAAGAGGGCGACTCTAATGGTCTTTTTTGTCACATAGTGTCGTTAAACTGCAGCATATAAATCGATTCACTGGTGCCATGTTTCTTCTTATGACAACCTTTGGTCTATGATTGGACGACGAGGATTTGAGAGCATATCAGGTGGTCTTTGTCTCTAGTGATCTACCGTCTGGCGGTCCCTGCTGATCGCCAGTGCCAGTGCTAAAAGTGTAATGAAAATAAGTGCTGGACGCCCTTACCTTTCCAAAAGAAGTGCCAGGACGCCCCTTACATTTTCAGGTGTGCTGGCCAAATAAGTGGCAGGACGGCATAGAGATTTGAAAATAAGTGCCAGGACGCCGTCCATGGCCGCCCTGCCACACTTTAAGCCCTGCTGATCGCTCATAAGACGGTTATAGGTTCGCACGTATACGGGTCTGCTCCCTGGCTGTCTTGGTATAGTGCATGGCCGAGTATCCAGACAAGGTAGGTCTACTACACTAATAGATCTAATCAAAGCAACTCGTCTTCTTCATTTCAGTGTCTCTTATATATAAAAAAATATCTATAACAGCAATGTTGAAGATAAAATAATAAAATAATATTAATTAACATATTATTTTATAGCTCAAGGCATTTTTAAGGTGTGAGTTACCACACTTGTCGCGAGGAAAATGCAAAAAAATTATAATAATAATAGATGAGGAAAGATTTAGGAATTTCCATGGTTAACCATATGGGGCAATTGCCAACACAAAATGGGATTGTCCCTGCATTTACCGCTTTAACCTGCGAAATGTTATCTGCCATGGCGTATAAATCTCTTCTTTATGCACAGACCATTGTTCACAACACATAGGCTACCGCATTCATTTGAACGACATTGCTCCGAACCAAGCCATTGAATTGGTTCATGGTCCGTTGATTTTGAATGTCATGCTATTGAGTCTCGGCTGGCATTACAATAAATCTACCATAAAGATATTCATACCTCTTTCATAAATTCAGAGGCCACATTGCATTCGATTTCTAAGTATGCTCTCAAAGGATTGGTATGCGTAGGTCTATGTAACAAAGGAATGGACCCAAGGCCGTATCCAGGGGGGTGTTTTGGGTGTTTGAACACCCCCCGAAATGGAAAATGCAGAAAAATTCTATTGCATTTTCTAGTTCGTCATGCAAAAAATCATGAAAAAGTGATGAAAACACCCCCCGAAATGAGGTAAAAGAAATTTGAAAATGGAAAATATTTCACAGATTTCGACCGGATGACAAAAAAAAAAGGTCATCAGAAATTTTGGCGGCGAAAACACCCCCCGAAATAAAATCCTCGCTACGGCCTTGAATGGACCAAATGAAAGGCATGTTGAACATCGTAATGTCAAGAATTATTCTACAGCGCACAAAAAGAGAAGTCGAGGGAACCAGCTTAGTCAGAGTCTCTTCTTAGTCAAAGCCATAATCAATAAGCAGTAGGCACAGATCGGTGCGGTGTGAAATCGGTTCCAGAACGTTTTTACCCGGTGCTATCTATAGGTGATTTATTAGGGTCACAGGTTATTCACGAGGGTTGCGTTGTGTCAGAGCCTCAGATGGGTTGTGATTTAATTGTGAGATATATCCGGTGGAATATCTGACTATGCTCTCCAACTGACATCTCTGCATGTAGGGATTGTTGGCCTAAGCAGTTTTGTATTAATGTGGGTGGCACTAAAAAGAGACTTCTTGACAAAAGAAAAAGTCATAATGACCATCCCAGTTGCTTTATAATGGCTGTTCAAAATGAAAAGACTTGTAAATGGTCACACTTTGAACATAATTACTTCATATATTATGAGTAGGCCTATAGGCCTATTCTGCTTCTGAATAATCTGTTACATTGAAATAGGAAAAAGCAACTACAAAGAAAATGAACTGATCAAGTGATATATGTTATATAATTAGGGCCTAGGCCCTACTTCTTTTTAAAGAAAGTCAACGGTCATAGCAGCCAGAAGGTGTCGTATTAAAGTTTAAACACCCAGAATAAATAAGTAAGTGAGTGACTTTCCCACTCGACAAGAGAGATTCATGTGTCTGATCCCAACTATAGACTCTTCGTGGGTCCAATCAGATCAAGTAGTCGTGGCTTCCGGCCGAATGCAGCCCGTCTTACGGACAAATCTCCTTCTAAGGCCCATTGTACCAGCGTCGGAGTTCTTTTCGATTGATTCGGCCACGCTGCTGTTCCACCGTCCCATGCACTCGAGTCTGGATTCTCAGATGAACCACGTGACCCTATAGTTTCAGTGGAAGAATTTTATTTTCATCTCAGTAGGCTATGTGTTTGTTGTGGATTCGCTTTTCTATTTTATCAATACGTCATCATTTTTCTGTTATTGACTGTAATTTCGTCCGTTAATTTACTATAGGGCCTACTGTAGATTCTTTTCTGTGAATATAACGAGGTATTTAAAGCTTTTCCAGCATGAATTAAGTCAGCAGCCTATAATAATTGTTCAACCGCTTCTGCTGATGATCAAAGTATTTAGTCTTCGAAATTTCATTGACTCATAATAATTAGGCCTATACCGTAACTTCTTCACTTGATTACAACAAAATGTCCACATGTAGCCTACATTGTAGGACTACAGAATGCTTATGTAAACTTTTTGTAAAGTAATGTATAGCCTAAATCTCCGAGAATTTCTCAGCGCCCACAAAAGACACGTCAGGGAGGCCAGATCTAAAGGCTAGGCCTATGTTGAGAGACCATGCAAACACCATGTTGGCTCGTGGTAAGAATGGTACAACTAGAATATCATGCAGTTCTGCCGACAAGCATGCACATTATTTTGCTGTCCACTCCTATTATGGGCCTACTAATATCAAAACTGGCCCGCATATAATAATTCAAAACAAAAGTGTAATCTATCATATGCTAGGCGATGAAAAATGGTTAAGGAAAGTGAGAGAAAAACTAATCAGCCTATATAGGCTATCACAATTACTGTGTTCTATAGAAATATATGCTACCAGGGGTAATTATATCTGAACGACTTAAATCCGCATATGACAATCTGAAAAGAAAACCATTCGACCGGATTTTCAAGCAGACTATAATAATTCTATACATGTAAGCTTATATCTAATTATGTGGACTGTTTTAACTAAAAATAAATGCAGGCATGCAGTGGCGTCTAACCCCCCCCCCACTTGGAGTGGAAGAACCAACCCCTCCATTTTCGCCAACTTAAATTTTTATGAGGGGGAGGGATCACGGAATTTAGGCGATTTGCATAGGGGGGAGGTTCGGCCGAATGTACGCATGCCAAATAAATGTCTGATTATGACATATAGGGCCTACATTAGGCTAATAGTATAATAGCAAAGATAATAGGATATGGGGGTGTCAAAAAATGCACAGTCGAAAATACGATTGTTTGCATACGTAATATTTGGATGGTTATTAAGAGACTGTAATTGACCGATAGCGTGTCATATTATGATTATTATCTGACTTTTAATTCTGTGATGAATTTCAAACGCAAATGTTTGAGCAAAGAACACGGAATTTAGGAGCATTAAGGGCCTAAGCAAAATCAAGACGCAATATGGCTCAGCTCTAGGCTACCTGTGGCTAAATATGCCTAAAATGGTATGCTTAATAGGCAAGTAGAAAAGTTGTACAATTCTAAATCATTAAAACTCACCACTTCGAAATATTCTGTTGCTGCAGTAGCCGAAAAGAAATATTGCTCTTAAACACAGACGGAGACTTGGTCCTATATGGAGGTGGGGGGTGGAGACAAACGAGAGGCCGAAGGACGATCGCCGAAGCCGAAAGGGTTTGGGAGGATGTTTCCCTCCCCAATGTTGAAAATGTTTGAATTTCCACACTGCAATGGTAGCATAAAATTATAATAGGCTTCATTTTAACGAAGTTGTTCATCATTTCAGTGCTGATAGTGGTGGCTTGAGACATCAAAACTGTCCCCTTCAATTATTAAAATTTTTCACATGTCCACACTGTAATGGTAGGCTAACACTTGAAGCCGTCATGTCAAAAATTCTCATAATTTCATTGTTGAAGGGGATGGTTTAAGACTTCAATAAATACATCGCCTACTCTTAGTTTTCTTTTAACTTAAGCTTAGGCCTATTTGAATTTCCATAGTGTCATGGTAAGATTTTTCGTTTTTCAATGACTTCTAATTGTCATGGGCGGAGTTTATCAGGAGCTAGGGGGGGCTAAGCTCCCCCAAGAAGGCCCAGATTCAGCCTTTTCACCATGAAAATGGTATCTTTTTCTGGGCTTAGCCCCTCCAAGAAGGCATTAGCCCCTCCAAGAACGGAAACCAAACTCCGCCCATGCTAATTGTATACAATTTTGGAGTTGCACATTGTAGCCGTAGCGTTTTAATCTGTCATGATTTCAGGGCTCATAGATGTGGTTTAAGACTTGAATAAATGTCCCATTGTTTAATTTTTTATTTGTAAAATGTTATGGTAGCTTTTAAGCTGCTATCTTATACGAATTCTCATTATAGATAAATAGTGGATAACACTGTACAGTGTACATAGTAAATTATAATATTTCTGAAATATTTCTGAAACATTGGGACGATATAAGCATCTCCGCATCCCCCCCTTTAAGTCTCCGTCCATGCGCTTAGAAGCTCGAAATTAAGAATTCAAATTCTCCACAGAAATTTTCTGTGTAGGCCGAACTTTAGCTGTTGAAAACTCCTGCTGATGTCGATGCAAATCTTCGCGAAATAAGAAAAACTTAACACATAGGCCTAAACAGTCAAATTCGGTTGTCTATAGTATAATGACTATCATCTCGCTTCTAGCACTAAGTCTTTACGGCTGCACCTCTAGCATGGAAAGACCCTGTTTACATGTAGGCTACACCAGGCCTGCTCTTATCCATTTCAGCGATCTGCTGCATGGCTGGGAATCTAACACGAAACATCTGTTATTAGCTTAATTAGGCTTAGGTTACTTTTACAGAAGGGACCACTATCCGTCGTATCAGAAGACTGAGGCAGGCGCTGCACTTGCACAGCAGCAAGTGTCTAACGGGTCGTTTGATTCTTGATGCGCGACCGTCGCATCATTAATTTGTTCCCTTCATCACCTGCCAGGGTGTGGATTTCGGCTTGGCTCCGTCAGTAAGCATGACAAGTGATAAGGGGTCAATTCCGAATGACTGCGTTCCCCCCTTGTATGCCAGCTAGAGACCTGACTGACACTAATGTCTATGAGTTTCGTACTCCCTAACAAATATGTGACTTCAAGCGAACCGTGGGTTCGTTGGTTCGAGGCAACATGTGCTTTCGAAAATAATTTTCGTATTCCATGCCTTTATTTAATAGGAATTCAGCAAACCCCCCCCCCAATTTACACCCGAAAAACGCCAAACCCCCCCCCCACTTTCAGAAGCCGTGGGAGAACGTTCTCCCAACCCCCCCCCCCCCCCCATTGGTAGACGCCACTGCAGGCATGACATTCAAGATGAAGCTTGTTTCTGCAAAAAGCGTCGTCAGTGTGATTAACATTGACTATCAAATAACAAAATGTGCAATCCTAATACGATTTATGCAGTTGTACGTACACAACTTGTAAAGGCAGCTAAGAAAAAATAGCAAAAAAGTAATATTATTGACATTAGGCCTAGGCCTATACGATTTTAATACTAGACCTACATAAGGTCATCGACGTGAAAAGCTCTAAAAATTTCTTAAAACAGCCCTGTTACACAGTCCTTTTCAAAAGCATAATATATACAATTATACATATTACAGAATAATAAATCTATATGATAGCCTATGCTACATAATATATAACATAAATAATATATAGCCTATTGCATTAACCAGCTGACATGACCATATATTATATGTGCAGCCCAGATATATAGTAGGCACCAACAGACAGCAACTGCCATTCTCCGAGTTTAAAAAATACTTAATCATCCTTACAGCCCACGTTTGAAAGCGAGTTTGAAAGTACTCTACATGTACATGTGCTACAGCAGATGTCTCATTATTCTGTACACATTCAGATGCCTCCCTGGACCGTGAGTCACTTTCGCCACTGCAGCATAATGTTCCCACCTGCCTGTGTTAATATACGCAGTCGTCAGAAGGAAATCGAAGGCCATGCCTCATTGCATAAAAATCTGAAAAAATTATAAAACATCAGCGCCTACGCATGTGACTCAAAAATCGGATAATGAATAGTCGTGCTGCACTCGTGCAAACAATAATTTGCTTCCAACAATGACGTGCATTATATGTGTATACGGTGCATATAATTATACGAGAAGGAATGTGGGTGGAAAAAAATTCATTCATTGGACCTGAAAAAATGGTCGTGACAACAGTTTAAAAATTTCCTCGCTCTTTAGCTGTTTCTCTGTCTGTGTCTGTGTCTGTGTCTGTCTCCCTCTCTTCCTCTCTTTCTTATTCACTCTCTGTATGTCTCTGTCTTTTTCTCTGTCTCTCTGTCTCTCTGTCTCTTCTCTGTCTGTCTGTCTGTCTGTCTCTCTCTCTGTGACACATCCCCCCCCGCACACACACACACCGTGTGTTGCAGAGCTCAGCGGAGGTAGCAGAGTAACTATGCATCTTTCTCAACGGTTGCACCACGGAAATAAGCGTTTCACTGACTTCAACTGCAGTTGAAACGCAAAGTCGGACCTCGTTAAACCGTTTCAAATGCCAGTGACCGGGGGGATATAGCATCGCGCAAGAAGAATTCCTGCAATTTCTGACTACACATGCTCTGAAATGACGACTTCTTATGATAAGACACCCGCGAAGTTTAGCAAATATCGCCAAACGCCTCGAGTATTTCAATGGATGACCGCGCGTGTACGTGGAATGCGATGACACCTCGACCAATTCAGCCTTAACGATAAGGCCTCATACCTGGCGTCGATGGACTGCTCACTGCTGTGGTGGTTTTCATTTCAGTGAAACGATCCTTCAAACAAAATGTAAACACGCGCGTCTTTCCATACTTCAGCCTATACTATTGTTATCTTATCTGCAACTTTTCAGTTGGTAGATCTATGCACACAAGATTTAAATTGCTGTGAATTGAGAGTTTCGACCCCCACCCCCAATCTTTATAGGGACCCACAGCAAAGTCTTCAATGCGCACTTCAACTTCACGTAAATCAGCGTCTGATTCCCTCAGCAAATTTTTCTATAACACTCGTGCTGTGGTAGGCCTTCACTCACGGACCCACTTGACATCATGCATGTCACCTCATCATAACATGTCAACAACGATCGGCCTCATGCATGGTAGGCCTATTCATTGCATAACGATTGCAATGATAATATTGCAATTGTTACGCAACGAGACCCAGTGATAATAATTATGACCTTCGATAAAATCACAGCAGCTGTCTGATAAATAACAGCTGTGATTTAATCGTGTTTGGACCAAGGACCTATGCGTTGAGATTAATCATTTCACTCATGACTAAACTCAACATGTCTATTTGCATGTACAGGTAGGGTCGATATTTTCCAGATTAATCGTAGTCAGCAGTTCTATTACTCAATAGTTGATGAGTGAATACTCCGGCTGGTGAACATTGACCCTGTGTCCCACGTACATATACGCAGCATCAGCATTGGGATGACAAATGCCAATGCAAGGGGACAAACTGCAGCAGCTGTCAGATCACGTGACTGCATGTGTACATTCGTAAAACCCAAACGTACATGCATGACTGCTCAACCCATTCCTCTTATAATTATTATTCAATAAGTCTGAGACCAGCAGCTGTCAGTGTAAAACCCGCACGATTCGTATTTGCGTAAGATTTGACTAGGATTGCTGCACAACATAATAATCTGACTCATGCATACGGTAAACTAATCAATAAGAAAGATCGACAATAATAAGATCGTGAGACAGCCACGTCAACGTAGGCCTACACTGTATAATTATGATAGCCTGTTAAACACACTAGCCTATGCAGCCGGCGTGTTGTCATCCTATACATGTTGTAGGGCTACAGATGATGTGGAGCAAAGTATATTGATGTTGTCGTGACTGTATAAGCTTACATCTCGTTGGGAAATTTCGCGCGTGTTGGTCTGTACTATAAATACACTGTATGCGCAACTCTTCGCAACCACGACACCAACGCAATTTGGGAATTCTGGTTTTCCGAAAGATCGCTCAGTAGGCGGCTGTAGGCCTAATCTTTGATCACGGACACATTTTAGGCTGCGTTTGACTGAGTCGTGGTGGTGTAGATCAGGGGCGGATCCAGAGGGGCAATCCGGACATGACCCCCTTTTAAAACTGCCATGGGACGTGGACCCCCATTCGGTTTGAAATTAGCAATACGTACGAATACGGATGCAATGCATATTTCCCCCCTATTCAGAAAATTGCATGGGACGTGGCCCCTCCAGTTGGTTTTCAAGTGGAGGACTAAGAAAATAAAATCAAAAGGTCATCAACTTTTTGGCGGATGAAAAGTACTTTTTTCCTCAGCCAAAGACCGATGACTAAAAAAAGATCATCAACTTTTTTGGCAACCAACAACAAATTTTTTCCTCTGTCTCAAGATCTAAGATTTTGGCCCCCCCCCCCTTGGAACAGTTCTGGATCCGCCACTGGTGTAGATTGTATACATGTTCTATGCTATATAGCCGGAAGGTTGCGGGTTCAAATCCAATTCAAGCCGCCGCGTAGGGAATAGGTTCTTCCCTCGCAATTTCTCGTACGCTTCAGTGTTCCTCCCAGCGATAATGCGATCCCTTCTGAGCCTCCCCTCTGCAGCCAATGTCTCATCAGTCTGTTGCGGTGTTGTGTGGAAAATTGATTGCAATGAAAAAATCACTTACATAACATAACATAACATAACATAACATAACATAACATAACATAGGCTTTTATTGCTCCCAAAAACAAAACAAACATAACATGAAACAATTTCAGATCAGTTCTCAGTTGGGCTACAAACGGAGGACCTAAAGGGACCAAAGTCCCGCTAGCAGGGCCACCTATGCACCAGTATAACAATAAATGGAAGTTGGTAACATAAGCAGCGGGAGCCATCTAAGTTCAAAATAAAATAATACTATTAGCATTGTCTCGTGTAAGGATATTTTAGATAAACAAAAAAAAAATAGTTATACATTTGAAGTTAGTAGGTGTGCTAGCAAAAGTTTTTTAAAGAGGAGAAGATTAGACGCACCATTAGTTGGACCAGCTACCCTAATTGAGAACTTGCGAGTGTTGGTGTGAGCAAATGTCGGTCTATAATTGGAGGCTGTTCTAGTACTGTAAGAGTGAAAGGTCGAACCGGTGTGGAAAAAGTTGGCAAAAGTTTGAGGTAATAGGCCATGCTTATAGCGAAACATAAATTCACCAGTTTGGTATATTCTTATTTGATCTAGTTTTAGAATGCCGTTGAAGGAAAAAAGTTGGGCAGTATGAGACTTGTAAGAAGATTTAGTAATTATTCTAATGGCCCTCTTTTGCAAAATAATCAAACGTGTAAGGCTCGAAGTATAATTCGAGGCCCAGACAAAATTGCAATATACTAAATATGGGTAGACTAATGAGTAGTAAAGGTTGGTTAATATGTTAATTGGCAACTTATATGAGATACGAGATAGGATACCTAAATTTTTGGCCAATATAACAGATATTTGGGAAATGTGTTCCTTCCAGTTCAGATGTTGATCTATGACTACGCCAAAAAAGTTTACTTTGTTAGTCTGGGGGATGGGTACACCGTCAATAAGTAATGGGGGTGCTTGAGTAGGGGGGATTTTTCTGTGGGAATTAAAAAGAATATAGGATGTTTTACTTAAAATTAAAGAGAGTCTATTTGCTTTAAACCAGTCACCCACGAGAGGTAGTTCGAGATTTACAATTTGAAATAGGTTTTCATGGGATTTATGTGATACAAAAACGTTCGAATCATCAGCAAACAGCTCAAAATGCAATAAAGAGGAAACATGAGGCAGATCATTTATATAAAGTAAAAACAATACTTGTTACATGCATACATACATACATACAATACATGCATACATACATACATGCATGCATGCATACGCAAATACATGCATGCATGCATGCATGCATGCATGCATACATTCATACATACATACATACATACATACATACATACATACATACATACATACATACATACATACATACATACATACATACATACATACATACATACATACATACATACATACATACATACATACATACATACATACATACATACATACATACATACATACATACATACATACATACATACATACATACATACATACATACATACATACATACATACATACATACATACATACATACATACATACATACATACATACATACATACATACATACATACATACATACATACATACATACATACATACATACATACTAGACTGGTCCAACTTACCATGTAAAAAAATAAAATTTCAAATATCAAATTGGGTCACAGTTGTCCTTGTTCCTATACACCAGGGTAGCTTATATGCCAAAAATTAAAACGATTCAATGATATTTAGAGGTGGCTCAAACTTGAACATTTTTTCTGTCATTAGAACTGCCACACGCAGGCTAAGGCTGCAGCTGAGCAAGAATTGTATTCAGCCGAGGTACCTCTCCTTTTGCACTACGATGGCAAATGTTATCTAGAATTTATCCAGACCATTCTGAAAGTGTTTCTGGAGCTTGAGAGAAAAGTTTCTTGTAGTTTCCAAGTTTATTAGAGAATTTAAAACATCAAGTTAATGCTGGTCTTCAAATGTTGAATGATCGGAGGCGAAAGCAGAGGATATAATATATATGGCCAGGCTGCATTTGATACTGCAGCCTCACACACGGACTTAAAGACTTGCACATGTAGGCCTACAGTTGTACTCTTATCTAACAGACACTCAATGAGGAGCCACCGTCGTATGCTCGCATCTGTGAAATCCAGTGGGTTTTTTTACTCCCAAAAGCCTCGAAATTACGAATAGACCAAAACGATTTCTATGAAAAACCAACACCAACGTGAAGATTACGGCTAGCTTCTGCAATTATCGCGTGTCATCCTTCTTGATAGGTGTTTGAAAGAAGAAGTGCAATTTCGTTTCCAGCTTCTGGTGCAGTAAGCTTACACCATGCAAGGTGGGCCAGTGGCTCATCAACTTCTAGCAAAATCCTCAAAAATCAAATGACTCTCCGCATTTGGGGCGAAAAAGTTTTAACAGATCTAATGTCGGCCTTTTTGTTTCTCTTGTCTATGGAGTATATGGTCATAAAGCTTGCTTAAAGGAGAGAGAGCTCCAAACTATTATGGAACACTGTTGAACTAATCAGAACTTAATATCTGCAACGTTATCGTGCAGAAATCTGCCACAACAGCTTTCAAGATACACCCCTGGTGTTTTTACAAGCATTTGATTATCCTGGTCTCTTTAACCCAACATTGATGTGAATTAATGCAAATACCACTTTGGATAAAAATCTCAAATGTTCTGAAAAGAATATAACATCAAACAGGATTGAATGCAAAATGATGAACTTTAGAATCATAATTTATGTGACAAACCGAAGATCATGACTCATCGACCTATGATCAATGCCACCATGTGGCTGGCAGTAATGGCTTAGTCTTTCTTCTCGACGACACCAGACTTTGGCAGTTGCATTCAATTTATCTCATATTGAGAGACAAAGCCAGGCAGATTAAAGTAATAAAAATTAATTAGGCCTACTGCGCAGTGAAAGGTATTGCCTCCATACAGATATTCAACCCTTCTGTAGCAAGAGTCAAGAATCAAGACAATACCTTTTGTCAAGCCATTACAAAGCCATAAAAGTCTCTGTATAGGAACATATCAATAAAGACTTGTGTTAATGTTGTTCTCAGTACCTAGGAACTTAAAACAGTTAGCACTAAATAGTGATTTCCTGTCAGTTTTGTTTCAAAAGACTTTTTGGTCATAAATGCGAATATACTTACATTACGACGAAATTTCGAAGAAACAATATTTATCGTTCAAAATTGAGCCACCTCTAGATATCCTTCAGGTGACACAAAAATTGGTCCAGATACTCACTGAACTGAGTGGAACAAGAAGAGATGTGACCCAAATCAATTTTCAGACTTTTGTCATTTTGGACCACTCTAATACATACATACATACATACATACATACATACATACATACATGCACACATACATACATGCACACATACACAATTACACATACATACGTGGGCCCTTTGGGAGACTGTAAGTCTCCAACAAATTTCATCGCCTACACATAATGAACCATGGAGGCCAGCATAAACACCAGCATCATAATTTTTACATTAAAATAAGGTCCGTAAGAGTTCCGTTATTTGTTCGGTGTCAGACTTTCAGTGCCAGTTTAAAAATGGTGGTGGGGGTTGTCAGCGAAACACAACCTAAGGAAGTGCAATGAGTTTGAAGGCGATATAGTGCATTTTTTGCCTGTCTGACTAAAGGTTAAAGTCGAGCAACACTGATAAAGGAACGACGTAGTGTATACATGATTCTGGTGCAATGGATTCATGCACGCATGACCAGTGCATGGTAAATAATATTTTGACACAAGTTCTTTTGATGACGGTAATTCCCGACGTTAAGTAGCCACTCAGGAAACTTGAGCGGACTTTTATGGTTATTCGAAATTAGGTCGAGAGGCGCTTGACGGCAAGATAGGAAAAATTTCTTTCAATCAGTATAAGGGTTGCTCCGTATCATAGGACGCACACTTCCATTTGTCAAGTTTGTTTGTACAGCACT
The DNA here is from genome assembly GCA_945859605.1 of Lumbricus rubellus. Classification (NCBI taxonomy): domain Eukaryota; kingdom Metazoa; phylum Annelida; class Clitellata; order Crassiclitellata; family Lumbricidae; genus Lumbricus; species Lumbricus rubellus. The sequence continues at coordinate 37,581,179 of OX243812.1, forward strand.
ATAAGATATCATATTCATCCAGCAGACAATGTGTAAATAGACACCACAGACATGATACCAAAATGCAAACTTGTGCTGACATGCCCATGAGATTCTGGTCTGAATAATATCTTCGTTGGCAAGGCGTCTTGCCTCTCTGCCTGCAGTGTATACGAAGAAGAATATAGGCTAAGTGAATTAAAATTAATACCAAGTTTAGGAGATTTTCATCTCTTGAATTGCATGGGAACACGGCTAAAATGGGGGCAACATGTAAACTGAAGATTTGGGTTCATAAGACATACCACAGAATTTATGGGCCAGCTTAGTCACAAACATATGGGTCTAATAATAAATTATCTTTGCTGGTCGAGTACGTGTCTACTCAATATTATTGATTGGACACGTAATCCCTATATACTCACTAGGACAAAGTCGGGAACAAAGCCTACGACAAATGAGGTTATTCGGGAAACGCATGACAGCCTCTACTTCCTTTTTCACGCAGACAAATTTATCGGCTAATGATACATAATAATATTGACTGTACTATAATGCACATGAGCCATATAATATTATCATTGAAGGCCTATCAAGTAAATTAACGTTAGGCACACACAGAGCCTACCAGGAAGAAACGAAACGTTCAAATTACCCTGTGCACGTGTCGAAATACCGGAAATAAACACGTACAGATAGAGATACCTACACTACACCACACCAAGACAGACAGAGAGACAGTCAGACAGACAGACACACGTATGGCCTGTAAAGGTCTATAATGGTGATCAGTCATAGGCATATCATCACAGATCAGCAGACCCATCCTACGGCGCTGGCCGTGTAGTGATATATTATTGTGATGATTCACAACTCAATACGTCCAGGCATGGCGGAAGAAAGCTGTCCCTCCACCATCACCCCACCGCCGCCGCTACACTCAGTCGGCTCCTTTGTTGGCCTGCCTCGGTGCATTACTGATCGTGGCTGTCTGTGTAAGGCCTACTGTAGTCTGGGCTTATAAAAGAGCGCGAACCATAATAAGTCAGCACATAGTTCGGCAAGCGACAAGTACGCAGAGAAGACAGGAGAGAAAAGATTATATCGAGTGAGACAGCATTTCAAATAGTTCGCCTTCTCTTACACAGAGCGTTTCTTCGTTCAGCTATCGACAGTGTTAATACATTCAATCGTAAGTACATGCATAGCCTATTATACTTTAAATTTGTTCTATAAATCCTGTAGCTTTATATGCGCCTGTGTAAATGTGGTTTAAATTTGAATCTGCTAAATAATAAATTTATAGGTAAGCAGGTTCAACTGCCATAGCCTAATTGACCTAACTAAGAAATTCGCTATAAATGAGTTGCTAGTGGGATCTTCATTGGAAGAAAAGAAGATGGCGCGAGCCGCGCGATGAATGCAGTTGGGCACCAGAAGAATTCATCTTTCATTAGCGAGAAAATAAACAAAAGTTTCTTAGCATTTCCCAAGCTAACATTTTTATTAGAGTCCTAGCTACTAACGATAGCCTACTGTGTTATATCAAAGTTCACAGATGCCTAGTATCGCCCTCCTCTTTTCTCAGTGCTTGGGACTGGCACTGCGAAAGAAGCAGTGGTGGAGTGGCCTAACCTAATATATTGTTGACAAAAAGAACTAATTTCTTATAAGACGTTGATAGAAACTTTTGCATGTAAATACATTAGGCCTACACTTTGCGCTGGTATTTCCCTCGGTTTCTGTGGGAACACGATATGACGATAATGGCTGCTTAGAGGAATCTGATTGGCTGCAGCTTGCAACCCACGCTACTCGCGCTTACTGTTGGGCTTGATATCAACAGACGGCGCCACTAATTCTGTGGAATTTCTATACATGGCTTAACATCGCCTACCTAGTCTCTCCATACCCCCATTAATTTAGGCCTACATGCATGTGGGAAGTTCACCTTAAGAAGGAAGTCTCCCGCTTCCACCGAGACATGTTGGCTGTTGTTGCAGTGAAAGTTTCAGTTTCGAAGCACACACATGCGCTCACGCACACCCACACACACACACACAGTTTGATTTTGTTTGTGTCATCATTATCGCAAGCTCAGTCATCTTAGGCCTACTGCACTGTTTTAAAACGGTAGTTTCTTCTTCGGAGGCATAAATGATTCACTATTATAGCACATATAGAAATTTCTGATGGCATCACAAATAAAATATTATGAGGGAGAAATAAAATTTTGCCTCTCGAAAGCAAATAAGTAATTGAATGTTACTTTTTGTTGAACCTGTTTACGTTTGTTTTTCTTAATTAATACATTTTAATAATGCACAACATATTTTTTACTTATCTATAAATACGTTTGTATATTTTCTCTAGGGAGACTTCAGTGGACTTATCGAAGAACCGTATCATCATCATCATTACCGATCAACAGACGGCGCTAGCAGTGATCATGTGTGAGCACAAAATGACGATGAACCGACGACGCAACGCTCTCGCCGACATCTTCGAAGGTTTAAGCCAGGAGAAGATCGACCAATTGCAACGCTTCATCAACACAGACAGCGGATTCGAGGATGAGTCGTCACCTGCTGACGTCATCGACCCTGCCGATACATCTAACCCCACGAAAACGAGTTCAACAAATCTCAACCGATGCATCGATCAATCGAACCCCATCGATATACCACACAGGCACACCTGCCTTAACTTGGGGTTTAGAGACATTGGGAGCAGCCACGAAGACGCTGTGAGCGATGAGGAAGACGATGAGAGATTCGTGCAGTTCGTCAACAGTCCAAGGTATCACCAACGACGATTCGGAGTCGTCGAAAACGTCTTCCTGTTCCGCGAAAACACCAACATGATGGTGGCGTCTCACTGACCTCCTATCACGTTCCGTTTCACTAAAAAAACTGTTTCAAAACTGAATAACCATCAAACGCTCACAACTCAATCAGCCCTAAATCCCATAATAGGCCTAAATCATTAACAATGCACACGCTTTTCAACACTCTTGTCTACATGTTTGACGATTATTTTTGTCGTTTTACATTGGTTTTTCTTTCATGTTAGTTTGGTTTTCACATTAGACTCTGTTCGCCAGTACAACCATGATAAGAGACATAATATATTGTGATGGTTATACTGTTCGTGCAATGTTGAAGAAAGAAAAAGCGATACTTCAAACAGTCAGATGTCATGGCTATTAATTATAACTCAAAGTTCCGGTTGTGTAGCCCTACTCTGTCTGCGAAGGACTGGGCGATTTAGGTCGTTTATTTCTTCATAATTATGCATGGGTTTAACTCTTTAGGCTACATTCGTTGCAACTCTGTCGAGCGCTTTGCAGTGATCGATTTCGACAGCAAAGCGTTAGACAGAGTTGCATTTATTCTTAGCAATGGACCTCTCTCTGTTCTTTTTTCTTGATGTCGAATCGATTTTAAAAGTGGAAAAGACGTCAACATTTTCAAGCTATACTCGAATTTAAATAACTTTCTATGTAACTGTCAAGACCGTAAACTTTATCTCAGGTTGTTATGTTCAGTTAGGCCTATGTGATAAAGATCAGAATGTGTAAATATATGTAAAAAAAACTATGCAGCATAATACAGTGTTTGTGATAATTAGGTTCGTATGTGAGCCTAATAAGTTTTTTTATGATGTAATGTTTGTGTGAATAAATTTGTTTAAATTATCGCCTGCGTAATAAATGAATGAAATGTTTTGGTGCAGTTTATTCACTGATTAAGAAGGTCATAAGTAGTGGTTTTGTTTAGTAGGCTATGCATGTACACTGTACAAGCTCAGGGCTTTTTTAACATACAGTTATACACAAAATATGCAGTTGTAGAAGTAACTTCTAGAAGTAGGCCTACAGTTAAAACTAGCAAAAAAGGTCATTATCCTCCGATTGGGAGTAATTAACCATGGATGATGGGAAAGGAAAGTTCTAAAAATTCCTTAAAATAGCCCTGTTCACGCCTTTTTCAGCAGCAGCAGCTATTGATTATGTAGATGATCTAAATCCAAAGCCCAATGAATTAAGCAATAATGCTTCACTTAAAATTATTGCCTGGTTAGATAGGACTCTCCATGCACTTCCAAAGACAAGATCTCTATGCACTGTAAACTATATAATTGCCTGGTTGTGTATATGCCTATCTAGGACGTTGTCAATTTCATCTCACGCATGCATGTGGGACTTGAAGGATCTCATTTTGTAGTCTATCTGTCAAGTCTTCATAATATATATACTAAAAAATTGGGGGGAAAACACATCGGCTATATACTGGAGTCATAATGTATACTATAGCATGCATTTTGATGTTAAAACTATAAATCACGCAGATAGCAAAGTCGCTGTCTGAGTCTTAGGAAGCCTTTGAACACAATATACGTGGTTTTATACACGTTTATAAATGACAGGTCTGTCGTTAAAATAGGCCTATGAATGTAGGCCTATGAGTTCAGAGCTATTCACAGAAACCAAATAACTAAGCATTGTGGACATACACTGCTTTTGAAACTCTGCATATTTCGTGAAGTTACTTGCTCACAGATATAGATCTACCCTCAATGCAGTTCTGGTCCACTGGAGCGCAAACACGTTTCACAAGGAAGTAACCTCTAAATGTCTAGACTGAGAAAGCCGGTTAATGCGTTTCAGCTTTCAAATTTTCCACTTTAACTATAGAAGGACGGTTGTGATTCGATTTGAGTGCTTCCATCATAGGCGTACGAGGCGAGGGTCCAGAGGGGTGGTAAAATTAATGCCCCCAAATTTCGGGCAAGTCTTTTTTCGGGCAAGGCAAACCCGGAATAATTTGTAAAAAAGATAGAAATAGTATTTTTCAACATATTTTAACCCGATGACTAAAAAAGGTCCTCAACTTTTTCCCCGGAAAAAATGGTTTAAAAAACTAGAGATAGTATTTTTCACGAGATTTCAACCCGATGACTAAAAAAAGGTCTTCAACTTTTTTCTCCATGAAAAAATAGTATTTTTCACCACGATCAACGAGATTTATTTTTCGGGCAGAAGTAAAATCATGGCCCTCCACTGCTGAAATCTCCCGTACGCCTATGGCTTCCATAGCGCCGAGAAACGTTATGGTTAGATACAGGGCTTAAAATGTGGCTGCACGGATATAGACGGCGTCCATGCACTGGTTTTCAAATCCGAACGCCGCCATGCCACTTATTATTTCGCCATCACAGACTGGAAAGTTAAGGAGCACCCTGCGAATAACTGGTTCACGCGACTTAGCAAAAGCTAAGTCGCGGGAACCAGCTGGTAGAAGTTCCGAGTTTACGATTACAATTACGATAGGCACTTAAATTTGCTCTGGCAGAGTAATACATGTATATAATTTCGATGGTCATTAAGAGCAGTCGGGTCTTCAGTAGCCTATAAGTCAAACAGTGTTCGAGAGATGGCGCTTCGGTATGTGCGTGCACAACTGCATAATGACTTTGGGTAGAACGATTCAAACTTAGCCTACAGTTCCAATTTAGCTATGACTGGTTCGGGAGTGCTTCTGAGCAGTGCTAGAATGTTATATGGCTTTGAAGGGGCGCTACATGAAGACTCCTAAAGAAGGAAAGAAATAATTAATAAGAGTAAAAGGCGAAGAATCAATATAAAATTGATCATATTTGGTCGGACCTCTGAGTATTGCATTGTATTGTATTGTATTGTATTGTATTGTATTGCATTGTATTGCATTGTATTGTATGAACAAACTGGCGGATGTCTTTTGAGAGTCGGCCGCTCCAAAGAACTGATGAAGCATAGACAAAGGGGCGGTTGCAGAATATCAGACAGGATGAGCCTGGAGGTCTAGATATTATATAATTATAGGCTACATGCAGTAGTAACATGACATTGTGGTCGCTTGATTAGAGAGTAATTATTTGTAGATGGTGATTTTGTTAGAGTGTTCTGAAATGAGAGACGGCGTCAGTGAAGAAGGATGCATCGGAATCTACAATGGAGATTGCATTTGGGAGACTGATAGAGAGGAGCCACCGTAAAGCCCCCCCCCCACAATTTTCCAAAGATTTCAATGGTTGGATGAGTTTATTATTTAAGACATGATCACGTTTTCGGCTAAAGAAGTTGATTGTGGTATACATGCATCTATTTGTTAAGTTGTTAAGTCTATTAAGGTGTGAGAGGTCACCTATGATCTATGTTTGCTCATTCCATGCGACGGCCACGATGATTTGAGAGCTTGAGGTACGATCTCCTTTGCATGCCATAATCTCCTTAATGAGATAAGTTTTCTTGAATATAGACCGGACTCAAACTGCTCGAATGCTCAACTTTGGTCTCTAAATTATCCCGAAAGAGCTATGCAGGGGTCATTGATCGAGTGAGACCCCCAGGAGGGTATAAACAAATATTGCTACTGATGACCCTAAAGGCTTATCAATGTATTCGTTAACGTGTGAGTCAGTTACTCAGAAGACATCTAATTATAACTTGACCCGGGTTGTATCGTCCGTTTGATCATCTTCGTTGATTACATCTTCTGTAGTTATTCCGTGACTGTAGCCTATTCAGTCAAATTCGTTATACTGTAAAATCACAAACTCTGTCATCATTTCTACACAGTCTGGCTGAAAATGTCCAGAAAGAATGCAATGTCGTAATATCTTTTTATCAAATATAACTTAAACTGCATCAGTTATTGAAAACGCAAACATCACGTTCAACCTGTCCTAAGTGTCCTTTAGCAAGTCATGTAGCCTATTATCGGTCTCTGCCTTTCATCTCTAACTAAAGACAACACTTACACAAACTTCACAAACTTCGCAAACTTGAACGAGTTCAAACAATTCTCGTAAGACCTAACACAATTATTGACATTTTATCATCGCCTTATCTTCAAACGACTGCATTGGCGTGTCATGAATAAATAAACAAAATTAATAGCCAATCTCTTATAGTTGTTTGCATGGGTCTTCTTCATGGGGCTATGAACTCCACCACTGTTTGTAGCCTATTCAACATGGTAGTGCCAGTCCAAAGTCTGGATAAATGGGGAGGAGGATGTCGACTTGACATTAACCATCCTTGATAATTATGACAGCGTCGTTGAATAGCAATAAGGTGCAGTGCAGGGGGGTTACTCAGTCTCTGCTTCACCATAACAGTAAAGGTCAATCAGCAGACTTTGACCTTATCCCATGATCGCTTCATTTGACCGCAACGAAGTGACGGGTGATTTTCAAAGTGACGGGTGATTTTCAAAGTGACGGGTGATTTTCAAAGTGACGGGTGATTTTCAAAGTGACGGGTGATTTTCAAAGTGACGGGTGATCTTCAGGTGCCTCTTATTCCGTTCAATAAGGCTTATGTAGGCTACTCGCTCTACAACTATCAATAATTTGTCTCCGTTAACCTATACCAGCATTATTTTTACAGACCATCTGACCAAGTGAGCATCTTTGTTTCTTCGCTTCTTTCTTCTCTTATCTCTTAATTTTATTTCCGTTTCTTCGTTTTGACCGAACTGTTTCCGAATGACGGCGAATGTTGGCATGCCCTGATTGTAACTTTGACTAATTATGCATGCAGGATTGTAATATTTGGTTTAGGCCTACTCTTAATGTTTGCCTATAATTTTTACGAAATTAGAAAGGGCAAATGAGAAACTGCTTCGAGCAGAAACAGCCTGCATGAACACTGAACCAAATGTGTTTTCTGTACGGATTGCTGTGTTCAGGACTTTTAAAGAGCCATGTATTTTTCGGCTCACAACTATAATAGCTGAGATTCGGCATCTGCCTGGCTTTGTTTATCACAACGTATGGTACGAATATACCTTGCATACTGACACACATAAGTAGCCTAAAGGCGGACACATAATAGCACAGATGTATGTATGCTATTATGTGCTGCCAATTATTTACTATTCAGCAATGCGTCTCTGCTCAAATAGTCTAATACAAAATGCCCCAGCGATAGCCCACTTAATTCATTGAAAAGCCGGATCTCAATGCAGGCTCTACATGTATATATACTAGAGCCAAATCATGCTAATCACCTCTGCCTTTGTCTATATATGTACACATATATAAAATATATATATATACACAAATGTGTATATATATATGTAGCCTGTACCTGATGTATGCACACTTGTGTACAAAACATATAGGCCACTTATCCAGCATTGCTCTCTGCTGCAGGTCTATCGTCTATCGTTAGACACGATTATCAAGTCGACAGTGTCATATGGGTATACGTGTACAATGTATGCATACAGTTGTTGTAGGCCTATACTCGTGAGATCATGTGTCGTGGGTGGATACAGAGAGAGGTGAACAGGATCTGTTGAACGCGAAGCACTGCTAACACAATTACATGTAGCCTACTATATGCACATCAGCATAAACCGAGTTTTATCATATATAGGCTAGAACCTTAATTATATTTACCGATCGTCATATTGGTCACTGAATTCAGACTATAGGCTAATTATTGTTCGGTTTTACGGCGAAATATCGTTTATATTTAAAAGGCCTTCAGAGACCTAATGTGGTATTATAGTCAAACGAAATCCACCAACGCTGCTGCTGCTGCTGCTACAAAGGAGGAACCGGTTACTATGGAAACGGTAGATGCCCTACGGAGCCAATTGACGGACATTACATTCAAGTACGACAAATCGGAAACGAATCTTCGGCAGCTGAAGAAGTTGGCTGATCGAGGTATGTATACGGAAACTTCTCTAAATCGATCATAATTATAAATAGCAATCACATAAATTTATATAGCGCCCCTTCAAGATCTCTAACCAGAGGCGCTAAAGGTGTAATCATGCTGACTAAGCTTCTTTTAAAAATTACAGTGCTCAGGTTTTCTATTGCAGAAAGCAGTTGTCTCGCATTCAAAAGCAAGCAAGCTGAACGAGTCATATTTTAACATTTTAATCCCTGGGTTCGTGGATTTTCGAGCTTTGTATAAAATACGGACTTAAAAAAATAATAAGATAGTCTGCGCAGCCTATAATAATAATTATATAGTAAATTGGCTAAGACAGTAAGACTGCTATAATAATAATAATAATTTATAATAATAATAATAATAATAATAACAATAAAAATAATAATAATAGTCTACAATTACGGTCTTACTAATAAATAAATAATTGACTGAGACATTCAGATCTCGGCTGTAAGGGCTCATACGCCATTTACTGGATGCAGTTTTGCTTTATTCTGAGATCATTGACGGTTCAAATGGATGACAATATAGCTAATCGTTGTTTTTATCTCATCTCTGCGTCTGTAGTTCTAATTAGGATTAGTCTACAGTCCCTATTGTTAACAAGTCATTAAATCCGTGACCTGACCAATGACCATACAGCAGATGATCTGATTAAGTCACGCTTTCACTATATAGGCTACACTGCATACAGCATTCAAACGGCTGCAAGCAGCTTCAATTAATAATAGCTTTATGAGTCTATATGTAAACTGCAGTACTGATCTTTATTATAGTTACGTATACAATTAATTATGTGTACTTATCGAATGCATGCACAAGTTTGTTTTTTTATTGATCACTATAAACCATGAAGCATTGTATAGGTCTATAAGCCTATGCAAAACCGAAACCTGTGCACAGTGTGCAGCTGTGTTTGTCTCTATCACTTCGATCATGACATGCAGCATATAATTATTTATATACGCTAAGTGCTTATTCTAGGTCATTATGTAACTCGTGTGTCCTCAAGGGCAACTGCTTTCAAATGACATATACTATCTAACAAATCCATTCTCAACACAATGCAAACTTCTCCTAAATGCTCAAAGACTGTCCAACTATAATAATTACCAAGATTGTAATTATCTCTGTCAACCAGTACAGTGTAAACCTATAGGTGTCCTGTGCTTTAAAAACTTAATCGCTAAAGCGCTTCTCAAGAAACTATTCCTGGACAACAGACCATCTCTCTAAGACTCTTATAACTATTAACTACCATGCAATTTCATATGTCTTTCCTATATCGAAATTCTTCAAGTAAGGTTGTTCTCTCTCGCTTCAATTTCGACGAGTCTACATGTATGATTAAACAACCATGTAAATCTAAAAAAATCTGCATATATACACATGCAGTTATCTTTTCGAATTTCCACGCCTCTTTGTACAGCAAACTTATCATGTGAACATGCCGTCAACAAATCTCTTTCAGTTATCTTTTAAGCATAGGCCTATAGGCCTATCCATAAGTATATGCATGCAGCCTTTAATTCTATAGATCGAACACATATGCATTTCAGTCTATACACGCACCTGCATATAGGGCCTACATTGATCAGTAAATATATTTATGTTAGCATGTGTATATATTATGCATGAATGTGTTGGATGAAAAAGGATTGGTTTTTTGACTTCGTGAAGTCGGGCTCTGGTCGACGGATCACTTAAGATGTAGTCGGATATCGGGCATATAACATGAGGTGCGGTGGTGTATAGTGGGTATCTTCGTTGCCTTGCAGCCGGAGGGTTGCAGGTTCGAATTAATCCACCTCGAGCCGCCGCGTAGGAACCGTGGGCAATTCCCTCACTCGCAATTTGCTCATCGCTTCGGCGTGAAACTCCGATGCAGTGTCCGCACTGTAGTCGGGAGCGCCTCTGAGTAGTGAGTTTGACTGGACCGACCGTGCCTCATCTTCTGCCAATGAGAATCTGCTCTTCGGTGACGTAATCGTGGACCCCGGATGACGTCACCTGTTGATGATTCACGCCATCAACGTTGATTGGTCCAGAGACTTTGGAATAATAACAATCACGGTCAACCACGGTCTGCTGATCTGCAGGTTCCACGTGGGTGCGTGGGCTCTCCATTGGCGACTGTGTTCCAGTTTTCTCTGCATTATGTTTGCCTACTGATGAGAATCTGATCTTAATGGCATTTGACAATAATTGGGAGAGTGCAGAGTAGTCTACACCTCTGAGTTTTGAGTGCATGGCACCACATGAATTTCCTCAATAAATAAATGTGAAATGGTGATTCCATCTGATTTCTATGACATGCATGCCGGATGCAAATTTATGCAAATCATGCTCCATCCATCCATGCTTTAATGTGAACTGTGATGTAAATGAATTAATGCTTGTGTGTAGCTGAGCTTCAATGTCCTGTTTAGAAATATTCTTACCACTGCTTTACCTGTTTCCGGTTAATGCAGTAAAATTTTGTATATATATATAGGCCCTATACACAGGTTAGTCATTATCTGCTGTTGGTTTTATTCAATTTCTTGTCTCGTTGTGTTGCAAATTCCTTTTTACACGCACACCTATCGACGTTCACCTTGGTTCAATTCTCCAATGTTTTCAATCTTGTAATAAAGTGCTGAACTATTGTGCTATATAGGCCTATCCCAGCGGAATCTCCCTTCAGAGGCACCTGGTATAGGCCCTACTTGTTGTTTCCTCACTTTTCCTCTTTGTTCATTTAATCACGCATTTAATCGTTTAATCTTATCGTGCAGCACATAACGTACTATGTATTTTGCATACGAGCAATAAATTGAATTGATTTACTTGAATATTGCTCACTTGACAGAGTCACTGTACTTGGATGAACTGCACAACGGAGATGATTATAGTTATTGTTTTTTGCTGTTTCAGCCGTTGACGATTACGACGATTTGAAACAGAAGTACGCAGACAATCAGCTCCAGGTTGGATAAAAGTCTTAGCGTGGTTGTCGCCTATAGTTGTAGGCTATAGCTGTCTGATGTTATCTTTCTCCGGTCGTAAATCTAAACTAAAACTTCACTTAACCGAGCTTCTTTGGTTACAGGGTTCATATTATGTATACATGGGCCTAAAGCAGCCTATAGGCTACATGCATTCCGTACTTACTGCCGCTGAAGTCTTACTGACAATGCTTTCCAGCATGGATTGTGCAACAGCTTCAATAAATGTCACTTACCTATAGTTACACCTTACATTTTTTGCACTTTCAGGGGACCTCTTCCTTGCGGGGCCACTCCGGTCGGAGGGTACGGATTGCGGTCGCTACGCCTCTGCCTGTTTTAGCAATCGATAAATACCAGTGTCTTTTTTATTTTAGTATAAACTGCTTCAAGATAGGCTGACAGAATCAGAGGCAAGGAGGAAAAACATTGAAAATGGTATAGTTCTCTTTAGATAAATTAAGCTTGTTTGCCTACTGAATTAATCATGTCTGATATGAACCTACACTTCAACAGTAGGCTACTGTTGTCATCATATGCATGTAGACCTAGGCTTATATGTTTGAATCCTGTTACGTTGATATTGACTAGTGCGATTATAATAAGTTAGTTATAGGCCTATAAGTTTCTCAAATTGGTGATTTCGTTGACTCTAACGATGTTTTAAAGTTGAGATTATGGAGATCCATATGCAGTTTGCTTCATATTAAAAGAATTTTATGCTCTAAAAATCCACAAAGCCTTCACCCTATACTGCAAATTTCACATGGGTAAGATTACATGCTGCTTTCAAAAACGCATATCTTCAGGTTGCATTTACCAAAATATAAAAATATAACCAATGTGAAAATTATGTTCATCTGTGCAACGTAAACCTATGCTGTACATCAGGTGCCTTTTCAGTAAATTTCAGTCCCATCCATTGGAAATATTGTCAGTGAACTTTTTTTGTGCAACCTTCATAATTTTGATGCTGCTTTTAAGGATTGTGACGCACATCATTTCAGTTTCGGACGATCGATGTCATGTGGATATTCCCTCATGGATATCGCACGCGTCCTACTATACTGCACAATTTGTAGGAAATAGGTAGCCTACTGCTTAAGATTGTAGGCTATCTCTTACTTCCCATGTCCTACATAATTATATTGCACAGTTTTTTTGGAATCGATGTTCATGTAATAGCGTCGTCACTGGTTGCAAGGATGATTGCTTGTTATCCTCTGTCGCAGTTCTGGAGCCAGCCGTCGAGGAGTTTGGACATCTGCAGAAACAGTATGACATCGAGAAGTGTTGTCGATCACAGGCAGAAATATATGCATCAAGGGTTTGCACTTTACATTTACATTACTGAAGAACTTGCACGAGATATCGCATGAAAATCGCAATTCATCCCATTTGCTGTAGTTATGAAGATCTATGTGATGGCGTTATATTCCGTTGTCCATAGCACCTGTTTTTAAGAACTTTTGCAGTAGGCCTACTAGTCTGTAGCACTATCGAGATATTTTATTTTGCACTGACCACAGTGAGAATGACTAACTAGCCTATACGAAACCTGTAAGCTTACACCGACGATTTGTTATAGTTAAATGCAATATCATCGTCGTGAGAACGTTATATTAACGTAGGGTTTATAATAGTCTTCAGGACATAAAGAAAAACGAGTTTAACTGGCAATGGAACTTGATTGCTTTAAACTTACTGTTATGTATCGCAATATGATTAAAACGATTCGAGTTTATTTATCAGTAGCCTATTGCGTTTCTTAATCATCTAAAAATCTGAAAAATTTTCGCGCTCATTCTTGCATATTGCTAGAAAGAAACTTCGTGCCTGCACTGAAGACACCAGCCTATGATTCGATGGAGTCTAATTGTCTATGTTACTCAAACTCAACCCTGTCACAATCCGAGCTCATTATGGTTTGTCTGTCTGTACCCCTAAACTCGTATACAGTGCGCTGAGCTATAATACAGCTACATGTACGTTCTCTTCTCCGTTATCTCTACCATAGGGAATTTTTTAGTGGTTGCTCAACTTCAAAGAGCATTTCTGAATTTCGTTACTATCAAGTTTCAGTTGTGCTGTGTTCTTATCGAACAGCTGAAGAAGCAGAACAAGGATCTGAAGCGACAGAGTCAGGCACTTCTCATGAACATGAAGCTTCAGCCAATCAACATCGATTTTAGCGAATTCGAGGTTTCAACGGATGACAGTGAAGATGGCCGAGATATACTCAACAGAAAAATTGGGGGTATGTGACATGTGCATTTATATGTAGCATACGCTTGGACATGTGACATTTTCAATGATGGTTATGTGACATATAGGCAACTGTCCTCACCTTTTTTCACCCATAATTTTTAACTAATGCAGCAACCAACTCTTGTCAACTCTTCCGTACTCTATGGAAGAGGTGGGCATGTTTTAAATTACATAACTGTAATGAATCTGTAATTGATTACATTCTCAAGAATCTAAATGAGAGACGTGCGCACTGCAGGCATGCAAATGATGCAATGCACAAGTAGAAAATATAGTTCAACTTCATTATTTGAGTTTAGGCAGGTAGCCTAATTAGGCTACACACAACTCAATAATAGTGGAAGAATTTTAGGAAAATCGACTCAATAAATTTTCACAAGCTAGAGACTTGGCATAGTTGTTAAGTACACCCCACTGATGAAAATACCAAAAGTCCTCATAAATCCGAGCTGTGCTCGAGCCGCCATCTTGGAAAATGGCGGCCGAAATTTGGTGTTTTGTCAATAACTCCAGAACCATCACAGATACAAAGAAATACAAAACAGCAAAAGTGATCCTCATGAAAAGACAAAGAAGTTTTGTGTATAACATTTCTTTCTAGGAATACAAATAAAAATGTTACGTGGGATAAACTAGTCATTATAATTGTATTTCAATGCGATGTACTAATTTTTATGGCGGGAAAAACAAATGCTGTGCTGCGAATGATAATTTAAGATCAAATTTATATCAGTGTCTATGCTAGGCTTATGTAACTTAGTTTTCAGTCATTATATTATGATATCCGTGCATTATATTATGATATCCGTGCATTCTAATATGATATCCGTGCATTATATTATGATCTCAGTGTATTATATTATAATATTCGTGGATTTTATAATGATATCAGTGCATTATATTATGATATTCGTGCGTTATAGTATGATATCCGTGCATTATATTATGATATCCGTGCATTATAGTATGATATCCGTGCATTATATTATGATCTCAGTGTATTATATTACGATATTCGTGGACTTTATAATGATGTCAATGCATTACATTATGGTATTCGTGCGTTATAGTATGATATCTGTGCATTATATTATGATATCCGTGCATTATATTATGACATCCGTATGATCCGTACTTACCACTTGATGCTCTTAAAATCTGTGTTTTGGGATAACGATATTGAAGTTGCATAGGGGCTCATATTGAATTTTGCACCGTGAAAAGACCAAAAAATGACCAAATATTGTTTGATTGTACGCGGCTGCTCTAGACAAAGTCAAAGATAACATTTCAACGGTGATCGTTGGCCAGTACATGGATCTACTAGTAATTGCAACTGCAATGGCCCCGAATGATTTTAAAGAACTTTGGTTTCTGAAGCCAGGGAAATCAAACGGTGCTCCCATCAGCTTTAGCATACACATTAAGAAAGTGACTATGGGAGAAGCTTGTGAACTTCTACTCTCTGCTCATGCAATGACTGGATGTGATACAACTTCAGCACTGTACGCTAAAGGGAAAAATTAAGGGCATAAAGCTTATTAAGAATCACGAGGAGTTGCACGGGCGGAGTTTGGTTTCCGTTTTCATCGCACTTCTGAGCTTTGTGGGAGGGCATTATCAAATTTCAATTGTATTGTATTGTATAGAGGGGGCTAATGCCTTTTGGGGGGGGGGGGGGGCTAAGCCCGGAAAAGGATACACTTTTCATGGTAAAAAGCTGAATCTGGGCCTTCTTGTGGGGCTTATCTCACCCTAACCCCTGATAAACTCTGCCCATGAGGAGTTGAGAGATGAATGGAAAATATTTCACCAAAAAGTATGCCAGGAAAGATATGCAGGGAACCTTGATGATGCAGAGCCGTGCAATTTCAACAGGAACCTCTTTCGATTGTCATTTTTGACTTTATCTAGAGCAGCTGCATACAATCAAACAATATTTGGTCATTTTTTGGTCTTTTGACGATGCAAGATTGAATATGAGCCCATATGCAACTTCAACATCGTTATCGCAAAACACAGATTTTAAGAGCATCAAGTGGTAAGTACGGATCATACGGATGTCATAATATAATGCACGGATATTATAATATATTGCACAGATATCATACTATAACACACGAATATCATAATGTAATGCATTGACATCGTTATAAAGTCCACGAATATCGTAATATAATACACTGAGATCATAATATAATGCACGGATATCATACTATAATGCACGGATATCATACTATAATGCACGGATATCATAATATAATGCACGGATATCATACTATAATGCACGAATATCATAATATAATGCACTGATATCATTATAAAATCCACGAATATTATAATATAATACACTGAGATCATAATATAATGCACGGATATCATATTAGAATGCACGGATATCATACTATAATGCACGGATATCATAATATAATGCACAGATATCATAATATAATGACTGAAAACTAAGTTACATAAGCCTAGCATAGACACTGATATAAATTTGATCTTAAATTATCATTCGCAGCACAGCATTTGTTTTTCCCGCCATAAAAATTAGTGCATCGCATTGAAATACAATTATAATGACTAGTTTATCCCACGTAACATTTTTATTTGTATTTCTAGAAAGAAATGTTATACACAAAACTTCTTTGTCTTTTCATGAGAATCACTTTTGCTGTTTTGTATTTCTTTGTATCTGTGATGGTTCTGGAGTTATTGACAAAACACCGAATTTCGGCCGCCATTTTCCAAGATGGCGGCTCCAGCACAGCTCGGATTTATGAGGACTTTTAGTATTTTCATCAGTGGGGTGTACTTAACAACTATGCCAAGTCTCTAGCTTGTGAAAATTTATTGAGTCGATTGGTCTTTTTTCTACTAAAATTCTTCTACTATAAGTTCTATTGCGCATTATGCAGTTTCCAGGAGGTAGCCACTAGGCTATAATATTATTTGCCTATAGTGGCTACCTCCTGCACACAGAGGGCCCATATCCATATGAAACTCATAACGACTATATTATTAGGCCTATTATAGTCGTTATGGGTTTCATATGGATGTGGGCCCGTTGTGTGCATGTTCCGTGCGTACTGACTGTGGCCCCCCAGCCTGCAGAGACTTAGGCCTACTATGTAATAGAACAGCCGATTAAGAAGAACGCTTTCGATTTAGCAACGTTTTAGCTCACTTCTTTATCATCCTAATTCAATTTCAACCTGGCACACTATGGACACATCATGATAAAATAAGGGAGTTGTTCGGAGAAGGAGATAATTAAATGAAGGCGCTACACAATTATCACGTGCACAATGTATATGCCAAAAACGAAATGTATGGATAACATTAACATCAGATTAATGTTAACTGAACTTTCAGCGAAGAACCTGATGAAGAGGGCCAAGAACTGACAGCATGCAATGGAGACAAATTGTGCATGGAGCGTCCAATTCTCGTATCGAGGATGGTTTATGATAGGATAGGACAGGATAGGAGTTCAGCTAGGCTACAGCTGTCTTAAAGAAAAGAAGTACATTTTATGTCTGACCTTGCCTACAATAGCGCAATGTAAATGCTTCAATGCATGACAATTTGAAAACTTGATCACCATGCTATACCTGCATGCATGTGATCGATGATGCGTTGACGGTCAGCTTAAGTGATGCGCTAAACCAGAATGCCTCCATCGTTATCGTAATTGTAATCAATGCATTTATATAGCGCCACTTAAGATAAACTCTTCAGAGGCGCTAAACGATGACGCAATGGTCGCTTAATCTATCCGTATTCAGATTCAAATTATTTCAGTCCATCGTTCAGCAGACGCTGAATCAGATTGCGACCACAGTCTAAGCTGCTCGAGAAAAAATTACAGTCCATAACTTCCCTTTTACCCTAATTTCTTTTCGTTTCAGCTTTGGAAGAACGAAACAAGAAACTTGAAGAGGCTGTCGAATCCGAGGAGAAACTGAAGCTAGCCTTCTACGAAAGGGAAACATATCTGAATAATATTGTAAACTTTACTTGGATCATTGTCTGTTTTTATTTAATATGGAAACGTTACAGAAGCAATTCGTTCATTGCGTAGTAGAGCTGCAGTAGAAAAACTCAATTAAAGACAGTTGACCGTTAGTCCAATTAGTTGAGTCAAGCTAATGACATCTTCGATTAGTTGTTGTCAAAAAATAGGAATATGAAATTTTCGATTCATATTTTACAATGCAGATTAATAAGACAATTACATTGCCATGTGTATCTGGGTGTTCATGTACATTGTAATAACTCGTCCATAAAGTCTGCAGCAGATAGCCAACTATCGTAAAGAACAAGGCTACAATCGGCAAGCCCACTTTTTTATGAGCTCTCTGTATTTGTCAGCAACCTGCACTCAGTGCACTGTGTAGCAGGCTAGCAGCCAACCATGTGTAGATCTATTCTTTACTTTAAACATCCGCAACGTTTAAAGAAAAGCAATACGATTTCTTAAATTCGTAATTTAAACGAATGTCTGATGATGAATTTGTGCTGCATGTTATTCTGGGAAAACCTCTTTGTTTTTAAGGTACAAGAATCGGAACGAAAGTTGAAAGCGATGAAGCAGAAAGTGACTGAGCTAGAAGACCAGCTGAAGAAATATACGCGAGGTTCATTTACGATGTATATTTAATTTGCATTTACTGCTCAAGACGTTTAGAAATATCTGAGAGAAACCTATACAAACAAATACATGTAGCTCCTATGCCCCAATTTTTAAGAATACACGAAAAAGACGACTTATAGGCATAGAAACGCGTCCACGGTATATGTTTCTAAGATGCACCGCAATGTGAAATTTAATTTGTAATATTTTTTTTTTCAAATTATTTAAATGAAAATTTTATTTATTCACTTGTGTATCAGTACCTTATCTATGCAATGACCATGTTGCACAATTATTTTCTCATAATATGTGACGATAACAGACGGCCATCTTTCTGCAGTCCATCTTTGGCAACCTTCCCCTACTTGATATTATATGTATTTTGAATCTATACTCTATAGCAAGGCATGCATGCGGCAAACAGGCAAGTCCAAATTATTTGACTTATAAGGACCACACAATCTACACAACGCCGCCTATACATGGTCGTCCCATTTAGAAATTATGTAATGTGCTTGACAGCGTCGCAGATGATTTGGCAGGAGTGTCAAGAGATGAAGGAAAGACACGAAAATGATGTCAGACTGAAGTTCGAAGCAGAACGATACGCTCACGAGGCAGGTGGATTTCGATTAAATTAATGCTTTTTGCAGATACCTAATCGTGATTTCTAACCTTTAGCTCGGTGTTCATACCATTATCTATGTGTAGGCCTACTATATCTAAATGTAATATATAATAATAATAATATAGTACATTATAATATTTCCATTATAATATATTATTGTGGGGCGCTGTTGTGTAGTGGTGGGTTTGGTGCATTGGAGCCGGAGGGTTCCAGGTTCGAATCGACCTCAAACCGCCACATAGAGGCCTTGATTCATGCGCATCGACGTGAAATTCAAATTTAGTGTCCGCGCTGTAGTAGCGAGATTTAATGGCGCTAGAGTAAATCCGAGAAATAAAGCACAGCAAATTATAAATATATAATAATAAGACGATGATGAGCAGCAGCTTTGTATATCCTGACTTTAAGAAAATGTCGGAGAGAGATGCCGTCATTCGCGAGAGTTCGATTCTTCTGACGACGGCGAGCGCAGATAAACGTCTTGCTTCGGCATTTCTCGCCATCGAAGATCTGACGAAGAAGGCGGAACTTGAACGACTTAATCACCAGAAAGAGGTAAAAGAAATCTCTGAATCTCAACAAAAACTTGCAAAAAGACAAAGTCTATAATTATTCTATTTTGAGTTAGTTATTCATTTACGTTAGAATAGACCTGGCCTTAGGTAGGCTAATATCGAAGTGATAGTCTATAAAGCCGCAACCTAGCTGTCAGCCAATTAGATATCGTATTTTTTGATGCGTCAGAGGTGATGTACATGTATGTGGTCGTCTATCCGGGTATTTGGCAGTTCTTTTGATTAAATTACGGTAATTTGTTTTCGCTATGACAGCCATCACAAAACAAACGAAACTGGTCGATTTATCCTGCAAAAGTTCCGAATGTAGTCCCAGACATAATCTAGATGAATGACCCAATTGTCATCGACTTCATATCCCGTCACAAATAGCCTAATATTCCCAGAATAGACATATTAGAAGAACACGTGAGACATCGAGCATGGAAATCAATTCATCCAACTGAAAGTTAAATCATCAAATAGCCTACATATTTATTGGCTATGGTTTCGTTTGAAGTGAACATCGACGAATGCCTTTACGTTGTGAAAAAGGCGCTATAAAAGTCAGTTTTTGACATTATTATTACCGTAAAATCTGATCGACATCGACATGTCATTGTCAATGGGAAACAATGGTTTATTTATTGGTAGACTAACTGAATTTTTCGACTGCGCTATAAAACGCTTTCGTGCATTTGTCATGCATGTATAGGTGATGGAGTTGAAGGAAGAGCTGAAGCATTTTGAGGCCAGTGCTCAGATGAAACACATGGAAGACATGGAAAGTCGTCTCCAGTTAGCTGTGGAAGAGAGCGAGCAACATATTCGAACCGTACAGAACATGGAAAATCGAGTCCTTCGGTTGGAAGCCGAAAGTAAGAAACAGAAGCCTCTGCTATTTTTAGGATATGCTCATAGGCGGAGTTTATCAGCAGCTAGGGGAGCTAAGCCCTCCCAAGAAGGCTCAGATTCAACTTTTTTACCATGAAAATGGTATCCTTTTTCAGGGTTAGCCCCCCTAATAAGGCCCAGACTCGGGGTTAGCCCTCCAAGGAACGGAAACCAAACTCCGCCCATGGACATGCTTCATGAATGCATCGCTCTGTTGCTGTAGCCTACCTGAAGCAAGAGAAAAGCGAAGTAAGATGTATTTTCTCTGTTGCTGTAGTCTGTCTAACAAGAGAAAAGCGAAGTAAGATGTATAGGCTATTTTTCATCTTCTTCCGCTGACAGAGAATAGAATTCAGACTGAATTCAGATCGACTGAGGCAAAAAGTTCCGAAATATTCAATAGATTTGATTTGATTTTTAGTATGTGCAATTGTACGTATAATGTGTCCATCAATAACATAGGCATATAGGGATTAGGGACTAGGGAGTAGGCTATAGGCCTAGTCTCCATAGAAAGCACAACGCCGTTCCTAATGGTTACGTCCTTATTAGATATGGTTTGTGGTGTTAGAGAACACAGATTTCAATTAATATCACACGAGGTCATCTTGTGCTTATGAACGCTTCATAAAACTTCTTTCTGGATCTGTTGTGTTTGAAGACAAGGACTTGCTGAGCAAACTGGAGGTCTGTGAGGAACGACTGAAGCCATTACCACCGCCGCCTCCACCTCCTCTTCCAGCGGCCACTCCTCGCTTCAGGTGATTTGTTACCTTTATCTAGCCTACTATCGGAGTCTTTCCATGGGTTTTGTCAACCAGGGATTTCAGACACCCTCCATGGCCTCATTTTTTTATCTTCCCAATAATTGATTTGATGATAATTTGACACCTTATAGCGCTGTTGTGTACTGTACACTAATAATCGATATAATTATGGCGCACCAAGACAACTGTAACGATTGTCACCAGCGGCCAGCCTAATCTAATTTCGCTTAATTTCGGAATGCGCTAGAAAATTGCTATTTTTAATCTCGGTTCGATTACGTAATGGCTAATAATAGCTCGAGACGCGATCTTGGCCAATCAGGAGGCTTCCCTCCCGTCACGTGGGGGTGTTTTCGGCGTCATTTTCTAGTTTTGCGATGTGCTGTGATGGGAGAAGAACTAGTGAAGGACTTTGTGACAAAAATGCGTCTTTGTGACGGAAATGGTCCTTGTGACCGCAATATATCTGTGTGATATAAGAGAAGGGATTGATCCGCTGTGTGCGACTGACGTGGAAAGGTTTTAAAACGCATCGAAACTCAAATTTTAATCGGAAACAAGGCCGCTGCAAAAGAAATCAACAGTGGGAACATTTTCTTTGTGGGAACAGAAACTGACAGATTTCTTCCATTATTTCTCTGGAATGGCAGGGAAGTAAACTGTGTCACTTTGCAATAATAATTTTCCATAGAATATTATCGATTGTGTATTTTATTAATGTTTGATAATAATTAGGCCTACTGACGAGAATAGTCAGGTATTTCATTTGATCTTTAGGCCTATTCAAGAAATCTGAATGCAAATTAGATTGTACTGGAATTAACAAGGACAAGTTGTTTAGGTTGAACTGTAAATTTAATTAATTGGATTCCGAGGAGATCCCTTTCGTTCCCCTCGTTAGTGATTGAAAACAGGACATTTTCCTGTTCGTCGATAGGCCTCCTCTGTCTCTGTGAAAGATAAAACAATTGTCATAATAATTATACCTGTAATAAATAATTAAGGAGAAAAATCTGAAAAGATCAATATTCGTATTCTTTGTGTAACTGATAATAATAAAATAATAATGTCAGAAGGTGAAACGGAAAAGAAGGAAGGAAGTGAGAAAAGTGAGTCAGAAGGAGAAGGCTTAGAGGACTCTAATTCAATTCAGCTGGAAAAGACCAATGGGGCCCTTCTCGATAGGGTTAGGGACCAAGAAGAAAAGTTAGAGGTTATGTCCCAGGGGCTGTTGAAACTCATAGAGCGCTTTGATACCTTGGCCTCCATTGTTAGAAATAGTCAGGAAGGAATGGTGAAAGTATCAGAGAAGGTGGAGAATCTAACTGAGCTGCTTTTGAGGGAAATCGGGTCTGAGAAAACTGCTGCATGGGAACCGAACCCAGATAAGTCCTCAGGGGGGGCTGTCGTCGTCCACCAAACGACCGTGCGACCATGTCCAGCCATCACTCGTCCATCTCCTGGTGTAGAGTCTGGTAACGAGACCCATTTCCCAATAGAAGCAGGGACAGCAGTTACTGATCGAGTCATAAAAGAGGGGCATCTTTCCCTGGAACCTGGGGTTAACTTTCCCCTGTCCGAGGACCTGGCGAAGTACTCGTTTCCCCAGCAGTTAGCCCTCTCGCGGGTGGTCCAGTCCGAAACTCCTAAAAGGCAAGAATCGGGAACAAGAGTAGGCGGCCACCTAGCGAGTGAGTACGGCGCTACACAACGATGTGGCATTTAATTATAATTCTAAATCAGCACTTTTAATACAGTTAACTCCAATTAAATTCGTGTAATTAGCTGCTGCAGCTTTGATTTTCTACGGGCTTACATCGATTAGGATTTTGAGCCTGCTGAGCAAACTCCCAATCAAGACTAGGCCCTATAAGTCATTGTGCAATGTGCACCCTTAGTTACCGGTACTTCGGTCACCATTCGGTAGAAAAATAATGACGACGACGATGATGACGATGGTGAAGATGATGATGCTGAAGATGATGCTCATGCTGATGATGCTCATGCTGATGATGCTCATGCCGATGATGATGATGCTGACGCCCCTGACGCCGACGCCTAAAAATGCATTAAAATGCACTGTTAAAAATCGACTGTATTGTCATGTGTACGCGCTCTATAATGTGGCAGGAGTTGAATTTTCATCGAGCAGGAGATAGATTGCACACTTTCCAATTAGACTTGGGTTAGTTGTTTTCTATGCAAAGACACACAAATAGACACATTGTATAGTATAGCCTACCTGACGTAGGTTTCAATGGACGTATGCGGCCATAGGTTTATCATACCTCTACTATAGAGACAGAGAACGTACGTGAGCCGTTTCTAAGTGCACTTTTCAGCTAGCCTATATGTAATGGCATCGAAAATTAATGAAAGGTAGTTGTATTTGTTGTATGACCTTTGTCACGAATATCATCAATGTGTTTTTTTAGTCCTCTGCGGATATTCATGCGAAAGAAAACGAAAACAGAAGCTGAAAAGCAATTGTCACCGCACACTGAGGGTTGTACGTATCATACATTCTCATACGTACATTCCCATGCATTCACATACATTCTCATGCATTCGCATACATTCTCATGCATTCACACACATTCTCATGCATTCACACACATTCTCATGCATTCACATAATTATTTGGAATCGCTCAAGTATAGTAATTGTGGTGGTGGTGGTGTGGTGTGCTGGTCGTGCATGGTGTAGTGATGGTGGTATTGGTAGTCGTATAATCGTATTGGTAGTGATAGTAGCAGTGATACTAAAACAATCCGGGATACGTAAACCAGAAAATACTGAGGTTTGCACCCTTCAACGTCTTTCTCTGTCCATCGCCTTTGAAGCGCTCGACCATCTACATTACAATCCTACATGGAGGTCAGTTTCCCTTTCTATAGAGCCTTTCCATTTTAATCCAACGCTGTGGCGCTATTGCATTTTGAGACGCGTTCAGCGATGTTTTGCTTCTCAGTAAGGGTCAGTGTGCTGGACTCTCAACCGTGAGGTTGGGGTTCCATTCCCGCTAGAGCAGAAATTTGGTTTGCGACTTACGCTTCGCCTGCACACTCTATAGCCAAATCAGTCATAAAGAGTACACTGAATGTAGGCCTACATTGTCAGTGGGAAGATGAGACGGTGAGGGAGAGGAATGGCCACCTGACCTCATATGCCAAGGCCAAGAAAATTAAGTTGCTAGCACTTGATACCCGTGGCTTCCTCGGGGTTTGCTAAAGAGCCCGCTCCTCTGCTTCTTCTTCTCACTGATGTCACGTAGGGCCTAGTAGTAGGAGGAATGAGATCCAAGATGGTCAAAACAACTCATAGCATCATAGTGTGACCCTGGAAACTTGCACAAACATGATAATAATAATAATAATAATAAAAATAATAATAATAATAATAATAATAATAATAATAATAATAATAATAATAATATCTCTGGAGTGGCCTCCGGTCAAGATGGCGGCTTGTTTTTGTCGGGAAGCTAAACTTGGTTTTAATCTCACTTTTTGCACTGCTGGAAGTTGCTTTTGTCGTTGATTTCACGATAGGTTTTCTTCTCTGGCTCTATAGAGCAGACCTGGCAGTTATTTACACTTATGTCTCTATTTAGGGGCATCTCGCTAATAGTTCGAAGTTAGCGACCAGACAGACGGCCAGACACGCCCCCTTGTTTGGTTCCGAGGTGTCGCGTGTCGTTTAGGCCACTATGCTTGTTTACCGCGTTTGCTGTTGAATTTAAGGCTGGCACTCTTACACGTATTTCTTTGAGTTCTATTTGGGACATATACACGTTGCACTGCTCGTTTGTTTTCCACGTTTGATAGTTTCCACAGGTATTTCTTTCTTTGAATTCGGTGAGTTTATTAGCGTTTGCTGTTGAATTTAAGGCTGGCATTCTCACAGGTATTTCGTTGAGTTCTATTTGGCGCATATACACGCTGCACTGCTCGTTTGTTTTCGACGTTTGATAGTTTCCACAGGTATTTCTTTCTTTGAATTCTATGAGTTTATTAGGCCATTCACGGTGCATTGTCTGTTTTGGGTCAGCTGTTTTTGACGTCTAAATGTCCGATAGATATTTCTTACCCGAGTTGCATTAAATTTCACGAGCGGTTTGCTTGATATTTAACCTTAATTATAAAGACTATGTGCGACCCAGACAATGATAAGTTTCGTTTCTGGGTCAGCATAAGATAAATGGATGGTCCGTCTGTGAGCGGGTCTCAATCTCAGACCGCTGCTTCACAGAAGGCGAGGGGTACTTGTAGCATATGTGGGACCATTAGGCAGTTACACAACAAGGATGGAAAGGTCCATCTCCACGGCCCACGCCAGAATCCATGCCCGGGGTCTCACAAACCCCCTAGAGAAAACACTGCCACTGACACGGTCTCGGATGCTCGGAGTGCTCAGTCTGCAGATCCATCTGTACCTCAGCCACCCAACTAGGGCTGCCAACTCTTGACTTTGCCATTCCGGGACGCCCGCAGTCACTAGACATGACGACTAACAGTAGGCCTACATAGGACACGCTACTGATCGAGTCTCAGTGGTTTGTAAAGTTTTCAAGACTTAATTGAACCAAGAGCTGTCCGAAATTCGATACTCAGCCCACAACGTTAGGTTTAATAGACTAAATATAGAGTGCAGAACGCAAAATCATCACACAACTTGCCGAGTTTAGTATGCAAAATAGCAACATTTTGTCAAGTGCATCCCTACCACAAATTCCGGGACAATTTGAGATCAATCCGGGACACGGGACGCAAGGGCCGATTCCGGGACTGTCCCGGCGAATCCGGGACGGTTGGCAGCCCTACACCCAACCCTGCGGAGTTGGCAGAAGATGTGGACCGCCTTGGGTCTGGGGGAAGAATCCCCCATCCAGTGCTGAAAAACAGACTGCTCAAGCATGTTCCTAAGGCGGCCAGACCAGCAGTAGGCAGACTGCTGACATCGGTCATCAATAAGATCATTTCAGACCCTCGTAACCCCCTCCACTGGAAAATTCTGATCGCATTTGGAGCTCTCATTTTAGAGCAGCCGGTTAGAGGCGGCAAACGTCACAACCTAACCTCAACTATTAAAGGTCGAGTCGAGAACTTCTCGACTATTTGGCCTCTCAAGATAGATGACTTGTTCGCACCAGACATGTCACACCCCAGGACCGCTGCCCAACATGTTCATAGGGTTGATGATCAGGAAATAATAGCGGCAGCGGTATCTTCTAAGCTGGAAGATGGCAATATAAAAGCAGCGATCAGAATCCTGTGTTCAGAGGATAAACCAGTCCCAAATAACCTCGACACTCTGGAAGAATTAAGCTCCAAACACCCACACCATCCTCCTGATCGACCAATTATACCGATGGAAACCCCAGTACCTCCACTTCAAACCACTGAGGAGGAAGTGCGCATACACAATACACATCCGTTCCTTTCCAGCAGGTTCATCTGGGGGACCCGATGGTCTTAGACCCCAACATTTGCTAGATTTGACAAATTGCAAAGACATTGGCCCCGAACTGATCTCAGCGATCACAGCCCTTGTTAATTTGCTACTGGCTGGAATTTGCCCCAACGAAGTCCGTTCGACTCTTTTTGGTGGTACACTGTTTGCCCTTCGGAAAAAGTCCGGAGGACTACGACCTATTGTTATAGGTTATTGCTGGCGTAGGTTGAGTTCCAAGTGCGCGAACACTTTCGCGCTCCCAAGAGTTGCAACCTATTTCTCTCATAAACAAGTGGGGGTGGGCACTCCTGGGGGTTGCGAAGCAGCTGTCCATACAGTTAGGCGATTCATAAACAAGATGGAAGAAGGTTCAATAGTTGTAAAACTTGATTTCTCTAACGCATTCAATAGCTTATACAGAGACCGAATGTTGTCCTCAGTACTTGACACTTTACCTGAACTTTTACCATACTGTAATCTGGCTTACGCAGAAACTTCTGACCTAAAGTTCGGTCGTTTTTCTCTACGGTCCGAAGTGGGCCCGCAGCAAGGCGATCCCCTTGGTCCGCTGCTGTTTTGTCTCCCGTTGCAAGCGATATTACTGAACTTGTGCTCACCTATGGTTCTAGGTTATCTCGATGATGTTACCTTGGGAGGGGCGGCAGCGGGGGTGGCTGCCGACGTTGAGACTATCGAACGTGAGTGAATGGAACTGGGGTTGTCCCTAAACCATGCGAAATGCGAAGTAATAACGCATTCCATTGACTCACAGTTACCTGAACCGCTCATCCGCTTTTCAGTTACTGCACCGGAGAAAGCCGTTCTTCTTGGTGCTCCACTTTCCACGTTGGACGCACTCACGGCCTGTCTTGAAAAAGATGCTCTGAGTTTTCTCTGGCACTGTCCAGATTGGTAAGCGTCACTAAACACGACGCTCTCATTCTACTGAGATGTTCACTCAGCTCCCCCAAGCTGATGCACATCCTCCGTTGCGGTCCTTGTTCGGACCATACTCTTCTTGAACAATATGATTCTCTGTTGAGAACTGGTCTCTGTTCGATTTTGAATCTTTCGCTGACAGATGATCAATGGTTGCAGGCCACCCTCCCTGTCAAAGCTGGTGGTCTGGGTATCCGCAGGGTATCCTCGCTTGCGCTTCCTGCCTTTTTGGCCTCCGCTGCAGGTACCCTCGCCCTCCAAACCTCCATGCTGAGCAAAGTGAACATGGAAACAGACCAACATTTTTCTACCTCGTTTGAGCATTGGTGCTTAAAATATCCTACATACTGTACTGATGGAGAACTCTCTCACAGGCAGTCTTTCTGGAACAAACCGGTTATTGCAGAATCAATAGCCGAGCTTGACCACTTTCACACCAGTGATTACCACCAAGCACGTTTGAAAGCAGTCTCAGCACCTCATGCAGGTGACTGGCTGTTTGCCTTGCCCATAAGCACATGTGGTCTCAGGCTGGATGACGAGGCGGTTAGGATAGCGGTGGGCCTCCGTCTAGGCGCCGTCATTTGTCATCCACACAGCTGCCCGTGTGGCACTCTTGTGACCGCTGAAGGATCGCACGGCCTCTCGTGCCGTCTTGGTCCTGGCCGTCAGGCCCGACATGCGGTCCTAAATGACCTAATCTGCAGGGGCCTTGTTCAGGCAGGCATTCCGGCAGTTAAGGAACCACCTGGTTTGTCAAGGTCGGATGGCAAAAGACCAGACGGCCTTACATTGATTCCCTGGCGCTCAGGTCGTTGTTTGACCTGGGACGTTACAGTGGCAGATACTGTGGCTACCTCTTATCTAGCCACAACCTCCATTCGGATGGGTGGCGCTGCGGAACTGGCTGAAGCCAGGAAAAATAAAAAATATGAACATCTGATGCAAACCTACCACTTTGTCCCATTGGCTTTTGAAGCAATGGGGCCAATTAACGCCAAGGGACAGGCATTTCTCGCCGACCTGGGTCGTCTCTTGAGCCAAATTTCAGGCGACGCAAGAGAAACAAGCTTCTTGTTTCAACGCCTGTCTGTCACCATTCAGCGTTTTAATGCTGTTGCCTTCCACAGCACTTTTGTTCTTCCTGATCTTGACATGGATGGCCACTCCAGAGTTAAAATTGCTTATTAATATCTGACACCTAAGAGATTATAGATACCTCGGGTAAAAAAAAAAAAAAAAAAAAAAAAAAAATAATAATAATAATAATAATAATAATAAGTAAGCGATAATTGTCGCGACCCACCCCTTCGGAAACTGTTCACCAAGCAGAGGCCCCCACCCCTTCTTTTTATCTTCCACTTCGCAGGTGGTAGGGATCTGCCAGGCGAATCCGAGCGAGGTGCCGCGCTGTTGGAGCGAAGCTCTCGAATTGAGGGGAACCGAAGATAATGCAAAATAAGCAGGGTCAGCAGTTTCCAAGGTATGCCCCAGGGCGGAGTCAGTTCCTGATTGGCCGTAAGGGAAGGTAGCGTCCACCACTTCAGGCCGGGATTGTCTTCTACAGGTACCAGGGATAGCTCCGGTGGAAGGGACATACATCTCGGCGGCTCTCGGTCTGAGAGCAACGACTTCATTTACATGTAGGTCGTCAGGGTTCGAATCCGCTCCAACAGGTTGTCGAATCCCCCAATCCTTTAGTGGTGTTACCACTTCCCTTAGCCGTTCCGAAACTGCCTCACCTTCCTTTGAAGAAGGGATAAACTGACTTGGGCGATCATGCAGATGACTTATCTCATTATTTAGGTGCTCTATTTGAGAATCATGGCGCTCCATAAATTCCGCTAGGGTGCCTGTGAAGGACTGCAGAAGTTCAACGACTCCTGTTTTACTCATCCCCTCGGGGTCATTATCATCCGGGGCTCCTCCCTCTTCATTCTCTCCCATATTCTCCTCAACCTCGTCATCATAAGATATCTCGGACATTGCAGGGGTTTACCTTAAGTCAATGTTACTCAATTCTTGTGTTAGATTATTTAATTAAGCAATCATTTCTTAACTACAGTTGACAGACTTTGTCAATAATTAACAGTGATCGTGATTAAAAACAATGTTCTCATACAGTGTTCAATATTCAGTGTCTTTTGATTTCGATTTGGCTACACGAATGAATCATTAAACATTTCTAATACACATTCCAACTTTAACTCTAATTATTTAAGTACAACTCTTTAGACTTAATACTCGTGAGACCTTGCAACAGATTTACAGGCACGATCTCCTTCTGGGAGAATCGCTCGTTATTACCTAATCAATTTATAACCAGTTAGTTCTCTAATTGGTTACTTCACACGATCCAT
The DNA here is from genome assembly GCA_945859605.1 of Lumbricus rubellus. NCBI lineage: Eukaryota > Metazoa > Annelida > Clitellata > Crassiclitellata > Lumbricidae > Lumbricus > Lumbricus rubellus. The sequence goes on from OX243812.1 coordinate 37,611,385, forward strand.
TCGCTTCTGATTATCTGTCAACGTTACACACAGCGAAAGTATTATTCACAGACATCAAGCTTATTTAACTTTCTCGGTTACAATATCCTATAAAAACCCAAGGGGGATACTTCTCTGCCCTTCCAGAAATTTGTTACCACAGCGATCGACAATGACGAGAATGTCGGTCCCCAAAAATCGTCTACCAGAGAATTGACAACGGAAGAATTTCGTTTCCAAATCGTCCGGAAATATATAATAAAACTTCCTCCAGACACGGTGGTCTTAACCAGAAGTATGTTCGAAATCTTGATCACCCGATGAATTCTTAAACTAATCTGTTCAATATAATTTCAGCCGCAACTCTTTCGATTTTTATCAACAATTTCGGCCACTCGAGCACGGAGGTCTAACGTCGTCGAGAACTCTTCTCCGTCTGCCGATCTACTGCTTCCAGCCAATCACAGACTACATCACGTGACTCGTTCTAGTCCCGTGACCGAGGAGGTCCAATCAAAAGCTGTTGCGTTGCCGCCGATCTAAAAATAGAGTGTCGCAATGCGACACTCTTCGCTAAAAAGGGGTTACTGCACCGGAGGTCAGTTCCAAAAAGGGGATAAACTCCGAAGACCGGTTGCAAATCTAGCAAGGCCGCAAATTTAGCTAGGCCGCAAATTTATCTAGGCCGCAAATTAATAATTAACGATCGCAATTTCCGCGATCGTTACATAATAATACTGATAATTAATTATTTGGTAGAGCGGGCTATTTGCTGTTTTCATTGTTTACAGCTTCTCGTGAAAAAACCTACGAAGAAGCCCTAAAGGAAATGATGGATCGCATCAAATCAGGGCAAGCACTGAAAGCTGCCCCGAATAAACAGGTATACATCTTGATTCAAAAAAATACCTGAATCTACGTCTTATACATGTAGATAAGAAATTCATTCCACCAATTATAGGAGATGTATATCTGGAATATATTGTGGAAAAACAAACTTTCTCGTTGATTCAGGCCTACACGCAGGTTTCTCGCTCTTTACACCATTTCATGACAGTGCTCTTCCCTTTCTTGTGCTTCTTGTGCTCCTGTTATATTTTATCGACTCTAGAAATTAACTTTTGCATATATCTTAAATGCAACTCAAACCTCGTGTTCGGCCGCGATATTAGGGCCTACCACTTGCCTTCAGGAAGAACACAGGTCGGCGATAAAATTCTATGCCTATGGTATAGCTTAATTTTCTTGATCAGAATATGAGTCGTAATTACCAGATTCAAAATGTCTATAGAGCTGGACTTAGGCCGTACATAAAGCTATGAACAATTTCCAACTATCACTGCAAGGATCTTCAATTACGTGGCTTCCATTCAAATTTTAAACGGACAGTGGTTGTAAAATATTTCTTCCATCATATAATTTATTGAAAAATGATCAAGGTCGAGGCCACATACGGTCGCTGTAGAAAAACGTATGGTCGTGTACAACGGTACATTTACATTTTGACCACTTAATTTTCTTTCCTAACATAGCCTATACCAGCGGTTCCCAACCCGTGGCCCGGGGGCCAAAAGTGGCCCGCGAGGCCTCACAAAATGGCCCGCCAGGCTTCAACAATGGCACTCATCTCTCAAAGAATTAACAAAAATATAAGAAAAATATGACAATTTGGACAGGATAGAACATATAATCATTTTCTATTACAAATTATTTTATTTTGAAGTCTATAAACATCAAACTTTCTACTTTGAAGTAATTATAACAATTTTATATGATTTTTAGTTAATTAAATTTTGGCATTGTGGCCCCTAAATGCCCTAATGTCCATTAACTACGAAAAAAGTGGCCCTCGTGCCCTCCAACTTATAAAAAGTGGCCCTACAGTCAAAAAAGGTTGGGAACCACTGGCCTATACGTTGACTGAATATTGCTATTTGATTTCAGACAAAATCTGCGCCAATTGAAGAGGAAGGAGCAGCCATGAACGATCTGCAGCGCCTGCTAGTGAGCAACATCAATATCAGTATCATCATCATCGTCGTCGTTGGCGTCATCATCGTCGTCGTCGCCGCCGCCGTCGGCGTCAGAGGCGTCAGCATCATCATCATCGGCATGAGCATCATCAGCATGAGCATCATCTTCAGCATCATCATCTTCACCATCGTCATCATCGTCGTCGTCGTCGTTGTCGTCATCATCATCATCGTCGTCGTCTTCGTCGTAATGAACATCATCTTCATAGCAGATAGTGAAAATGAACACTGGCGTCATTTCTAAGGGTTATAACGGTTTCTGCTTCTGTTTCAAAGGGTTCGTTGAGGTCAAAGCAGCGGAAGACGGACGGTACAGCAGAGGATCGACTGACCTCAACTTCAACTGCTGCTGCTGCTGCTGGTGGTGATGGTGTGGATGATGGGAAAGATGCTGGCGGAATGAGCAGACGACAGCTGCGTAAGCCTCATCGATCAGCCACTGTTGATGTTCCTGTGGTTCCTCCTCGTGCAGCGGACAATGAACTGCTGAGAGTGTTCAGAGCTCGAGGCAAAACAATCGATGAATCAGACTAAAAGATTCTGAGACGAAGAAGCAGGAGAAATCTGACGATGACCAGCAGAAAAGCATAATTCAGGCACACTCATGAGTATGCCGTACATGTACATGCATGTCATACGATAGGACCGTGGCCGAAATCCAGTCACCAGTTTGTTGCCCTCGAAAAGGCCACAGTATTGCCAGATTGTTAGTTACAGAGAAAATCACATGTGTGCATGATGCTATGAACGTACGGGTGCATGTGTACATTGGTGTATGTATACTGCATGTACATAGCCTACTGTACATGCATGTATTGATGTTTATGCATGTTATGTGTATATTTACGTTTGTGTATAAGTCTACATGTCACAATATGTGCATCATGTTTGTGTACTATAGCCTAATTATGCTATGTGATGTGTCTTATGAATTTACCGCAGGCTGTGCAAAATAGATACAAGTTTCAAATAAAGATGTAATACAAATTTAATTAATTTATTGCTTTCGGTTTTCCCGAATAAAATGGTAGGCTATACGATAATGTTGACAGTGAAAATCAGTTAAATGTTTATTATTGCCGTCTTTTCAAACTGTCTGTAGGCCTAATTTCTGACTATTGTCTACAACAGAACTGTTTTTGGATGGTTGTCTAACTGCCCGCCTAACTCCGGATCTTGACCCCTGACTATCGACTTTGTTCTGAACTTCTGATTGTAGGCCTACGCCTGTGAATAAGCTAATTCCCGTGACTTAGCTTTTTGCAGGCGCTGTAGATTCAGACTTTTCTATTACAATTTCCGATTACAATTACGATATTCGCATCCATTCATTATTCATATAGGCCTCCGGTGAATAATTTAGAAGAACCTACATGTAGATATTGAAATCTACAAGCAAAGCCATTTCTACAGCACGCAAAACATAATTCTGTGGTCGGTTTTGGCCAACTTCGATGTGCGTAGGACAAATCTGTAGTCAAAAAAATGTTGCACCGACTACATGTATGATTTAAAAAAACCAAGAAATTGAGACACCGCAACAGCATTAATCCTGTGACGAAATGGTTCGAATTATGATTTCTAAAATAGTGAATGACCTATAAGTCCTAAGAGTTCTAGATGCATGATGTCATTTGTAGCTTTGACGTTGTTGCTGTTTTAAGGTCTGGGTAATTATACAGCATGGTTGTAGAACTCTCAAGAAATTTGCGACTTTTCAAGTTTCAGTCCAATTTCTAAATCATGTTTTTTATTCGTATACCGGCATTTGCCTATTAATTAACATGAAAACGTACTCCGTGTACAGCTCACATGATATGGTAGTGACATATCAGATGAAGATAGCATTGACAGATGTCAAATTTAACTTATAGCAGTCTGCAAGGCGCATATCTGTCCTACTGATAACTTTACAATTGCCCCATGAAGTGCCTGCATGGTTAAGACAACTTTGTGAGTCTGTCAGTAGCGTGCTACAATTCAACCATCTCGTCGTTGTCCAATGAGTTTGTTCTGTGCTTTAGAATAGCTTAATCCATTTAAGCCAAACTACATATCCCTAAATACAGAAAAATATACGGACATATTATTATGATATGACTGAGTCCTTTAATAGTTCTCAGAAGCCACAAGAGAGATACTGTATAGGTTTTTCAGACGGATATGAAAAACAGACCAGTTCAATGTTCATCAGACACAATGTCATTAGTCATTAGATTCTTGTGATTATTTTTTCATACGACTGTCATTGACGGTGCATATTATTAGACCACACAGAGAATGCTCTTCGCGTCATTAATTTTTGTTATCTCAAGACGAGTCTCAAGTAACCGTTGTTTCAACTTTTCTCACATAATTACGTTTAAATGTCCCAACCTTCGACCCTGACAAAATTTAATCATAAGGCGATCCGGGGGTCGTGACCCGTAGATTGAGAACCACTCTATGCTTATGCTAATCTGAGCATACGTATGCACATGCATGTACGATTGTACGTATACAACTGTACATGCATAGCAAAACATACTGAACAAAGCGTACGCATACATAGGCGTATATACATTATACACACCTGAGCATGCTGACATTGCTGAGCTCAGCGTATACATAAGTAGTGGGTACACTGGCGGCTCAGTAATGATCTGACATAATTAAGTGTCTTACGATAAACTGCAGTCTGACAATAGGTTAAGTAAAATGTTTTTGAACTCTGTTCATGCTCAAGTGCATTTTTTTCACATTGACTCCATACCTCTGACCAAGTGACCATTGACGTTCATATCTAATGAATCGATTAATTGTTTTAGATCCAAGAAACAAATGCAACTTTACTTGGATAACACATAGCTTTAGTTCAACAATAATCTTTCAATTATAATCACTAATAGTCTAAGTAATATGATTTCTAGCATATGCCTGTAGGCTATAGTCAAGATTAGAACAAAACCTGTGTTTCAAGAAATACATAACATATATATATATAGTGATTGAAGTGAAAAGAAAAATACATGAATGTCGGATTTGATCGCTAACAACAGATAAATACGCCAAGTTACAAAATATGTAAGCTTATAGTAGAAAATATCTCATGTTATAGACTACAGCCTTCTGCATGACACTTTACCGCACCATGAAGTCTGAAAATTTTGCAAATAGGCCTACTGCATATTTTGGTGAATGTGTTATTGTAGGCCTACCAAATGTAGTAGACTATCTCATCGTTGTACTAAATCTATAGATATAGTAATTATAGTATTGAATCTACTACTTTCTGCCCGTGGTCCATCTGGCCCTGGACTGACGATATAGTGATGGCGACCACGATGGTCCACCTGGACTGAATGATGCTCAAACATGGTCGGGCTTTGCAGAAGAGGAGACGGTAATGCTTATCAGTCTCTAATGAATCGTCTGATCCCTCGGAGGAGTAAGCTTACCTCACCAATGACAGCTGAAGGGCTTTTTAAGATAAATTTTTAGAAATGCACAAGCAGCACAACCAGCAAATTTGTTCTAGTGTGGCTTTCTTGGCGAAAATTTCTCACGACATTTTAAAATCGTTTCTAGAAAAATCAAAAAATATCCCAATATACCAAGTCGCCGCATACAAAAAGGCTGATGACGTTTTTAGTCATCTGCTTGAAAATTTTAAATTTTACCTTCCTGCATATTTTTCACTGCACAGGTCATTCGTTTCATACCGTTCTGCCGTGATAAACCGGCTGCATTTATTACCTTTTGCTAATGATTTTCACTGCACATAATTGCTTTTACAACTGCACAAATTCATTTACAACTACACACTTTGTTTAGAACTGCACGTTAAAAAACCCTGAATGAACAACTGTATGTCTTAAAGCCTTAATACTGACATCTGCTTGCATGCCTTTGCCGGTCAAGGAATCAATTCCTCCATAGTTCCTCCTTCCTCTAAAAGTCCTTTGACCTACTTTCTTCGCCCCAATCTCATGACCGTGTTCTAGCATCAGCAGACAATTACACGGGGAAAGCTGTGTTACAGTTAGAATGCTTTATTCGTTTTGACCATTGATTGCTTATTACATATGATGTAGACCTTGTACATTGTAGGCTACAGCGTAATGCGGATTGCAACTAGGGCATTATAGAGTAGTCTATTTACTTTAGGCTAATGTTTCTTCAAATGAACATGATTCTTCAATATAGATCTAATTAGACCTATAAGTTAAAATAATAGATCATAAATAAGAAACATCCTTTTTGAACATGAATATTTACAGTACTTTCTCGAATACAGAGTCTAAAATAAACCATTAATCCCAAATAGTCGATAGGCCTGCTCATTTAAAAGACAATCATTTTAAAAAGCAGGATAGAAATCACTCGTAGATAAATAACAACGCATTTCAAGAATATACATAGAAACTACTTCAAAGCACTATAAAGAGAATAATAGACATAAACTGTGTGCATAAATAAATGCGCTCTTAAAAGAACGTTAGTATTTTGACAAAGCATGATGAAAGCCACTCGTGAGTATGAAAGCACAATTTTTGCGATAGCAATAATATATATTTTTAAAATAATTAATTGTATGATCCGATAACAGATCCGATGTTGGAAAGTAAGTGAATTGCAATCAGTAAATTCCATGTTTTTAAAAACTTAATTAGGTCTATTACTTATTCTACTAGCCGTTTGTACACAGTAGGCCTACCAATAGGTCACACTTGTTTGTTGAATTCATTGACGTCCATGCAGTTGGTTCAAGTGAGTAAGAAAGTTTCGCAGTAGTAACACATTTTGTAGGCCTTACTATCCAAAAAGTTCGTCATCGACGTGAGTGATGTCTTTGTTCGAGTAAGAGTTTTTAGGGTTCGAACCTGGGTCATTCCAAAACCCTTTGTCCATGCAGCGTACATAATTAACAGGCCAATAATTATTATAGTTGCAGATCTGCAGTACTCCTAGGCTGTCTAGTCCCTTCCGATTTGTCCCACTGCTGCAACTCCGCCTTATCCTTCTCGTCTCCGAAGATATCGACGACGCTGTTGCGAGACGATTTCTTGTGCACCTTTCCCGACTGAGAGACGGACACCTTCCGCTTCAGTTTGATCTCTTCCAACGTCATCACCGTCTCGTCGTCTGCTTTGACGGCAGAGGGAGGCGGCTGTTGCAGCGGCTGTTGCGTCGACGTCACCTTACCCCCCTGCGACGATGTTGAACGACGCTTCTCCTCCTCGGCTTGCACCGCGTACTTCGGTTCAGGAGTGTAGACTGTAGTTTCAGCGGCAGTGGTGTGGGTCCGGGACTTCCGGTTCAGTCGCCGAAACATCTTCGTGATTCATGAAACGATGGACCTCGATTTTAATAATGTATTATCCGGTGTTGATGTTGAAAACGAGTCTTCTGTTTCAGGTTCTCTAAATGCTTCTGCTGATCGGTAGGCCTATTAATATCGTATAGGGCCTACCTGTGTCCGCACAAATAATAATAATCAGATAAACGTTATTATCTGTGATTGACACTCAAAACGATTTGGTTCAGCAAAGAAAGATATAATATGCATTGATTTAATGGCGTCAGAGTAAACGCACTCCAGTTATTTCGACCAGTTGCCATTTGAACGTATCAGCTAACAATCATACGTGGCAGTCGTATATAGGCCTATATAGGCTACTGTAAAGCTCATAAGACTTGAAGCTATAACTTTCGACTATTCAAGTGCACTTTAAGTTGGGCAAAGTACAAAATCGATAATCATTGTGCAGCAGAAATACAATTTGCTCAGACTCTGTCCTTAAAATAATTTTCTGACACACCACAAAAGAATTCCGCTGAAGTTTTAAAGAGAACTCAGTAATGTCAAACTATAGGGGAAGACGGGGTAATACCGGCCACGGGGTAAATTCGGCCAGGGTGATTGCAAGAGAACCAGAGGGTAAGGGAAGATTTCAATGCTACCATCCAGTGCATAATATCATATTACGTATGTTTATCGAGATAATTTTGTTTTTATTTGAGAATAATTCGCTAAAAACGAAAAAAACGAGTTCGAGCCTAATCGACTTTTCTGTGCTGTCTCCAATAAAAGCTAAAAAGTGAGGGTAATCTGGTTCAAATGTCGATTATTTGCTTTTTATTCTGCAAAGCACAACATTATTTTCAATTTCATTATCCAAATCCATTCTCCAAAAATGGCGGCCTCTGCTCGGTAATTTTTTATGGAGGGTGGGTGGGTCGGGATAAATTCGGCCATGTGGTCGGATTTACCCCGAGATGTTAGAAATGGTACATAGTGCCAATGTTAATTAGTGACTTTGTATGTTGCACCAATATACTCAGTTTTAATTTAAAATATAATTATATTGCGTCATTTGGTGCAGATATTGGCGATGCATACATACATAAATACATACTTTCAGGCCTACATACATACATGCTTACATGCATGCATGCATGCCTATGTACATGCATACATACATGCATGCATACATACATGCATACATACATAAATACATATATACATATATACATAAATATATACATGCATAATTATAAATACACATGTTCAAAACACACAGAATATAATATTTTTTTCATGCATAAGTACACGTTTGTGAAATCGAAGGGTCCCCATGTAAAATTTTTTATAATTTCGAGGTAGATTCATACATTTTAGACCTAAGTATACCATTTTGTGCCGAAATGAATGCTCTGTCCAATGATGTATTGCACGTCATGATATCTCAAACCAAACCCAAAATCAAGGGGGTGATGACCACCCCCTTATCACCACCGCCTTGATAGTCCATGTCACAAAAACGTGGTAGCCTGAGGGTTAAGATACTAATAAAAACTTGTGTTACTTCATATTAGCGCTTCAGTGATATCGCCTAATACATTTGTGCATTGTTATCTCGTCCGGTTGGTTGCAAAAATCAATTTACCTGTGATGGCCGAATTTCCCCCGATGCTGGGGTAAATCCGGCCAAAAATTCACTTTTAAAATATTTTTTTCCCCAACAAATCTTCTTCTCAATCCCAAAAAGTAACCTTGCAGTATATTGTCCCTATCTTACTTTATTTAGTTGTAATTTTGTTTAATTTTAGCAGTCAACCATTTTCAATTTATTAAAAAAATTAGAAAAATGGCCGAAATTACCCCGTCTTCCCCTAATCATCTTCGATTCTCAATGGAGAAAAAAGGTTTTTCTTTCAACTGTCTCCTTAAAGGTCAAAATGTTTCTTTTCAACATTAAGTCATACTGCATAGGCCTATCTCTTATCGTTTATGTTGAAAACTAGGCGCCTTAGCGAGTCTTAAGCGATCGAATGAATTTTTAGATTAAAAATTGTTCGTTTTTATCTCCATGCATTGGCATTTCTTATTATTATAAAACATAGTTGATCAAGAAAAGCAAATGTCTCATAATATACAACGGCAGACTTATTTATTGAACCGATGTCGAAAAGTCTTTGAGAATTGTAATGCGTCGGATGGAGAGCAAGGGTTCCTTAAGCCTGGTTTCACGGTTGAATATCGAACGGCAAGCGTTTCAATTAATTAGCCTATAGAGAAGGTCCATAACTGTTGCCGCGCTCCCAATATTAATTTTCATTGGGAAATAATGATTGGGACTTTAGCCTTTCAGAGACTGTAAAGTGTAAACATACATTTATATTTTATTCCAAGAGGCTGGAGAAATTTCAAATCGACAAATTTACTATAAATCTACAATGACTAGTCCTAAAGAAATCAAAGTGAAGGTTTCTCATGTCAAGCTAAATTGGTCCAGTCTGCCCTAGACTATAATTTATAGCACAGCATAACCGAAATCGTTAGCACAATGTAGGTCCTTAGGCTATAACACAAGCATTAAGAATCAATTTTTAATATAGACACTGCTCATGTATAATTATAAGAGTAGACATTTTTTACGATAATTACCACCGTCTAAACTTTAAAGACTTTTTACTATAGGTTAAATGTTCATGCTTACAGATTCACGCGTATTGTAGATTGTTACGAGTTCCGGGATTTACAACACTCGCAGTGTGTTATAGTCCTATGTCAATCAATCGGTGACGATTCTAAAGCCGTAGCCTAACTACATGTAGGCTACATGCAACACTGTTCATGTCTACCGCACAACATTACTAACAGCACAACATTACTAACAGCTAGGCTTACTGTCGTCTTATCGGCATCAGCTGCATCCAAAGTCCATTGTTACATATTAAGTGAACTGCTGATAGGAAATATGCGACACATTAAGCTGCTTATCAATTAAGTGGTCTACACAAAAAGATTATTATCGCAGTCAATAAATTATCATTGTTGTTCAATAGCATGTGATGTGCTATAATTTATGGGTCGTAATTTTTCCAATCACCTTAAATGCGAGGATGGCAGGAGAAGTCTCCTGTCAATGTAGGTTTGCATTCGCACATTGAATCGATTCCAATAAATATGATAATCTGATTTGATTTATGAACCGTAATTAATTGTGGGGTGGGGATATTCAGATATGACAAACTATTGGCAAAAAGTGCACTCCTAGGCAGTTGCAGTTAGGCCTAATCACCTGCAGCTAGGCCTACTCTGAACCATAAAGTCAACAGAAATGTGCTGAACCGCATTGGACATATAGCCTACTAGACAATGATTGAAGAATATTAATAATAGACCATCGCTGCTTATCGTGCAGGGTTTCACACGTCATGAATTGAATAGGACTGTGAATTTCTTAACATAAATACAAAGACAATGTCTCATGTCATTAGGGCAAGCGATTCATCTAGACAAAAGAGGCTTTGCTCTTGCAGATTCAGAAATGACAGAAGAGTTCTGTTAGAAACACAGCTCTTGGCCTCTTGCAATGCACGGAGTCGTCTGAACGACAGTTAAAAAGGTCATTGAATATTATTGGTCTTTGATTGAGCGTTGATAGACTGACAAACGCACGGATCGCTCAAAATGGCTAATCAACGAAGTCAACCAAAGCAGCCCATGAGTCAGTATAGATAGGTCTAGTGTCAAGTAGGAAAAATCTTGTGCGCAGCTATGATAAATAATGTCGTAGCTGTGGTCTTTTGCTATGACGGAAAATTTGGGATAAAACAGAGGAAGACTGCGCATTTATTACAGAAGAAAAAGAAATTGACATGATGGTTCGGCTGTTGATATACTTTCCCAGTTGAAATATAGACATACCTTGCTGGTGTCAGTGTCAGTATTATAGATGAAAGACATTCCGTGAGTTTCCAGAGTAGTCTATAATCCATATGAAAGTCAATTGGTCACAGACGGCAATCCATTCGTGCGCATCAACACCTGTAAAGATTATCAGTTACTTTGAAGTCCAAGTTCAACACAACTCTATTCTAATGTGCACAACAATATACGTTTTCTTTTAGACATCGCACATTCACATTCTCCACTTCTTAATTCGTACATATAGCTATTCTTATGCTAAGTGACAGTATTTTATTAACTCACAGCAAAACTTTAGACATCAACTCGATGGTAAAAAATTAAATGACGGTTAATTAATGACCCGATTTGAAGCGCAACTTATGACGAGGAAACAATTAAGTTTGATGAGAACATCAGAAGTTTGAATGTGCAAAATATAACCATTAATTTAACACGTATGACTAAGCAGATTACTTGATCAACTAGCTATCAACACTGACTAAGTTTCACAATCTCATATTGACATTTTAAAAAGTAATTGCAAAGCTGTCTGCTCGGTTGGTAGTTAAGTTTAATTAAGATTACTGCACAACTTGTAAATGTAAAGCGCAGTGCGTCTTGCAGGCGTTTCAATAAACAAAAGATTATTTTTTTAAATAAATTTCCGAATATATAAGTTTGTCTTGAACCTCGTTCGCATTGCCCTTCTGACGGGTGTTCTAGGCCTATAGTGGTTCAAATAGTATTCAATATCAACCGCCTTTTTAATAAAGGCAGCCTTGAATTGCTTTGTGAGTAGGCCTATATCTTTAGGTGCGACTAAGTAGTGAAGCAGTGTAGCAATAGCGTGTGTCACGGTAGAAAAGTATAGGAGTAGCCTTAAGTCACTAGAGTTTGGATAGAATAAGATTCGCCTGAATGAATAGTGGACTAGATATATATATATATGTATATATATATAAATATATGTTCGTTTAATTCATGAAAAAGTGCAGGATGACACACCGCAGCCTGGGAGCTAGTCAATGAACGGACAATTATTGAACGAAAACGCAGCGAAGCAGAATGATGTTATCACAAACATAAGCCTGCAAGTCACTCAATTAAAAACACACGTTCCAACTTCATCAGAGAACATTTTAATACAAGACATTTCAATTAAATATTTTAAAGACATCGATATCATTCATATAGTTGACCTATGGTAGGAAAGCAAGAAGTGGCGGCATAAAACATATGCAAATGAATGTTTCTGTTTGTATATGTGCACTTGCTATTATAGCGCCCCTTCAAGATTGCTACTCATAAGCTCTCCCGAGAACAGCGCGGACACTGGATCGGAGTTTCACGCCGAAGCGCATGAGCAATTGCTCGCTATTATTAGGTCTAATCCTACTAAGAAATTCCATTAATTTTGGTCTCCCCAACTTTTAGGACGTGCTTGCGCCTATGGCATGATGTCCTGTACGAAAAGTTATATGTACGAAGGAAGCACTCTAAAGACCGTTTAGAAGTGCTTAAGTATGCAGCGAGATTTTTTAATCTGCGGCGTATAGGAGGACAATTGCGTCTGAATTAAGTGATAATGCATTCAATCGTGAACAAAAGGCAACTGAAAAAATTCCCTATTGTAGGGCCTAACTGCCGTCTGTAGCACTGTCTCGGCCTCGATGTGAACCGATGTGAACCCGTCATCAACTGAGACCATAATATATTGAAGACCCGCTGAGACTTGTAGACGCCATTTGGTCTCCAGCTGCGTTTCTGTTGTTGCTGTTGTTGTTGCTGCTGTTGTTGCCCAACGTTTAGTTGTTCTCACGCAATAGACTAATTGGCGAGCGTGAAAACAACAGCTACTGCATTGGTTGCATCCACAAAAGCCGGTATGTCTTTCCTTTCCTATCTTCTTCTATGACTAGACCTACTCTGCATTAATATAATAGGCCTATAGGCCTACAGTAGGTGCAAATAAGATTGTGCTTTAATTTGCACACACGTTTTTTATATCCATCAACCGATTGCTTTCCAAGTTGACATTGAATTTTGACTGTGCCTTAGACTCTTAGTGTTGCCCATACTATGACTATAGTTTCTCTCGATATGGCGCTATACAAATATACGACGATTGCGACAACGATGTTCGGAATTATTATGGACACAGAATCGACGAAGACAAAATCTCTTCAACTGAAATTTAGTGATGGGAAGATTTTCAGCAATCGACCTATAATAATAATAATTATTAATAATCGAAAACCTTTCGATGACTGAAGGACTGCGCCATTCACAAGATGGCGCTTCTGCGACAGAACTGGATGGTATCTTTTAGATGAGTAGGCAATGGAATGTTAAGTAAGTCTCCTACAATTATTCTCACGAAAACTGGGTCAAGGAGACTGAGGCTTGGTCGACAATTTAGTCGCTTAGTGGATCAGTAATTATAATTATAGACGAAACTTTGTTTGATAGCATGAGTCCAGGCAACATGCAAGAACAGACGACAGTGGAAGAGGTGGAAGAGGAGGAAGAAAAGGAGGACCAGGAGGACAATGAGCAGCAGGAGGAGGAGAAGAAGGAAGAGGAGTAGGACGAAAAGAATGAGGAGAGCGAGGAGGAGGAGGAGGAGTAGGAGGACGAGGAGGAGGGGAGGAAGACGACGAGGTGGAGGAGGAGAAGAAGAAGGAAGAGGACGAGGACGAGGAGGACGAGCAGTGTTGTTGAAAGTATCGGGCAAATGTACTTAAGTAAAAGTAAAATGGATTTTAATTACTTAGGCTAAGTAAAAGCAAAAGTACTCATCACAAATTTTACTTAAGTAAAAGTAAAAAGTAGCCCCTTCAAATATTACTTTTTAAGCAAAAAGTAAAAGTATCGAGTCTTTCTATAAGCTTAACTCAATCGATTATTAACCTTCAAAAATAATAAATTCTCGAAATGGCACTTATCGTTGAGTCTAGTACGCACGCTTCCGATTCATTGTTAGCACAATGCACAGCTGAAAAGTCGTTCTGCTGCAGAAATGGCATTGCATCCAGCGTGCACCACCCATTGAAAATCTATTTTTAGGCAGGCAAATTTGAATAAGCTGTCTTAGCTTAGCGAAACAAAAATATTAATGTTAATTAGCGCTTTGAAGTAACGAACATTGTAACGAGTGTCGCATAAATTGTAACGAAGTAAAAGTACTGAAATATGGGTAAAATTTTACTTCGTTGAAAGTAAAAGTATTTCATTTTTTCGATACTTCGTTACATGTGAAAGTACTCAAACTTTTACTTAAGTACAGTAACGCGTTACTTTTACTTCGTTACCGTACAACACTGAGGACGAGGTGGAGGAGGAGGAGGAGAAGAAGGAAGAGGAGGAGGACGACGAGGAGAAGAAGGACGAGGAGGAGGACGTCGAAAAGGAAGAAGAGGAGGAGCAGAAGGAGGAGCAAGAGGGTAGGATGTTGACGAGGAAGAAGAGGAGGAGAGGAGCAGGAAGAGGAGGAGCAGGAGCAAAGTATGTCCTTCTTAAAAGTTTCAACTTTGGAGCCGCATACACATTGACGACCTTATAGAGATGCTATAACAGCGATAGAGGAAGAAATTCAATCCAGCCGAGAATGCAGATGGTAGACGAGGCTTTACAACTGTGGCTGTTAGTAGGCCTGTAAGAGAGCTCCCATCTTTTAAAACACTGAAATGTTTGTTCTAAAATGTCCTCCAATGGTATGGGCTACAGTTCTAAGGAATCGAAAACATTGCAATATTTTGGACTAAATTCGTGAAAGAAAGTGCAAAATTCACTGAGTTTGATACTGGATATACATGCAGTGTCGTTTTAAGCCTATGAGGCGTAAAATAATATAGGCACGCGAGGCACATGCCTATGACAACGCGAATAAAGGAGCTCCGCTGCGACCCAGAAACAAAAGCTACCTAAGGACCACGTAGCCTACTAGCAATACGATAATTGATCTATTACAAAACAATTATTATCATTATTGTTAATTATTAGTTCTAACGATTCTGCAAAGTAAGCACAGTTATAAATTTTGGAACAAACGCCTGCATTCGGATTATTCGCCTATTTAGACCTATTGGCAATATATTCTTAGAGCACTATAGAAGTTGTACTGAAAAACAGCAATTTTAGCGCTTGCTCCTTTTCAATTGTTTCCTTTTTACAACAATATCAAAGAATATTTTTGTTGGTAAGTTGAAGTTCATTTTTAATATGAAATCTCTCTCAGCTCTATGACCTAGTATATAATGTTTATAAATTGTTTTAAAATTCTAAGTTTTTTAATGCAAAGTCTCACTGTTAGTATAAAATATGCCCTATAGTGCTATGATAGTGCTATAGAAGTTATACCTAGATGTAGATGTATAGTTGGTATATCACATTGGTAATGGGTAAGCATCTCCCTTGGTATTGGCAATAGTGTGTGTCATATCAGATGAAGTTGTCATCACAACGCTCCATCTTCCTGTCAGGTCCTTGGCCCATGGTATCGGGGTAGGGGACCATACTGAGTCACTCTTCTGGTAGCTGCGCAGTGGAAAGTTTGGTGACGCAATCGAATTCTCCAGACCTGGATGTACCACGTGACCAGCCCACGCCCCAATAATCTATATAAACCCCGGAAGACAAAGAACCCGCATTCGGGGTGGAAACCATGGTCCTACCCGAATCGTTGTGTGGCTGATGATCAGTTTAGTGATTTCAGTATGAGAGTCTTCTATTGTGGGTATGTGCGCCATAGAAGCCCAGCTTCTATGTTCTTATTATCTTATATTCATTTTATTATGTAAGTCTTATTTCCGTTATCCTTGTATTCTGATATAATGTGCATTGCCGTAGTTGTTCATAATTAAACCTTTATAATGTAGCCTACAAGTCAATCTCTTCATTAGTGCAGCTAGTTCCCTCCCCGCTAAATAGTTATACCTCATTTAGCATGTAATAAGGAGCACCCATAGAACCTCCTTATTATAGATGGTTGAGACCCGGGGTACAGATTCACCAAATCCTTAAGCTCAAGTTTTCTTTGTTCCGTTTTTATAGCATCTTCAGCATCCTTTATCTTCGATTCATCCTTCTTGCTCTAATGCAATAGGCCTCGTTGTCAGCTTTCCGCTCCGATCCGATGGCGAATTCATTAACCCTTACGCTGATTCTCTTTGGTTAAACTCTCGCAAAATTTTTCTCTCTGTCCACATCTTTAATCCGATATAGACGCAGTCCTAGTAGGCCAATTAATTATTCATTTGTTTAAAGTTTTCATAATTTTTTACACATTTTGATGTAGTTTTTAGTAGCCTATTTTATTTATCTAAATTCAACGTAATCTCTCATACTGTCATCAGCCGCACAGCTTAAATCGGTAAGTTCAATTCATTCATTCATTCAATGAATAACTTGCATTCCATTTAACGTGATTTTGCTGCCATTTTCAATTGATGTGCTTGATGATATTATATTCATGATATTATCCGTTGAACAGTTTACATGAAATAATACGCATAAACTTAATCCATGGTTAAAAGTATTTTATTACGTAGATAGGCATAATATAACCGCGCATTCTGGTTTGCTTTTACATCGCAATGTTGCATATGAGTTTTAGATTGCCCTGTTGTGTTATTCTAACTGAGCCATTTGTAGCTAAGATTATAATGACCAGTCTCTTAGTTGTTGCAGTGAATGGATAATTCCAAAGCTTTGGATAATTCAAATGCTATAGTGTGTCTAATTATATCAGTGCTTACTTTGACCTCAATGACTTTCCCTCGTAGCTGACAAGCGTAGGCTGAGCTTATAGCTTGCCGAAGCGCCTTAGCTTGTCATCGCCGCCGGAGACATGCAGCCGTAGCACTCTCTCTAGCGCCCGGCTTACCCTACAGCCTAGGACTCTTCCAACTGCCGCTGCAGCAACCACCTTAGTAGAAATACGATCTCGCTTCGCTCTTATCTGATTTTAGCCAATGCTTGTGCATTTTAATTCATTAACCCTCTGTTCTCCTTATTATGCACACATCATAATCCAGTGGTACATAGACGTAGGTTCGAATCACCCAACTAAAGATATTTCTGTGTTTTACAATACATTACCTATTATTATAAGATGATGAAAGTTTCATTTAGTAACCTACGCCAGTTTTTGAATGTGCCATTTTCTAAGTTCACCCGTGCTTACTTAAAGTTGGTTTATATTTTTATAAGTAGCATATAACATTGTTTTTTTTGAGTGTAGGCATACGTAGGCTACGTCTAACATTTCGTCGTTCGATAATGATGTTGTCTTTATACATGAACTGCAAGGATTATTCTTCTTATTAGCCTATTATTCTTATTTTATTATTTTACTCTATTTTGTGTACACACCAAAAATTTTGTAAGAAGTTGAATTATTGTGGTTTTGATGGAATTTAGTGTGAATTTGCAGGGCCCGCAAACTTCATTCTGCTGTGATTCTTATCAACTACATGATTTGATTAATTACACAAAATTTTACTAATTTTAATTATTATTTCAGTTTTTTATACGATTATTATACGTTATCATTGGAGAGTATTTCTATGCTTTTCTATTTTGTTGTTTGTTAACCTCTTCCTCTTTTTCATCCTGTGTATTGGCATTGCGAGTCACCCTCCATTTTATGCATTGAGTATCCCGATATTCTTTCACCCTGCATGCTCGATCGTTTGGCAGAAGCACCGATTATGATAATGCTGTGCAGGACGAGCGCCTTCTGCAGGCTAAGCTAGTTCAGCTCTATAATTATATCAGATTACCAAAACCTTGGCTGTTGTTCATGTTGCATTTTGTGTTGCAATATCTGCATTATATGATCATCTCTAGTTATAGCAGACACTGTTGTATGATTTGAAGTCAAGTATAATTTGTTAATAATACTTATCCAATGGTCATATTATTATTCTACATTATACTGACTGCAAAGAAGTTATTTTCAAGTTAGTTGCACAGCAATTTCGAGACGCTCAGCACTTCGTCGTCTGCTCATTGTCATTCCTTCATCAACCAAATCCACTCTCTCTCCATCGCCCTCATCAACTCACTTCGTCGTAAGACATCGTCAACAAATCTGCTTCGTTTTTCTGCCGCGGTCTACCAACATCACTTCCTTCTTTCGCGCAGATGTCGTCTCAACTCCACCACGTTACTGCATCCATCGTGCTGGGAACACGCTGTTCACCAGTACTCGATTGAACAGTCAACAAATGACTTCCATGCCATTATGTCTACCATGCCTTCGACCAACGCATGGTGACGTCACAAGATACCACGCTGTCAGCCACAGTCCGTAGACCGGATGTGACGCTGATATTCGTCATTTCGTCAAGAATCTACAACCGCACCGCTTGTCCTCGAAAACCAAACGCTCGCTGACGCACATCTACGATTCTACGAGTTATCACATCATCCATGAGCGTCAATACCGATTTTGCCAGAGACCAATTCTCATATCTCTGGAACGACTTTTTCCTACCACGCTACGTCGCAGAGAGCAGTAACACTAACAATGAAAGACAATAATATCTTCATCGACGTCACTGATTCGATGGGCTCATACAGCCAGATCAGTCACTACCGCATCTCCACGTACCTACAACTACCGCGTCGCTTCCGATGTCTTCGCCCCTCTGCCAGAAACTATGATCCACCAGACACTGTACATTACAAAGCCGAACGTGAGCTAATGACAATGCGATTTCCGTTGACCTTGACATTGTCGACACGCTAGAACAATGCTCTGAACTTATTTCGTCGCTCGAGTGTCTAGTTGTTGATCGGCTGCCTATCGAGACAATTGGCGCCACGCAGAGTTATTTCAGTTGTCGAACGATTTAACTTATCGTCGGCATGATTCTTCAGCAGTGCCTACTTCATTAAGCGCTCTAGTGTTGTCGGTCTGCTCTCGCGAATTACCACATCTGGGACAATCCTGAACGTTATTCTCTACCAATGAAGTCACGCTCCTTGACCAACAACGTTCGTCAACGCCCGCGACATCCGTCAACAAGACGCAACCGCAATCTATGATACGACAGAAATCTGAACCGATCAGGATTCTGAACCATCGCTTCAGACATTTCTCTTCGTTCCAATTCAGCGCAGGAAACTTTGCTCCCACTGTTCCTGCGAATGTGTGCACCTCGTCGCTTCGATGACTCATTCAAAGACCAAGTCATTTGAGAACTTTGCAGTCGTCGCTCCTGAGACACTATTTCGTCGACCCGGACGCACCTCTCCAAACATTGTAATTGACGCTGAACAAATCAGCTAGACTCTAGGCCTATATACATTTATTTGGTAGCTATAGCTTGTCTATTCATTATGTGTTTGCATGCTTTATTGTTTCGTTTTGTCGGCTTTATACATTTGCAGAGAAATCTTCTGACAAGTTGCTTTGTGTAGGCCTACGTTTGCCTTATGTTCAATCCGTTCAATCGTTTGTGAAGTTATTATCATTATCCTTTCCAGTCGAACTGTGTTTCCGTCCATAGACGAACAATTATAGACGAACAATTATAGTCCACATGAGAACTAGGCTTAAATGCCCTATACAATATTTTTTGCTTATAATGCAACTTCTTGGTGTTTGTTATGCGTGTTCTGTGTACTTTGAGCTCTGAGCATCTTTCGTTTGCAAGATCATAAGTGTCTGATTTCGATATCTGATTTTTAAGTTGACGTATCAAGATGAACAATATTATTATTTATTTAACAGCAAGTGCGAGGACGTATGCTACCCTCCATTGCTCAGTCGAGTCGAGTCTTCGTTGTTTAGGCAAGTTGTGTATACGCGATTACAGATTTATATGGTTTTACAGTAAGTTTCAGTCGAGTTTTTTTTATTTCTGTGAGTTTATTATTACGCATTCGTGACTTAGTCAAGTGTTGACGTTTGATAGCAATTGATAATGTAAATGTTCGCGCCAAGCTCTGAGTTCACATAGCATGTTGTCAGCACCGGTTGTATTTAAGATTCTGTAGGTTCACAGTCAAACAAGTTCACTAATTGAGTATTGCAAGTTACAAGTCCGTTGAAGCCACAGTCGAATTTCTATGTAGATCATTGTCAAAGGATTGAAACGCTATTCATAAAAAGCCTAAACTTGTTCACAGTGACAGTATAATAGGCCTAGATCTATTTCGTTGCATTGTGGTTTTATTCAGTTTTCCATATGAAACAGTTTGCACAGTCCCGCTTTATTTTCATTTGTAGATTTGTTTGTGTATGCATGGGACATGGCTAGAATTTATATTTGATTTGTTGTATTATTGCTAGATTTAATTTTCGCCCAGTCATCTTTTCACTGTCTATTCCTGTTGCTTTCTTGCATCGTTCCCGATCCTTGAGCAGATCTTTTATTGTTAACTGCGAGTCTTTTGCAATCAGTTAGTCTTAATTGTCATCCTTGTCTTTAACTAACGTCCATGAAGTTAACTGTTTGCTCTTATTCATTAACTAACCTTGTCCTTCTCGCGTGTAATGTTTTGCCTTCGTGATCGTTTCGATTTTCAGTATGTTGAAGCACAAGTGTTATGCAGTTAATTCGTGCCCACGTATTATAAGTACTATGTTGTGGATTTTATGTTCGGTTCGCCGTTGCGAATATGTCGATGTTTACGTTCGTATTTGAGTTTTTTTATCGCTCCGAAAGCGAGCAGTGTTATTTGAGTTTTTTATCGCTCCGAAAGCGAGCATTGTGTTATTTGAGGGTTTTTCGCTCCAAACGCCGAGCAGTGTTATAGACATTTTATTTTGCATATCAAGTATACATGTACAGAGTTTCAATTGCCGATACGCGCAACGTTTTGTGTTTTAACTTTTGCATCGTTCGTTTACGTTATATAGGCTACGAAGTCACATTTGATTCGAGAAGAGTGTGTTTAATTAAGAGTATGGATGGTACAACTTGCCAATGTCGTGTATGGTTAAGGGTAGTCTTTACTACGTCGGGTTGTATTTTACTGTCGCCTTGTGTTTCGTACGTCTGATTTTCGTCCGTTTTGTGTTGGCATAAACATTACACAGTGATTACCTTATTTCTGTGACATTCTGCCTCACTTTCACGTTCTAATTCTTTGCTTTCTGTCCTTATCCTCAAGTCAGTTTCTTGTTTCTTTAACATTTCTGTCTTCAATTGTCTTCTAGTAATTCATCGTCACCATTTGGAGCATTTAATTGTCCTAGAGTTTATTGTCGTAGTTTTCTTAGTTATTTCCGGATTTGTTTTTCAATTGTCGCTTTTTGCTTGTTGTTTATTCATTGCTATTGCTTTTGTTTCTTCATTTCGGTTTACTTTGATCACCAGCCACTCCCAAATTGGGTAAATTTCTGGGTTCTATTTTCGAAACGGGGACGTTTCGGCTTGCGGAGCGGAAGGTACTATGATAGTGCTATAGAAGTTATACCTAGATGTAGATGTATAGTTGGTATATCACATTGGTAATGGGTAAGCATCTCCCTTGGTATTGGCAATAGTGTGTGTCATATCAGATGAAGTTGTCATCACAACGCTCCATCTTCCTGTCAGGTCCTTGGCCCATGGTATCGGGGTAGGGGACCATACTGAGTCACTCTTCTGGTAGCTGCGCAGTGGAAAGTTTGGTGACGCAATCGAATTCTCCAGACCTGGATGTACCACGTGACCAGCCCACGCCCCAATAATCTATATAAACCCCGGAAGACAAAGAACCCGCATTCGGGGTGGAAACCATGGTCCTACCCGAATCGTTGTGTGGCTGATGATCAGTTTAGTGATTTCAGTATGAGAGTCTTCTATTGTGGGTATGTGCGCCATAGAAGCCCAGCTTCTATGTTCTTATTATCTTATATTCATTTTATTATGTAAGTCTTATTTCCGTTATCCTTGTATTCTGATATAATGTGCATTGCCGTAGTTGTTCATAATTAAACCTTTATAATGTAGCCTACAAGTCAATCTCTTCATTAGTGCAGCTAGTTCCCTCCCCGCTAAATAGTTATACCTCATTTAGCATGTAATAAGGAGCACCCATAGAACCTCCTTATTATAGTGCTCTATGCATCGACTCGCTGCTAAGAAACGATTCATAACTATCTATATTAAGGCCTTTAGGCCTATAGGCTAATCCCGGATGAAAATAATTTTTAGCTGGTCAATTTTTTAAATAAATCAGATTTAACATGATCTCAGTTATTTATTTATCTTTCGTTTATGTTATAATATTAGGTTGCACAGTGAAGTCTCGTGTCCACGAATGATCTGCTGAGTTAGAATTGAGAGCTAAGAAATAATTATGGAAAGAAGAAAACAAGTCACCTTCATGTTGGTAAGTGACAAATTCATTCATTCTGAATAAAGTCCACTGTAAAGCGCATCCTATATATACATATATATATGCATAATTTTGCATATAATAATTATATAGTGATATAAATCGAGGAAATTGACCAGCTATAGGCCTAGTTATTACCGAAGACGGAGAGCCTAAAATATTGTCTGCAATGGTTAGAGCAGCTGCAGTGGATATGATTAGGAACAGTTTGGAACACACATACATATATATACAATATATAATTATATATATCTGTATGTGGGCAATTCTACCGTCACTGACGTCACATTCAGACAGAAATGTTGCAACGTTTTTAATTCTATAGCGCACTATGGTATCGCTGCTTTGCCAAAAATTATGCCAAATTAGGCTATTTAACTGTATATGATGATGATGATATCCCGTCTAGCTAGCCCGGAGGGCTAGCCAATGGGGATGAAGTGTTAGCGCCTTCATTTTCAAGGCCTCGGCATATGAGGGCGGTGGCCAATCCTCTCCCTCGCCGTCTCATCATCCACTGACCGTGAGGTCAGTGTACTCATCATAGCTGAGTCGGCTAGGGGGGGCTTGTGGAACAGAAATCTCGTTGCAAATTTCTGCCCCGGCGGGGATTTGAACCCCCGACCTTTCGGTCGACAGTCCAGCGCGCTAACCGCTGTACTATCGAGCACCCCCGCATTTAACTGTATATAACCTTTCTTAAAAGCCAAGAAAGACTTGGCAGGAAATATCTATGGGTATTTTTAAAAACAGTTTTTGTGTATCGTCACTGATGTAACAAATTCTGACAAATTATTGTAATTCATGTACTCGTCTCAATCTTCTGAAATTTCACCGCAAAAATGTTATTAATGTTTTTAGAATTACTAGTACATGTTGTGCCGTACAGAGAAAGTTTAAATTTTTATCCAACAGTCATAGGCTATTTGTCATATAATTTCAATGGTGCCTAGATGTCACTGACGTAACATTCAAATGTCACTCAATCAATCAATCAATCAAAATTTATATAGCGCCCCTTCAAAGTACCTAGTCAGAGGCGCAACACTTCTGAAAAGACAAACATTAATTGCAGTACATTTACTAGTCATGGGTCACAAGTATGCAGGAATGCTTTAAAAAATTATCCAGTGGTGTTGGATACTGCAATGAGTTCACTGAGAGTAATGTTTACCATTATCGCCTTCATATTCACAAATGCCTTTGCATTTCCACAAGTTGGCACTCTGAGATAGCAGCTTAATGGACTGACTGAATCGGCAGCTCGATTGCTATCTGGTAGTGTAGAAGGCAACTTCTTCAAATCAACCTGACATCTTAGTGATACTTGTAGCAACATACATTATGATCTTTTACACTCACTGAAGCAAAATGTTTTGAGCTCAATGAAGCAAATTTTCATGTTGCAGGCTTAATTTGATCTCGAACATATGCCTCCATTAGTATCATCATCAGTGTTTTATTTTAAACACTATCACATTTGTCATTCATCTTCACAAATATTGAATAGTTCTTCTTTCCCAGCAGCTCATATGAAAAATATCACTTTCTGTCCATTAATTTACATTTTTTTTATCTACAATGCTATGCCAAAGTTTGTTGTTAAGAAGTTCACGAGAGCAACTTTCTTTGAAGTACTTTTAGAAGATTATTATCTTGGATCGAATAACTACTTTTCTATATAACTGAGCAGAATAGAAACTCTTGAAGTTGCTGCATGATCTGATTCCGTTCTAGAAACTACGTCAGTGACGCAGAAAAAATCAATATTTAAAAAAGAAGATAAGTTCATCCATGCCATGGTATAGGCCTATATAATTACGTAGGTAACTTCGGTTAGTAACACCCGAGACTCCTTCAGGAAATCTGGCCATCACCGAGCACAACAGTTACTGTACACACATCCGAGCTTGACTTCCATGGCAATTTTTTACTCAACGCGCCAATGTAATGTGGGGAGCATATAACACTTCCAAACATCGGCGTGACTCTAGCAGCAGCAGCAGCAGCACGTTGAGCATCTTTCAACGGCACCTTATCTAAACAACCGACACACGGGTTGGGTGGTCGTCGCAGGCTGCTGCTGCTGCTGATGCGGAAGTGGGGTCAGTAAAGACAGCGAAGCAGTCGTCTATCTGCCAGCGAATTGTACACATGGGCGTACGAGGCGGGGATCCAGAGGGGCAAATGACCCCTTCCCAAATTCCGGCAAGCCTGTTTTTTCGGACAAGCAGACCCTGGAAAATAGTGAAAAAACAGTGTTTTTCTCGAGATTTTAACCCGATGACTAAAACAAACTTAACTTTTTGGGGCAAAAGTAAAATCTTGATCCCCACTGCTGAAATCTCTCGTACGCCTATGATTGTACATGTATAGTTACATGTATAGTTACAGCGAAGGTGGCTCTAGATTCTAGATTGAAGGCAGTAAACCCTGAGACCTGGATAGCAAATGAATGGTATATACATGATTATACCATGACATATATGACCCAGCATGAATGAGTCATGCAGGCAATGTTTATCCTATCTGTCTCCGATGATCAGCCATGATGAAGCGGTGGGAACTGTGAGCAACTATTCCTAGATTTTATAGACGTCTGGCGTTGGCATTGCACTGCAGGACATAATTATTTTGCTTTGAGATCATGTGTTTATCCGTTCCACAAACTGATTCTCCTCATTTTCATTGTTGTTTTCTATTTTCTCTTTATTTCCGTTGTATTCTCTCTTCTTCTTCTCGATGTTTTTATTATTGAGTCGTCTGTGCATGATTGAACTCTACTGTCTTATGCACAATTGCATTGCATTGCATTGGATTGCAATTGCATTGGATTGCATTGCATTGCAATTGCATTGGATTGCATTGGATTGCAATTGCATTGCATTGCATTGGATTGCAATTGCATTGGATTGCATTGCATTGCAATTGCATTGGAATTGCATTGCATTGCAATTGCATTGCATTGCATTGCATTGTATTGTATTGCATTGTATTGCATTGTATTGTATTGCATTGCATTGTATTGTATTGCATTGTATTGCATTGCATTGAATTGCATTGTATTGCATTGCATTGCATTGCATTGAATTGCATTGTATTGCATTGTATTGTATTGTATTTATTGCATTGTATTGTATTGCATTGGAATTGCATTGTACTGCATTGTATTGCATTGCATTGCATTGCATTGAATTGCATTGTATTGCATTGCATTGCATTGAATTGCATTGTATTGCATTGCATTGCATTGTATTGCATTGCATTGCATTGCATTGAATTGCATTGTATTGCATTGTATTGTATTGTATTGCATTGGATTGCATTGGATTGCAATTGCATTGGATTGCATTGCATTGCAATTGCATTGGATTGCATTGCATTGCAATTGCATTGGATTGCAATTGCAATTGCATTGAATGCCACGAAATCCAACCCCAGCGTCATGCTTACATGGATTTATGCACAATTGCACAGTCATTGTTGGTTGCCATGAAACCCACTCCCAGTCACGGATTTATTCAACTGCGAAGCTCTGAGAACAAATGCACATCAACAGAAGCACGCTGAACAATTTCAAGGAGGCATTCAACGTAAGTGTCTTTGCAACTTTTAATGTGATTTCCATTGCTCGTTGTAATGGAGTAAAGCGGAAGTTCTAAGGACGTCGGTCTTTGTTTCGGAAGATCTTGGCTTCTTGATATTTTAGGGTTTGACTCTTTTGTAGTAATACCTTACTCAAGTTTCTCTCCTTTTCGACATAATAAAACGCTCAAAGTTGCGTAGCTTCATAATCGAGGTTCATTACAGTAGCCTATAGGCCTAAATCGCGATATATAGCTACATAGCCTACTGTACCCTCTGTCCCTTGAAATGCTCTGTGCTGTAGATAGACTAAATTAATATTCTACAATTGCATTCATAAGGCACATCAGCATGTAGACTACCGATAAGCCATAAACTTGCTCAGATGCATTTAAAAATAACTGCAGGTAAGCTTATACTATACGGCCTATGTAATGTGATTTCGATTCCTGACTTTCTTAGGCCTATGAAGTTAGGCTCTGAACAATGCAGTGTTTGTTTCGCCGTGATTTGATACTACAATCTTCCGACTGTCAACACGACTGATTGTAGTAATCTCACGATTTTTCTTTTATGGCTCAAAGCTGACTCATGCCTCAGCAAGCGTCTTGCTTTGTTGCAATTTCTTAACACTTTCTTGCTTGAAGTCTTGTCAATCTGTTCTTCTTTTATCGCCATCTGTCGAATTAACGTGACATTCGCACATAGAAACTATGGAAAAACTACTTCGCACAAACCAATGGATTGAAGACATTATTTTCATAACGATTATTTCTTTACTGATTTGCACCCATTCCTGTTATTACGTTGAAAGCTTTGTCCAATAACAAAGCCCTGCATGGTGGTAGAACTATAGTATAATTATAGCAGCCGTTTCAGTTTAACATATATATATATATATATGTTGTGTGATAGCAACTATATTCAGCGTCACCCTCCTCTCTTTATCCATCCTGGTACTGGCACTGCCAAAGTGCAGGCAGTGGCGGAATTTCTTGCAGTATATGTTAAAATATGCTCTACCAAGCTATTTGTCTTAAGACATGTATTTACCGGTAGATTCTATGGTTAGGCTTAAACTAGGTTTGGTGACTAATGAATGTCAGTTTGTCCATAAATTATTTTATTGGTCTCTCTATTTTTCATGCAGATTTTTAAGGATTCTGTTATTGCTTATATTATATTTCAATTCCTCGCTGCGCAGAAACGTGACTGCTATAGGAATCAAAAATCTGTTAGGCCTATATAACACATGCTCGAGTATAAGCCATAAATGCATAAAATGGCTTTCTAGAGTAGACATTCAATTGTTTTACAATTATCCTACATTCTTGGACATTAATTTGTCAGAAAAGATAGTGTTTATATAGTCTAATCATTTTAGACTTTGGTTTCATCGGTTTAGAGCCTATTTAAATAACCTTTGTTTGACAACTTTGTTGCAATGGCTGTCATCAGCAGACCTCAGAGCACGTGAGCCTAAAATAGTCCAGAGAACTAAGATTTTCATAAATATTTTCTCTCACCGTGAGACTGGTCCGTGTCTCATAAGCCTATTCAAAAGTATTCACGCAGCTGTGCTTTCAGCTGTGGCAATCCGTTTTAAACGCTGCGATTCGCTTGTTCGCCGTTATAGTCATAATTACGTTTGAGCATAATTATTAATTATACAGGGTGCGCCAAAAAAAATACCCCCTAGGTTTTTTGCCAATATCTTGGCCAAAAGTAAACATTTTCAAATGAAATTTTACAGGCTTATAGACAATTCATATTTACATATGATGGCCAGATTTCATCAAAATATTTCAAACGGAACAAAAGTTATGCCACTTTTAGGGAGGTAACCCCCCGTTTTTTGACGTTTCAAAAACGAAACGCAATTATTTGAAGGTTTTTGGCCAATATCTTGGCCAAAAGTACGCATATCAAAATGAAATTTTACAGGCCTAAAGACAATTTATATCTGCACATGATGGTCAGATTTCATCGCAATATTTCACACAGAACAAAAGTTATGCCACTTTTAGTGAGACCACCCACCGTTTTTTGACGATTCAAAGGCGAAACGCAACAAAAGTAACAAAAACAAATTTTATTAAGTCTCCTATCAAATAACTGTTGTCAAATGAACTTGGTAGTGCTTCCCAACTTGTGTTCAATGAGCTCACCACCAGTGCCAACACTTCTGTTGAGTCTCTGTGCAAAGGTCTTGATGAACCTGTTGATTAATCTGACAGATTCCTTATTTACCAATTTGATTGTCATCTTGCTGAGTGACTTCTCAGTGACGCGCAGCTACGCTGGTACCCTGTTTCTTTTTTAAATAGTACTAATAATGATTATCTGGCAACAATAAGGCTATTTGATAACAATATTATTTGAGATGAGAAAAATCGTATTTTTTAAAACTTTTTTTGTTGCGTTTCACCTTTGAATCGTCAAAAAACGGTGGGTGGTCTCCATAAAAGTGGTATAACTTTTGTTCTGTTTGAAATATTTTGATGAAATCTGATCTGACCATCATGTGCAGATATAAATTGTCTTTAGGCCTGTAAAATTTCATTTTGATATGCGTACTTTTGGCTAAGATATTGTCCAAAATAATTAGATTGGTTTTTTGTTACTTTTTGTTGCGTCGCGTTTTTGAATCGTCAAAAAGCGGTGGGTGACCTCACTAAAAGTGGTGTAACTTTTGTTGTGTTTGAAATATTTTAATGAAATCTGGCCATCATGTGTAAATATGAATTGTCTTTAAGACTGCAAAATTTCATTTCAAAATTCTCACTTTTGGTCAAGATATGGGCAAATATCTTAGGGGGGTTATTTTTTTTTGGCGCACCCTGTACATACAGTTTAATGTTTGAGGAACTGTAGGCCTACATAATAACTGTATATGCCAAATCTAAAGATCTTAGACCAGTTCTCCTGCGTGATTGTCTTGCTTGGCTGTGGCCCATTATAGGCCTATAATGTGCTCTGGTCGTATCCACATAGGCAACAGATGCATCGCTCTGCTTTATTATAGCGAAATCCTAATATTTAACTGTGAAATTTGCGCCAAAGATCACCTTTGGCGCAAACTTCACAGTTAAATATTAGGATTTCGCTATCATCGGCAGGCATATCTGCAGGGCTTAAATGTTGATGGGACGGTAAAGGACGGCGTCCATGCAGGCATTTATTTTCAAATCTGAACGCCGTCCTGTCGCTCACCAATTTGTTGGTAATTTTTAATTTTCAGTATATTCATTGAAGTTTAGACCACTCTTATCAGCACTGAAATAGTATAGCCATTTTCCTTTAGATGGCAGCTTAAAATGCTGCCATTGCAGTGTGAAATTTAGAAAAGTTCTGATGTGGAGGGGCACATCCCCTCCCAAAGCCCCTGCCCTCTCAGCGCCACGTGTTTCGGAGATATTCCGTCGGATGCTCGCTTTCCCCAGAAGCCTTGATTCCCACAACAGTGACTATAGGCTAGATACCAATACATTGGTTATTGGGGAGGGTGCAGATTAAACACGGGCTATTATTTATGCCACTCGCGAGCTTTAGGCCTAAAACCTTTTGTATTATCTGAACAAATGGGAAAGCACATTTTTTGTAGTCTTAAACCATGTTTTCAGAAGTTCTCATGACCTTATCGCTCATAAATAGGCCTAAAGCTGGCAAACAAAGAGCCTGAAACGAGAGCTAGCTGATGTCAAAAGTAAAAAATCCGTTGGCTTCTGGGGCTCCGCCCAGACCCCTAGTCGACATTGGCTTTGTGTCTTCGGCACTCGCTGCTTCGCACCTTCAGCGCTTGCAATAAAAATTCTGAGCACCCCCAAGAAAATGTTCTGGCTGCGCCCAGGGCTTTTTTCAACGTGCAGTTGCACACAAAATGTGCAGTTCTAAATGGATTTGTGCAGTTGTAGAAGCACTTCTGTGCAGTTAAATCTATAGTTGAAAAGGCCATTTTTCTCCGATTCTGAGTAATTTGCCATGGAGGATGGGAAAGGAAAGAAGGGGTTGTGCAGTTCTAAAAATTCTTTAAAAACAGCTCTGGTTGCCCCCCTGATGACAAGGGCAACCTTTTACATGTCACCAGCAACCCTGTCGGCTTCATGCAACGCGCATTCACGCTAAGGAATGTGACACAGGAGTATAAAATTAATGGCACTACAGTACATCAACTGTGCTTCTAATCAACGTATGGAAAGGAGTTGTGGCACTTGATGAAAGCAATTAATTTATAAGGGTCTGCAACTAAGCATTGCTGGTCAAAACAAGCAGATATATAATGCGAAATATATACGAGCATAGTCAGATATTATAGGTTGATATATTATTATTACTATGAATAAACATTAACGTGAATATATTTATGATTCCATAAATTTGGCCAAACGAGACCAGTGGACCTTTGGATCCACCTTGCGACCTTACTTGTCATTGAAAGGTTTGGAATAATTAAAATAATCTGCAGCTGTTGTTGTTGTTGATGTTGTTGTTGTCTACCAGTGCAATGCGTTTATCGCCCAAAACTCTAAAACTGAGGCTAAGTTTAAACCATTGAAATTTTTATGTTTTTTCATTGGAATATCATGTAAGTCTATCGTGGCGCTTTTAAGCACCGTTAGATTTTGTCTCTAAACCAGTGAACTGAAGAAAAGTCATCACGTGATTACGAATTACAATGCATATTGTTTTCATTGTCTTCCCATTTCTGCTCGTCTCAACCACATCAACAGTGTTGACATGTTTTATATTCAGACCACAGTGCACAGCAGCATGAACCTCATAGTTAATCATTTTCGTATTGAACCTCACAGTTAATCATTTTCGTATTAACCCAGAGCTGAAAGTGAGCCGGGTCGGTCCGAGTCTGAGACCCGGCATCGATTTTCGAGACCTGCTGTTGCCGGGTCTCAGCCGGACCGCAAAACAGGCCGTCAGGTGCCAAAAGTAGGTAAAAATGGAAGGAGTTTCGGTAATTTTGGGCAAATGACTATAGGAAAAACGGCGTCAGAAAATTTATGGGCCAAAGGCGTGCTCGTCCGCCAAAGTGAGACCCGGCAACTTTTCTAAACCACTTTCAGCCCTGATTGAACCTCATAGTCAATCATTTTCGTAATCGTAATCGTAATCTCCAAATTTCTAAAGCGCCCCTCGTAAGCAAAGCGTGGGGCTCCAGCTTATTCACAAGCGTTGTAGGCCTATTCATCATCGCTGAATATGCTGACCTATTCCTTCGACGACGTTTCACAGGACGAGGACGAAACGCTATTCTATAATTATAATAGATAATTAATCGAATAGCAACTGCTTCGATTTATTATTCAGTTGACCTTTAATAATTATGCAGTTGACCTCTGTAGTTATTACAAAACATAAAATGAGCGTTTGGTATGCGAAACTTGGCTGTCGATGTAATTCAACTTTGTCTGATATGATTTGCAGACTTCATTCTTAGGCTATGATTATGCTCGTGTTTGAGTGTTTTGATACTTGAATAGATCCCATATACCTTAGCCTCCTTAGGCGTAGTTACCAAAATCCGTGCTTCGATTATTAAGTCACGCTGTAAATTATATGACGGTTACAATGTCACTTCGTATCGTCTTAGTCGTCTACATGCATTGCATGGGCTCGTATCATTTCGCTGATGCACAGGCGTGCTACAGTGCTTATAGGCATTCATGGGCACCTGCACATTGTTGCAAGAGAGGCACTTGCCTCTGACCTGAAAAATTGACGCCTATATATATTTTTTAACTAGTAGACCTACTTTTTAGTGTTTAACAAATTGATGCACAAAGTAAAACTGAGAGATTTAGCCTGTACATTTGGAAACCTCTGTGAAAAAGCATGTGCCCTTAAATTCCTGCTCCGATTTTTTCAAGCTCTTGCTAAAAAATTTAATCGTGACCATTGTGCTTTCCCCTTCTAGGCCTACACAAATGGCTGCGGGCGCCCATGATCATAGGACACTCGATCTATGACAAAACTGAATCTGCTCCATTATCTTACACTAATCCCTTTAAGTAAATAGGAGCAATAGCAAATAATATACTGATTTATTTCGACGGACAGTGTAGCGTTTGCAGCACATGCACATGCACATGCACGTCAACATTTTGTAGACAGGGATATTTTTGACGGTTATAATTGAGGGCAATTGGAGTTGGACGGAGAGGCAAGGAAGGCCCCACGTTACCTTGCGACAATAAAGATTATTATAAAGACCCTGGGAGCCCTTAATCCGGGCCTACAGAGTTAGCCTATAACTGTGTTCGATTATATTATGAATTAGAATAGACTTATATAAACGTATTGAATCAATTGTAAAAGTCGATATTGATTCTGATTCTATTTTGTCAGTGATGCTGCGTCTGATTCCGCTCATTCACAGCTTTTACCCATTTAGAGGGTCGTGACTTACCCCCACCCACCCCACACACACCCTCTCTTTCGCGGAATACCGTCTATTTAAGCTGAGAGGCGTTCCCTGCGATGATCTCCGATTCATAATCCTGTCGTATCCACTGAAGTCCTGCGATATCTTGTGCAGGAATGCATGATTTCTTCCTCCATTCTTTATGCTCTTCGGGAGAAACGCTAGACCTATATATTTAATTACCTCAATGAATGAATGAACGAATGAATGAATGAATGAATGAATGAACGCATGAATGAATGAATGAATGATTGAATGAATGAATGAATGAATGAATGAATTAATTAATTAATTAATGAATGAATGAAAGAATGAACGAACGAACGAACGAACGAATGAACGAACGACCGAACTTATGAATGAATGAATGAATGAATGAATGAATGAATGAATGAATGAATGAATGAATGAATGAATATCGATCATCAACCTTTAATCTTGATTGACTTATTTCTGCTGGTTTGATTGATTTAGAGTCTAGTAGTTAAAAACGAATATAAATCAGGAAGAGACGTTGCTGATTAGCAGATAGCGATGACACTGACATCGTTGTAAATCACTTCTTTATTGGCAGCTAAGAGAGAGTCGACGTCGGGGCTTATCTTTGAAGTTGAACTTCTTCAAAATGACTTGTTTGACGGTCTTCAGCTATGATCGGTGATCTGAAAAACGAGGTCGTTTGTAAAAGATTCACTTAAGAAGAGACATCTATTGAGCAGTTCAAAAACCGATAGCAATGCGACAGTTAACTGCTACTCGTGCATAGCCTACCACCGTTATCTCGTTATAATAGGAATATAAGTTTAATATCGTCCTTGTTGCTTTTGAAAAATCTAAACTATAGATTTTTTATTATTTACTTAAATTACTTAAACTATTTTAAAACGAGATAAACACGCAGTTTTTCTGGAAGATATTTTTTTAGTCAGACATGTGATTCCGACTTATATTAGTGCAGCATTATTCAACAGTAGCCTACTGTAGGTATAGGATGCAAGACAAGCTAGTATTTATGGGGTGCATAAACTGCATAGCCTATACTCTATAGGTAGAAATTAAGAAATAGTGCATGGTTAAACTTCGCACATTAATCAACGACGATTTGCTCTGGACAGTCCAATTTTGAATTTAGTATGAACGTTGTCACAAATTATGTAGATCTGCGTTAGGCCTACTTGCATTCTGTCTTTGTGATTTGGTATAAACAAAATTATGTAGGCCTACTCACGTTGAATACAGTTTGCCTTGTTCAACATTGTTGTTGTTGTTGGTGTTTATGCAGTTCTGAGGGTGGTGTACGTCCACTATAGGCCTATTATTATTACCGGCAATTTAAAAAGTGGTGGCGTCTATTATCCACTGCAGTATAGTTAAAACTAGCTACTGTATAGCTACCTTCTTGATTAGCAGTCAGAAAGCAGTTTAACTACCGCTCAAGTTGCCTAGTTAATTCCTATTTCTAGGAATTTTTCTGTCACCACTGGACTGGAGACTTACGCTTAGGCAGCAAGCATTGGCTCCACTGGGAGCTATGTTTGAGGATTGTGAGAGGCAACGTGTGTGGGGAAAGTAACTTAAGATGGGACACTTACGAACTTATAATGACCTTCCCCTATACGTTATTGAACTGCCTTGCAATTTTTTACGGTTTGAGAAGGCACTCACAACGTTGGTGATTATGTTGATGTTAGACAAGTTCGCCAATACGACCCATGTCTACTTTGTTGTGACAAAATGAGAAGGTTCTTTAAGAGCAAACGATTGCTAAGAAGATAAAAATTACTCTGACCATCGCATTTCCCCTCAGATTTAAACATATTTCATAGTGGCGGTTTTAAACTGACAGTGCAACGTCTGAAACTACTATGTGCATAAATTTGAACAATACAGCTCTTAATATAATTACTATTTTAAGTTGGTATTTAACTTTTTAAAAATTCGAACATGCGGCAGAAACGATATTGAGATGTCACACTACAGTGTAGGGTCTATATAGACGCGTCTCAACTGCTCGGCGACTATGCTTTCTCTTTTCAAGTGCTTTGTTTTGCACTACACACACCTAATAATAATTATGCAAGCACTATTAATGAGATGTCAATGGGTAGACGGGTCTTGAGACACATTGACTCACTAATGAAGAGAGTCTTCGATTCAATGAAGCAAGCTGATTGTTTACAAAAGCCTAGTTGCAAGCCAGTTGCAAGGACTGCAGTTGTCAAGGCAGCCCTGTGGGGCGCGGTGGTGCAGTGGTGGCGTCGTTGCCTTGGAGCCGGAAGGTTCGAGGTTCGAATCCACCTCGCCGCGTAAGGACCTTGGGCAAGTCCTTCACCCACAATTGCTCAGCGCTTCAGCGTGAAACTCCGATGCAGTGTCCGCTCTGCATTCGGGAGCGTCTCTGAGTAGAAAGAGCTTGAAGGGGCGTTATAACAAGTGCACATACAAACAAACAAACAAAACCTTCTGTCTAATGACCATTGATTATAAGTTGATTTGCGTATACGAGTGTCATGGTATACCGGGTAATAGATTATATATTTGATACCAACATTGAAGACGAAAACGAATGCTCAGAGTCAGAGGCAGCTATGGGTATGAAGCAAACGTCATTTTCTTAGCCTCGGCATATGAGGGTCGGCTGGTGGACAGTCTTTCTCGCAGTCTCATTTTCCCACCAACAGTGTACCAGCGTACGGTCAATTTTTATTTATTTAAGCTTGGTTATTTCTCACATTTGCTACATAGCTCCTCTTCATGCTCTCTGCTCAATCATCAATGTACTCGTTGTGGATGAGTTTGATAATGGACGCATGCGAGGCTGAAATCTCGCATCAAATCTCTGCCCCAAATTAACGATTGACAGCCCGATAAATGATTCCAAACAGCAATTCCTGAGATGCGCTGGTTCCCTGTCCTAGACCTTTTAGATTCGGCACTGAGCGCTATAGTCCGTACTCTAAGTTTCTCTAAAAGTATACAAGCTTAAGTTCTTTTACCTTACTCTATAGGCTAAGTAGGCTATAAAATTATGTGAGGCACCACCCTGAATCGTCCAATGATCTACTCGAATCTATCCAATCCTCTCTTTTCAAGCTTTCTCGTCGCCCTCAAAGAAATGCACTTTATTTAGCTTCTGTATTTTGGAATGGAGAAGCTGCGTTGCCCGATGTGCAGAGCTGCACGGGAAAGAATAAGGTTCTAAGATAAGGTATGGAAATGTCAATATAATTATTGGCAACTGTTCCGTTTGAGATGAACCAGTTTTAACCGGTTTCTTCTTTCATCTGGATTTAAATTAATCGAAGATTTAAGGATGATAGACATGTATATTAAGGCGGAGTAAATAAGCTTAGATAGCCTAGGCTATACTCCTCGTGATGAGGACCATTGAGAGACGCAATGGTTTTGCAGTTGAGATGTACTTGTTCTGTATTTGAATGTCTCTGAGATTGATTTAAATCTGTAGACTATACCTGCTGCAAGACGTGGACTGGACAGTGGACAACTTGGCATGGAAAGGTCGATATAATTATTGGTAACTGTTCCGTTTGAGATGAACCAGTTTTAGCCAGTTTCTTGTTTCATCTGGATTTACATTAATCGAAGATTTAAGGATGATATACATGTATGTCGCAATCGTAAATTTGTATAGCGCCACTTCAATAGACAGTTCCTTGAGACGCTCCCGAGTCCCGACCCTGTAACAATACAGACTACGATAGCAGAAAGGAATGCTTGAGGAAAAGGAGCAAATGAAAAGACGAAGATTTTCATGACGGAGGTTGCTGCATGTAATTATTTTGCGCAACCAATTCCAGAAAGTTGCGCTGTGAGTGTTCGAGCAAACAGGTCAAAATTAAATAATTAATTGGTTGATGAACATTAGCAATAACAATAGGCCTATAATTATAGTGTAAGAATTGAAGGTGAAAATCATGCATTAAAGCGAATTCCAATTAATGAGCGAACAAACTGTAATTGTTGTGCTTTATCAAAATCCTATGCTGTCAAGTAATATAGTAGGAATAGCCTACATACTTCACCAGGGTGACGAAAAGTCCTTGAATTAAGAGGAGGAGACCGACCTCTCATGACTTATTGAGAAGCAGACGGTCCTTCTGATAATTAATACACGAATGCAAACTAGAAGCACGATCACTGCATGTGTATGGACAAAAGTACATTAACAGTGTCAGAAATTATTCAATGCTGTTGACTTACGAAGATTAGATCGACTACAATGAAACACTAATTAGCTTTTGCGGTATTAGATAAAGAGCTAGATGAACAGTTCCTGTTATACGATTGAGATTTTTGCAGATAAAGATCACAAAATATAGCGGCTCATTATAACGACAAGCAATTTGAAGCGAGACCTAAATAATTCATTGGCAGTCGATATTAACGATGCTGTCTATTCTGCTCTTCGGAGAAACCATAATACTTAATGATCAATGAATAGTTATATGCCTCATAATGTCCACTTGATCTGTTCACTTGCCTGTTATCTTTTTTAAGATGACTTTTAAAAAATTACGGTTTCGAGATGATGATGACTTCAAAGACGGCTTTTGCTAGAAGACGGAATTTGGGCAGAGTACACATAAACTTATGACTTGTTTGTTGATGCTTATGTTTCGAGTGTTTTTCAGACTATGAAGAGACTAACAAATTAGGCTAGATGTCATAAGAAGATCGTGAACTTTCTACGTAACACATTAAGTACGGCTTTGATTGGTCATGCATAGATTAATTCAGGAGTGTGTAGCTTTCATGCATGAACTTGTCATCTGGATCTTGACTTGATGATATTGCATATACATAACATTGCATACATAACATTGCATACGTAACATTGCCTATATTTGGTTTCTTCTCAAATCTGTCGAATTCGCTGAATCCGTTTTCTACTTGTGAAATTCTCGCAGGATTTGCACTTAAACTGTTATAGGTCTATAATCTATATAGTGTGGCTATACACACAGATGCGCACACGCACATACAGATGCGCACACGCACATACATTGTACAAACGCGCGAGGGGCGAGTTTATTCTGGAACAGATCTGCCAGGAGAAGAATCTGTTTCGCTATAAGCATTTAGGGGAAAGACTCTGTCAGTGGCGCCAGGATTTCAGTTTTTTGGGGCTGAACTCGGGAAAAAAATCCATTTTAACCGCCAAAATTTCTGATGACTCTTTTTTTAGTCATCCGGTCGAAATCTTGAAAAAAACTATTTTCACCGCCAAAATTTCTGATGACCTTTTTTGTCATCAGCTACAGTTTTTTGGGGGGGGGGGCTGAACGTCGGAATTTGTCATTATTGCATGGGAAAAAAATTGATCGCCTATTTGGGGGGGCTTGACCCTCCCTAGCCCCCTCTGCCGCTGCTACTGATAGAAGCCTATGCTGTCACGTGACACCGGCGATAGAAATTCCCGCCATCCAGGTATAAGTCACAGGCTCCTAAAAAGTCTAAAGTCAAAAATATATCTTCATGCTGTTATAGAGAATTTAGAAACAACAAATTGAATTAAAAAACTGCTGGTAGCCTACGTGTCGAGCATATATACCGTATATACCGCTAAGATATAACTTATTAATTGTTTTATTTTTATTTAAAAAATTAAAATCGCACGACGCATTATGTAGGCCTAGAGGCTAGATGAAGTTCTTAGAAGTGAGTGCATTCGGTAGAAAAATTATACGTAGCCCAATGTATCATTCTGATGTTTAAAGTTTTAACTGATTGGGATTAAGCATCAGTAATATTATATTTAGGAGCCATAGATCATGAACTTGTATAAGCAGGCGTCCCACGGCATGGGCATTTCCTAATCTGTGTGAATGATATAGCCTCAAATAAAAATAGAGGAAGAGACTGCAGTGCAAACAAGAACAGGAGCTAGCCTCAGTGCCAATCTCGAGTTTTCGACAGCCATGACTTTTTAAAATGTAGTCTCGACTCATTAGCTTGGGTGGCTATAGTGCTCTCTCTTTCTCCTTCTATCTCTCAGTCTCTATCTGTCTACCTGTTTGTCTGTCTCTCTCTCTCTCTCGTCCCTGTATCTCTTGCCTGCCTGTCTGTCTGTCTGAATTTTTCTTTTCTCTTTCTTATTTCTCTCTCTCTCTCTCTCTCTCTCTCTCTCTCTCTCTCTCTCTCTCTCTCACACATATCTCTATATCTCTGTCACACACACACGCACACGCACACACGCACGCGCACACACGCACACACACACGCACACACACACACACACACGCACACACACGCACACACACGCACGCACGAGCACACACACGCACACACGCGCGCGCTTCTGTTCCTCCGAAAGCGTGCAGCCATGGCAGTGACTCACTCCATGCGATTTCTGTTCATTCGATATATAGCGTCCTGCACTTCCAATTACCTTTGTACTCATTCCATAGTGACCTTGGATCAGTTAGGTGAAAAGGTAACCAACGGTAAGTTGTTATCCTGAAGTAATCTAAAGAGTGAGGAAGCGACTGGCGCTATATAAATGAACCAATCGCCAGAGCGATTCACTGCTGACCTGGGTCGCTCGTTTAATTCGATCTACTTTGCTTTTATGCTTTATTGCTGTCTTGTGTTCGCAATTTGATGTCAACATCGTTGAATATCGATAAACGAGCGCCGAGGTTTTATGGTTCTTGAAATTAGAACTTAAAGAGAAACGGTCGACGACGACGTGCTGATATCGATCCGCGTGTGCGTCAGTTCTGTTGACATTGTGGACCAATGAGATCGATATTGACAACACAAGTTATATTGCAGAAAGTTAGTTAGCGTCGTCGAGTCGTTTGAATTATCGTAGCAAAGACCTGAATACTAAGCAGAGATTATATGGCAGAGAGGATGACGATCAAAGCAAAACACCCGGCGGAGAGCAGCTATAGCGAGATGGACTGAGCCATCTTAGGAGGAATAGGAGATTAAATTTTAGTTAAACGGCAGAACTTGCATGTATAATAGTCAGTCATCAGTCTAAAGAGTCGGAAAAAATCGTTTTAGGTTTGGATTTGGAGGTAAGTGGAGCTTTGGCTGCCAGTAGAAAATTTATCAAAGCTCGTAGAATCGTATAAAAAATAAGAAACTTTATTAGAGACAGAGATGGATAGAAGTTTGCGCGTTGATTTTATAGACATCTATTGAGATGCACTTATTAACATTTTAGATCTATACAATATCATCATGCATTATTAGCCTACTTCCATGTGTTATTATTTAGTAAATTTTGTTTTGCCGTGATCGTTTGCAAATGTAGTGATAAAGACTATACTTACTTCCCTACTTTCTTATTTAAGCGGTGCAGTGTAGACTGTAGAGCTCCTCCCATGATAATCAATCAGTCTTTAAAAGAACTGTTTGGATGAATGTATTTTCCAACTTCAACGTTGAAAAACAAACTGTCCAATTAAGTAAGGTTTAAGACAGCGTGCAAAGCATGACTTGATTGCGGCTAAGGTTTAAGTGGTTTAGATCAAAATGTCGTCGATTGAAAAGATAACAAATTGACGGGTTCACTTTTTTATTAATGTGGTTGACTGCAATAGTAAGCAAGCAGTCGGGTCCAACTTCCAAGTATGGAGAATGAAAACAGAAAGTGTCGTTTTTTTTAGAAGGTTTGCTGCAGCGTTCTTTGATATATCAACGATGTCCATGGTTCATTCTTTAGGGTCACATCAATTGCGTCTTCAATATCATATTCTATCCGTTCGCGAGGGTCAACTTTATCCCATTCCTGTAGCCCAACTCTGCGTCTCTTTTAGTGATTAGAATCCTTACCGCTATATAGGCCTATCTCATTTTTAAGGATCAACACAACATGGTCGTTCTAAAGGGCGGTGGCTTATCTACGAGTTTTTAATCCGAATAAAACCCTTCGTCAGTTTGTTTACTTTTATTGCATAGGCAAAGGTCGTTCGAGAGGAGAGGCTGCATGCCAGGGCATGGTGAAACCGATCCGCGTTCCCTTTTCTCGTGTTACAGTTTGAAGCAGACTGTGAAGGTTTCCAAACCCAGCCGACGATTTTTATTCGCATTTAACTGTCAACTATCGCTTGACAGTAATTTTTGATGCTCTACGACAAGAGTATGACCTAATTATTTTGTTAACACTTTAACTACGGCAGTTTAGATCTGTTAAATAAAATCTGGTAAACCAATACAGCTCGCCGTCAAAGTGTTGAGGCAATTGACCTTATAAGGTAATTTTAGGCCTATGTAGGACTTTTTGTAGGTCAACTATATATTAGGCCCAAACCTTTTTTTTAGCAAACAGTCAAGACTTCATTTGCATTTTCAGTAGCACTTTCTTATTTACTCATCTGCACAGCCTACACGTGTCATGTGTCAGTGCTTAAAATATTAAGTTCGATACTATAGGCTACTTCAATGTTTCAAATTTCGAAGCAATGGCTTATTTCAGTTCCTAAAGATCTATTCACTGTTCCTCTTTCTAGAACATTGCAGTAGTTTACCTTTCCAGAATACGTATAGGCCAATAGGTCGTCTATATTATAATTTACAAAAATTCAAAACACACCATTTGCTCTTTTGCTGGCAGAACCCAATATTTTCCTTATTAGTGATTTTTTGTAATTCATTAGCTCCAAGTATTCGCTGGAATGGATAGAACGGAAAGAGTAGGCCTAATTGTAGAGCTTAGTGGGGTGCGGTGGCTGTAGTGGTGGGGTTGGTGCTTTGGAGCTGGAGGGTTTCAGGTTCGAATCCACCTCAAGCCGCCGCGTAAGAAACTTGAGCAGTTGTTCGGGAGCTTTCGCGTGAAACTCCAATGCAGTGTCCGCGCTGCAGTCGGGAGCGCCACTGAGCATAAAGCTTGAAGAGGCGCTACAGAAATGGAGAAATAACTAATAAAATAGAGCTTACAAGAAGTTCCATCTCCTCAACAGCGTTCTTAAGCCTAGGTCCGTCACATCGTTTCTTCAATGTCGAGTACCTCAAAATGCTCACCAGGAAAAATCTAGACCTATAATAGGCCTACGTTATGCTACATATGACATAAATAAGCTTCTAACAATTCCAGTCTTTTATTGCATATAGCATCCAATGCACGATATTTCGCTCAGAAATGCAATGACGCTATAGAAGTCTCTGGATACGATTATAGATGGCCTAGTTCCCTTGATCTTATCAAATTCCTGATCTTTGCAAAAAGGTAGGCTACAGGCCTACCGATTACCAATAAGCTTAGAGCCTAAGCATATACAATATTATGATTTTGGTCTCAAACATTCCAATACAGCATTGAAACAGCGCAGTAGTATTGGGTACTGGAACGGTACAGTAGTAGTTTTTTCCCTTGTAAAAAAAATCTGAAAATCCTGTAGCAAAACAATTTCTTTTTTAACCTTGAAATATTTTTTGGCTCAATCAATCCATTGAAGTCTGATTGAACGTCAGAACGAGGCTGACCTTAATTCGACACGGGTCGCAAACTTTAACCCGAAGTACCTGCCACACGTAAAACAATAAAACGAAGTCCTATATGAGTGAGTGAGGAGGAGGAGGAGGAGGATTCGAGTAATCTAACAGGTATACATAGCCGTGCAGCATGACTGTGTATGGAAAACAATCTGGTTAAACCATGCAGATCGAAATTGGACGAGGGATCGAATTCTTGCATTCAGTTTTGAAGTGTTGGCTTCTGTTGAGCAAACCTGACACCGGTTGAATACGTTTCGGTATCATTTACACAGGGCAGCTGCCTCGAATGATAATCCATAACATGATATGACATATCGTGGATCCGTTTCTAACCTTATTGGTTACACACCGGATGCTACTGCTGCTCTTCTGTGATACTGTATTCATAGAGCACGTCGATAGTGACGAGCGCTTAGTGACGTTCTGACTCGACTGCGAAAAATCTACCACTGGATCCTATATACGCATAATAATATTGTCAATGTGCAAGCAGAGGCCATTGCTCTTTTACATTCGAAATGCCAGACGCATCTACGCGCAACCGTAGGCTACGCGTATAAAGAGCTTGTCTGTCTTTGACACTAAATAACGGACTACTTGCGGTTGGTGACATATAATGGATGATCAATTGACTATTTGTTTCTGGCTTTTAACCGATTACAAGGACGCTCCTCGACAGTTGAAGTTATTCGCCGCATGCCCACTTATCCAATTATTGCACGAAACCCATTCAAATCGTTAGCGATCTATTACACTTGATTATTTCGGTGACAAACCTCGGCCGGATGGATCATCGTCCCAGTAGACAGTAGTCTCGTGCCTAAGTAGATGTGTTACGAGCTGTTTTCTAATTCAGACGGTGTTACGTTTCTGGCTGGCGACTCGAGTAGAATTTTCGCTAATCTCAGCGGCGTCGTAGCCTTCAACGAAACGAGCAAAAGCGCTAGTCACTTTCTGCAGCGTGTCTTGCGTAAAGAAACAACAACCGGTTTGCACTTGTATAGGCTACGCATTGTGTATGTATGTGTGTGTGTGTGTGTGTGTGTGTGTGTGTGTGTGTGTGTGTGCTCAGATATGGTATATACATATAACTGTAGATAAACGTTGAGCTAATTATTGTCGGCGCGTGGAATTTCAGATAATCGTAGATTATGAGAGGGCCTCTGCAGTAGACACACATCAATCAGGAGTGGCAGCAGAGTATGAAGACGGAAGTTGTACGCACATATGAGAACTGAAGCGACGTTAAGACTATCGAGGGAAAGAAAGAGAGACGCCGGTGTTAACGACATGCTGACTAAGCCTACGTCGTTATCGAAAGAAAGATAAGGACCTTGGACTGTTTGTTCACCCGTGCATCCTCTGTGCCCTCATCCGTGCGTCTACTCCTGTTTCGGTCCAGCAGAGTTCCTTCCTTCCGTCAGCCGCCATGTCGAACGGAAACCTGGTGAGCCTGGACGCGAGGAGTCTTCAGCATCAGAGCAACAACAACAGCAGCAGCAGCAGCAGCAGCAGCAGCAGCTACACAGGTCTAGGACATCGAAACAAAGCATTCGCCGATTCACGCAGTGTATCAGCTCTGTCCATCTTGTCGCTCAACGAGGTGAGATGATGAACATCTAATCAGATCATTTAATGCTGTATGCCTTCATGGAAAGTAATTCCCTCCCCGACTATTCAGACAAATATGACTAAATCTGATGGTCACTGGTAGGCTATAAGTCGCTGCCATTTTCCTATATTCTGTAAAAAGTAGATTTGCAAAGCAGCTTTGGCAAAGTAGTTTGGCAAATTAGTTTGGCAAGGTAGTTTTGGTAAGGTAGTTTTGTCCAAGTAGCTTTGGCAAAGTAGTTTTGCTCAACAGTTCACGCAGCTCTTGTCCATCAATAGTTGGGTTCGAATCGTGGTCAATGTTGAGAACTTAACACGATTAATTTGTTGAACTGTGCACCATTATAGTAGCGTAGACTTCGCACCTCATACAAACAGACACTCATTTCAGTGCACAGATATTGTAGTTCTGCTCTAGGCAATAATTATTGTTGCTCAGTTTGTATGTTTGAAGTAGCGTATGGGCAAACTCACAATAATCTAATTTACACAATCGAGCGAGCAATCAACGGTTTCTTTCAAAACACTGCAGATTAATAATTATTGTGACGTTCAGGTCTGCACATGCATGTATACAATTATACATACAGGCTATGATTGCAGACGCGCTGCCACGACCGCGAAGCTATACTTGAACCATGGTAGCTGTTGTAAACAACTGGTTATCACCAGTTGTCTTTTGTATATAGGCCTACACTAGTTATTTACTTGCTAACGTGTGGAGACTTATTAGCGAACACAGGTCGATGTATATTATGACCAGACACTTCAATTGATCCGCCGCTGTTCTCTAATTACTCAAGAGTTGTTCATAGCCTATGCGTTTAAAAACATTGCATGGCAAGAGCATTTAGGTTGCTCAAAGTTACTAATAGGTTTTGAAATGCTGCCAATGAACATGACTTAGGCTACATGAGATGCTGGATTATATAGCGCCTTTGCAAGCGCTGCAACCGTGTCTACTGTGGACTATCTTCCAATCATTGCACATGTCTTGCACTGAAGAATTTCTGCCCTAGATTACTTATTTCAGTTTCTTAATTATTTTGTGCATGTAGCCTGGGTTTCTTTGGCTGGTTTGAATCTTAAAAACACTTCATTCAATTAACCCTGCGACTACCAGTGGGGTCAAAAATGACCCCAAGCCAACTTTGACTGTA
Source organism: Lumbricus rubellus (assembly GCA_945859605.1). Taxonomy (NCBI): domain Eukaryota; kingdom Metazoa; phylum Annelida; class Clitellata; order Crassiclitellata; family Lumbricidae; genus Lumbricus; species Lumbricus rubellus. Next base: position 37,656,172 of record OX243812.1, read on the forward strand.
CACTGCGCAAAATCTGTTCGTGCAAATTTATTTAAAATTTGTGACTTTCAAGATGTACCTAGTCTCTATCAAAATATCAATTAATATTTCCCTTTTTTATCACCAGAGGGCGCTGGCAATCTTTTATAGCATTGAGTACCAGTGGGGTCATTTTTGACCCCAATACTTTTTTGAATACTTTAAATGGTATTCTTTGAAATAATTCATAATTATAATTTATAAATCCTTTCTATAGTATTATCTGAAGAAAATCTGTATTAGATACTAATTTATATACAGTATAGACCAGGAAATGGAACGGAACCAAGGAGACCCTGTTGTGCTCGACCCAACACGAAATATGGCTGGTTCTGGACGACATGTCACCACAGAAAACTTCTTCACAAGTTTCAGACTTGCTCAAAAACTGGTTGAGAAACAAATAACTCTTCTGGGCACTATTCGAAAGAACAGAAAGGAGTGGCATGGACAGACAACGCACAGAAGACGAGTCTTTCTCCTGCAGCTCGGAAGGAAACTTATTGGCAACAGCAGTGGTGATGCAGTACAACGGCCGATTCAGATGTCGTCTCCAACCCTGTCGAAGAAACGTACACGATGTTCCATTTGTCCAAGGGGAGAGGATACAAAGGCCAGCATCTGTGCAGCCTGTATATGCAATGTGTGCAAAGAACATGCCCAGTATACATGCATGAACTGCAAACTGTAGCTGCAATGACAGGATATTTTCTAAGTTAGTTTTCAACATTGAACATTCGATCACTTTGAACACTAAAACATACCTATAACTATGAAAAATTTAATTAATTTCAACAGCCTAAACATGTTCCAATTGCTTTATTACTAGTTGTTTCTTGGCAATTAATAAAAAAGCAAAAAACCAAAAACAAATTGAAAAAATTGTGTTGGGGTCATTTTTGACCCCACTGGTACTCAGTGTATCAAAAAAATTCTGGTAATCTGAGGGTTAAGTTAGTTGAATAATCGGCTACGCTAAGAAGAGTTTATAGTCACCCTTCAAGTAGGATATCAGTAAAACTTCAATGTGGGCTGTAATTAATGGGCATAACAGGGGACGGTTAGACTGAGCCTTGGCATGAGTAGACAGCGACCTGTAAGGTATAAAGGCATTTTTACCCACAGCGACTCAATCCTTTATTATTATTAAAACGGTTGTCTCGAAATGGAGACGAATCTCTTCTTCATCGGTTCATTATTTTTTCTCTAATCTATTATTATCACGGAGTGTGGGGAGAGTGGGGAGAGTGGGGAGAGTGGGGAGAGTGGGGAGAGTGGGGAGAGTGGGGAGAGTGGGGAGAGTGGGGAGAGTGGGGAGAGTGGGGAGAGTGGGGAGAGTGGGGAGAGTGGGGAGAGTGGGGGCCGTATCTCAATTATTGTTAATAAACATGCGCTTGCATTAGATGCAGACTTTGCTGTTAAATATTTTAACTATAATATTGCATAATAGTTCGTTAGAGTAATGAATCGAATAAGTCTTTAACAATTAATTTTATTCTCTGTATATCAATAAATCAATCTATCTATCTATCAGTCGATTGACCAATCAAACAATCTATCTGCCTGTCTGTCCGTCCATCCATATATCAATCCATACGTCGTTCCGTCCATCCATCCATCCATCCATCCATCCATCCATCCATTCATCTATCCATCTATCTATCTATCTATCTATCTATCTATCTATCTATCTATCTATCTATCTATCTATCTATCTATCTATCTATCTATCTATCTATCTATCTATCTATCTATCTATCTATCTATCTATCTATCTATCTGTCTGTCTGTCTGTCTGTCTGTCTGTCTGTCCGTCCGTCCGTCCGTCCGTCCGTCCGTCCGTCCGTCCGTCCGTCCGTCCGTCCATCCATCCATCTATCTATCTATCTATCTATCTATCTATCTAATTATCTATCTATCTATCTATCTATCTATATATCTGTGTGTCTGTGTGTGTCTGTGTGTGTGTCTGTGTGTCTGTCTGTCTGTCTGTTTATCTATCTATCTATCTATCTATCTATCTATCTATCTATCTATCTATCTATCTATCTATCTATCTATCTATCTATCTATCTATCTATCTATCTATCTATCTATCTATCTATCTATCTATCTATCTATTTATCTATCTATCTATCTATCTATCTATCTATCTAGTCTGTCTGTCTGTCTGTCTGTCTGTCTGTCTGTCTGTCTGTCTGTCTGTCTGTCCGTGTGTGTGTGTCTGTCTGTCTGAACAACTACGCCATCGTTGTCGAAATAATGACTCGAAATAATCCACTGCAGCTTCCATCGGTCGAGATTATGTCCGTGGCATAACACATGCAAAACAGCATTCGGACTAAAAAGCACAAATGACACGTTCGATTTAACCATATTATTACCGAGGAGTTTGGTTGCTCTTCCGACTATCATCATTGTTTTGTATTGTATTATTTGTATTGTATCTGCAGATTTAAAAAGCGCCTCGCGCAGTGCACACCAATCAGAGTTTTGGACACAGTATAATCTTTGCTCCGTCTATTAGAATTAGACGAGAATATCTACGGACTCCAGGTTATGACCACCTTCGGACTATGCTCTTTTGGACAACCCTTCTGACTTGACACAGCGCTCGTCAATAAGCTGGTGCTCTGCGCTTGGCTTTTGAGGGGCGCTCTAGAAATTTGTAGATGACGATACGAGAATACGTTGTTCGGTTTAATTAATTAATTAATTAATTAGTTAATTAATTAATGCTGCTTTAATGGTTACGTTGAATACCTTTGAGAAGATGTAAAGAGATGAATGTCTACAGATGTATACTCTCTATTAAAGACTTCAATGTCGTAACTATACCGCAAAAACTTATGCCTTGGTTTTAGGTTTACTATTGATCTCAAGTGTGAGTAGCGAAGATGGTTGTTGTTGTTGTTGCTGTTTATGATGATGATGATGATGTTGTTGTTGTTGATGATGATGATGATGAAGATGATGATGATGATGTTGTTGTTGTTGATGATGATGATGATGATTATTATTATTCTGATGATGATGATGCTGATGATGATGATGATTACGATATCGATGTTGCTGTTTCTGCTGTTGCTGTTGTTGACGACGATGATGATGTCGATGGTGTTGCTGTTGTTATTGTTGCTAATGATGGTGATGCTGATAAAGATGAAGATGACAACAACGATGACGATGATGATGACGATGATGTCAATGTTGTTGGTGCTGCTGTTGTTTCGGTGGTAAGACTCTCGACCTGGAAGGCTGGAATGGCCTGCCCTTGATGCCCAACTCCCTACTTTAGTACTTATTGTCAGGAATTCTTCTCTCATCTTAAGTCAGCTTTATTTTCCCGCGCTGGGATTTGAGCGCCTCTGAGTTGTTTTTAAGAGGCGTTATACACATGCACTCAATGAACGAATGATGACGACGACGACGACGATGATGATGATGTTGATAAGGAAGTTGATTACCATGCCGATTAAACGCACGATTTAATCAATCCAAGCGAATGAAGGAACGATTTAATGAAGGAAGCAATACATACGATGATACGAATGAATAACTTATGACGTTGGTCTGAATATACTATTAGGTCTACGATTTAGACTTCGTCGGCCGAGAATCAGGTTGTTCTAACTCCACTTTTTATGTTTTGGGACATTTTGATACCGTTGAATTTGGCGCAGCTTGCTCTACCCCCACATGAAGTCAGAACATTCATAGACATTTCGGAAATACCAAAACACCCAGAATTATAGTGTTCTATCTCCATTTTGACAGTATGTTTACGGACTAGCTTGTTCTATGTCCCACGTGAAACGCGGCCGACCCTATTTTTAGCCAGGCATTTGAGCGCTATGTTGTTCTATCTATATCATTTTCAATGATAAAAATCCAAAATTGAAATTTTTTAAAATAAATAACAAAAATAACATAGGCAACATTGTGGCTGAATATGCTGATTCTCCAGAGCTATTTGTTGATAGGCGGGCATTTTTCTGAAGTAGCCTACGATGCAGTTGTTGTCATTAACATTGCCTTTCTCTTGCATGGCTATAATAATCATAATTATTTTCACTGATGATGATGAGCACTTTTAGCTACCATATAGTTACTAAATACTGGCTATAACTACCTTCTCGTAGCTATAGCACTTGGTCACAATTACATTTAGCGATAAACTGGGCTACTTTTGTAATAGTTATAACTGCAGTTGTTAACTAGGCTACTTTTCATTCATGATTATACTTTCGTATATTATATTAATGCAACATTTTTATATTAGGTGTAAGATGCCAGACGAGATACCAGTTCGACAAGATTGCGCTTTTATGATGTAGATGATATGAAAATCTAACAGCAGCGCGTCGGGTTCTTCGTTCCGCATCTAGGGATGAACTCCTAGTTCAACGGATTAACTCTGACTAATAAAACTTTCCTTTATAATATAATAAACTGAAATTTAATATCGTCCTTCTTACAAAATTCAGAATTGCACACACGTCTCGACGGCGCAATTGCAATTATATTGGAGAGCAATTGTGAGTGAAGGACTTGCTCAAGGTCCCTATACACAGCAACCGACTCGGACAAGGATCGAACCCGTACTCTCCGCGTTACAGGCCGACCGCTCTAACCAATCGGCCACCGTGCCTCACATCGGCCACCGTGCGTCACTATGAATCAGGGAAATAAATCACTCAAGCTTTTTTTCTTTAGCCGTGGCAAAGCTGAGAGCATTCCGCGGAGCAGCTTAGCTGAACAATCGCTATGTAGGATTAATTAAGTCACTAGAATGAATGATTGGATTAACTTAAAAGTGAGGACAATAAACCCTCTGATTTTTTTCGCATGCACGAGCCGCTGCTTGCATAAATTCTAATTTTAATTATTTCCTAATTAATTATTTATGAACTATAGGGCAGATTGAAGATCTTTTGAAAATCACAAAGCGTAAAACATTTTGAAAAAAAGAAATCAACGTTAGGCCTATTTCATTTTAGTCTAAGTTTTTCATTTAAACTAGGCCTACATGAAATCAGCTACAGATATTGGCCTAGTGATCTGACCATTCTTAAAGTTCAAAGTTGTATATGCTTACATGTAGCACAAAATTCAACTAAACACATGGGCGTCTGAAGGAATTTTTGTGTTTGCAAGTTTTTTAACGATGTTTTTATATCGGAGATGATCAGAGGAGAAAAGTTTAAAATTATAATTGACACGGGGACTAACGATGGTACAGAAAGCAGCCATTCGCAGCACCCTCGACGCTCGCTCCCGTGCGTAGACGTGATATGGCGAGTATCCTTAATCCATCATAGGCCTACCACGATACTAGATGGGCCAGGGTGGACAGAAACTAATCTTCGCCATCTCTTTTGATTACTTTATTGATCTAAACAATTCGCCAGGAACGGAACGTGAACGAAATTAAGTTTTTACCATGATGTTTATTTATGAGCATGTGGCAACTTAAAAATACAATGATTAGACTAAATATCTTGTTTTGTTAATCATAACACAATCATTTGAGATTTTATTTGAGCAAAATATGCGCAAAATTCAGAGAAGCAGATATTCCCCGGCGTACGCCCATGACTATAGGCTAATATCAAACAATTCTGCTGATGCCAGAGGTTTGACGAGGAGAGAAAAGAAGAAGCGTTGCGACTAAAGAACGAGAGAAGGTCTGTGGATGTTGTTGATGATGATGATGTTGTGGTTGATGTTGTTGTTGTTGTGGTTGATGCTGTTGTTGTTGTTGTTGGAGCAGTGAAGATGCTGGTTTCTCTGATGATGATGACAGTTCATCATTCATGGATTAAAAGTTGACGAACAGAATGATGACGACTCTTCCTAAAAATAATAAGCATTCAATTTTGTCGCAACATCCCGTAACAATAGCGTTGAGCATTGGGCATTATAGCAAAAGTAAACAAATTATAAAATATCAATAAATTGCATGTCACGTGTTATGTGACACTGAATTTTTGTAATTGGATTAGCGGAAATTTTCAAAAGAGCAATCCTCACAAGCAGTTATGTTAAATATGATTTATGGTGTGCACATGTGGTTTGATTGGCGATAATGATCGGTGTTCGGTCTACTCAAATAAGCAATGATTATGATCATAGCTTAAAATGATTATGATCATAGTAATCACATTAATCTTATTATTCAAACTTATTTTGATATGGGTGACAATTTATACGGAGGTTTAAAAATGTCCGCATCGGCATAATTTTATGCTGCTGTATGGATAGTGTCCGCACTTAAGGGCATTAGCTTAGGTAAGTTCTTACATATTATCTCGAACAGTTTGAACTTTGAAGTCACCTACTCCTGGATTTTTTATTCTCTCAGGCAAACTGAACTGAAAACGCAATCAAAATGTGCGATAATAATTACGAGATAGTGGTATGTGGAGTCATAATTATGGACTGCAGCTGCACTGAAGGACGTTAGCTTACGTTGCATAATTTTTCATTCATTAAAAGAGCTACTGTGTATGCTGCAAGTCTGCAAGTTGTCAGGTGGCGTTTGTCACTGCAAGTTTAGATCACTAAGTGAGATATCGCAAAGACCAAAGACCAGGTTGAACGTGATGACCTTATAACCATTAGCAATTGTAATTGGGCAATATTATATATCAAACCGGTCGGACGAATGCCAATTAAAGTGCTTTGAAGTGGAGCCAATCACCACAATGATGAAGAGAAATAATATTATAATGATGGATCACCAATCCTCATCATTGTGGTGATAGCATGAGTGAATGTATAAGTGGTTTTACGGGTTCAAACCCCGAATATATTTGCGAGAACATGTTACCCGTGACATAAGAAAAATTCAGCTTTTGAAACATCTGCACCCATCTCCAATGGAAACCTCCAAGAAATTTAAATGTAATGTAAGTCTGCTCTTACGTAAGCTATAGACCTACACAGACCCGACTTTTTCAAGGTATTTCTGATCCATTCAACCCCCCTTCTTCTGATATTCCTCGCCCTAACAACCTCGCGGTAATCTACAGCATGAAGAGAGAAAATATAAAACCAAGTTCACTCCATGCATTGGCTAGGCGATGAAAATACGACGTTGGAACCACGCTTCTTCGTCAGCAAAGCACCCAAAGAACCAAGCTCAACCAGCCAATCTCAAAGGGACTATAGGGATCGTGAAGTGGCGCTATATAAATTCTAATCGATTAATTAATTAATTGATTGACAAACATTCTCCACACATAAACACAGTTTTGAGAAACGTCCAAATTCTCTACATGAAGTCCGTGCCGATTGGAAAGCTGGCTAAAAGTCTTTCCCAAAAACATGGCCCAAGGACGTTTGTAAATTACACGGTAGACATGTTTTGCCAATATTATAGGCTTAGGCTACTGCAATTTCCAGGACGAGGGTAAAACGCTGGAAACTCGGTTGCAATAGCAGACAAGTGTGGAAAAAAACTTCTTGACGAAATATCAGACAAGTTTCCGGCACCACAAAGTAGGCCTATAATTATGACCGACCAGATTTTATACTGAAGAACAAAATCTGGAAAATTATTTTAATGAATCCGGGAGAGATGATGATGCAAAGGATGAAATATAGTAGGAATGTCACTACTGCTAACAGTAATTATGTAAGAATTTTTATAATTATTTGAAAACAGCAAAACAAAGACACTCAAGAAGGGCACCTATCTATGACTTATAACGTTGACAAAACGTCAAGACCCTGAATGCATTTGAAGTATTATGCAATTGACAGTGCATGGACAACACTAACATAACAGTAACATTGCAAGTGCGGGTGACAAGGTGACAAGGTGACCAAAGAGAGGGTGGGGCGACACCAGAACGCACGCACACGACCGAAGGGTAAGAGTAATCGTACAGAGGAATGAAGAAAGTTGATTGATGGAATTGATACTCGTGGAAGGTTGCGTGCTGTGTCTTTGGCTGCAGATCATACGAAGAATGCTTTTCAATTGAATCCTTAGACAGGCACGAAGAGGATGTTTTGAGCAGCCACGTTGGAGTACAAAGAAGAAATGAATGAATGTTGACAGCTGCAGGGGTCCTAAGCAAATCTGAAGTTCTTGGAGTGCACGTGAAACATTGTAAATGATGGTTTGGTCGTTACGTCATAGAATGAAGTGCACATAATAGATCTATTATGTTGCTATTGAGGATAAATATTATTGCAAAACGAACGAAATGTCATTTTGTACATCGCTGTCACGAACCAGAAACGCCAGGAAAAATCAAAGAGATATTAAACAACAAAGTAATCAAAACAACTTCATTGATTAATGATTTAATCATTTAAATGATTGGTGAGCATCATTAATCAACATAATCAATCGTCTTCATGAAAAATTACAACGATCACCATCAGCAAGTTCAAGTTCTTGTCGTATAATTTATGCCTACATGTACTTACATGTACATCAAATAGACGTATTATTATATGCCGAACGTCTTCAACTTGCTGGATGATAGGCATATACCCAATGTCCGGACATCATAGGTGCGATTTATGAATAGGTGAATGCCTACCTGTGTGTAAATAACTTTAAAGTTAAGATGGAGCTGAACACAACCCGAGAGACGATGAGGCTTGTTGACAGCTTATCTATCCCCATGCCTGAACATCGGCGATATCCCAAAGAGGATAGACAAGGATAAAAGTATTCCTGGGGCGTCGGCAAAATTTTTGGAACAAACCTTAGAATACTAGTCCCGTGCCCTCACTCGATGACAGTCCCATAGCAAATGCGTTGCATGAATATTATGCCTACATGCAGAATTGCAGATGCAAAGCATGGTAGGCGAAGTATTTGGATCTCGGTGGGCAGGCCTACTATACTAAGGCCTGCCTACGAATCTACCGACCCTTTCTCATCAAACTCAATTATACTTGGCTATGGAGACGTGGCCTACTCCACGGCCATCAACAGTTTGCGATCTGGATCAACTCTAGCGCACAGTCCCAGTCATCTACTTTCTGACAATCTGTCACTCAGAAATGAGTGCGGCGAAATGACACTTCACTTCAAAAGAATTGGAAATAGCCTAGGCACACGTGTCAAAATGAAAACCAGAGCACAGAATAAATGGTGCGAAGAAACCGATAACAAATCCCTGTTGGATGGGATGATCCCATCGGGGAAGAGAAGTTAGAGAACCTCTCTGCCCATAGAAACAGAGATTCTTCTATATAGACTTCTTCGCAAGTCTTTCAAGATCAACGTCAAGGGCCAGTGGTTCAGAATTAACCTATACGCGGAGGAAAAGACTGATCCATGTTGACCTATCTTTCAAAGATATTAAAGAAACACACGACAGTGGCATATTCTCAACATACTGCCCGAACCCATCACGCGCGAACTGGTGACACTCTACAACAACCTTGGTTCTTGTTCTTTATTGTGCCCTATGAACCTTTCATTTATCAATATTTAGAACGTCTTCTGAGATTTTTATGTCCAGTCAAATATTAAAAATTTCATTATGCGAATGTGTCATTCTACAAATCTTGCTATGTAATTAAAAAAATTATGCGTTGACCTACTAAGCCGGGGTTAAATTGTGTTGCGAAAATATTTCCGTGTAAGATAGATTGACGATTGAATGGCTTTCGTTGAAAATTACAATCTTATTGTGCCGTAGATCAATCCAGAAACGCCCGTTCACTACGCGATAAGTGGAAGTGGCATTCTCCTTCACCATTATCATACGACAATAAGTTCGTCAAACAGTCTCTTGAACAAGCATCACGCTCCATGCTTTATTATGGACTCACTCTAGTTTTATATCTCAAGTGAGGATCATCATAATAACTTAATAATCAGTCAAACTTATGTCAGTCCGTAAATTAGTCATTAGCAAGTTCATAGGCAATCACGACCTACCGGCCAATCAGGGACCGAGAAGATATCGAACTTCCAATGAATGAGGATCAGTGTTTTGCTTGAGATTGTAATCGAACGTGACAGCGTCTTGTCATCAAGAGTAAATAGACAAGAGAAGACTTGTTCTTTGCTAAATTAGTTAATAGTCAGCCTAGTTACTAGTCAAACACCTATATTATGCTTCAAATCTTTTAAATTGGCCGCCATATTCAGCCGAAGACTGTTCCGTCGTTTTTAATACTTAATGATCCGCTGTGAGGTGCTTAAACTCTCAGTTATAAGTCGATATTTCAAAGATGGAGCATGGCAATGCAAAATCTGATAGAGCATTTCTCAGACGAACGCTACAGGTAGGTTACTGTATGAAATAGATTTTTTCATTTGCTGGATGTTCTCTAGATTCCTACCATGAAAGGTTCTCCTTATTTCGGCTTAATTTACTGGCGTGCAGCATTGGTGTAACAAAGGGTTCTATAATTTACAAGAATTATCGTAGGCCTACATCTCATTTTCGGATTAGATCCCCGGTGCGCCGGAGGAGGTTGGACCATGCAGCCAATCAGCAATCAGGAAGTTGGATGAAAACTGTGTATTGGTTATTTCGTTCGATCTTATTTGGTGATCGTCTAGCCTTGATTTCTCAAATCATTGATTGGACAATGGTCGAAAACTTGAACAACCCTGTCCGAATATGATCAAAAGACACGAGTTTTCTCGTGACTTGTTGACTGCTTCAATTGGTATAGGCCTAGGCCTACACTTTTTCGCGACAATCATCTACCGTTAAACAGCGCACACCTTCAGCTAAGCTTACTCCAGATCAAATGTTGCAATATCCACGCTGATCCAAATTCCCGTCACTTCTCGGACGCTTAAAGTCTCTGCATTTAAAAGGTTTCCTCTGAAGGAACTACACAATCGCATTATACTTACCCAGCTGCATGACACTGGTGTCAGTAGCTTTTGGCAGAGTAGGATCTAAAGCGCGGAATTTCTGGCGTACGTTGTCATTCGCTTCAGATTCGCGCTGTCTGTCCATCTGTCTGTCTATCTGAATGTCTGTCTGTCTGTCTGTCTGACTGCATCTTTGTCTCTTTTTCACGACTGCGTGAATATCGAGGTTACGTTGAAATGTTATATTTTCTAATTTTATCCAGCGGCACTGTTGCTCCTTGAACTAAATAAACATTTTCATACAGTTAATCGCTTCATGAAGTTCTTATTCCGCTTTGCAAAGTGTCTGATGTAACATAAACTGCTCCAATCTGTTCACTATTCTTATAGGGCCTAACTCAAATTTGGATAAGATGCTTTAATGTTTTTGTTTTGTTATCGCAGGCGAAGACGAGCAAGAGCAAATCCAAGTGGCATTCGCACGTTCAATCGTTTCGATCTGGCCTCAACCAACAGTCGCTGACGGAACAGCAGAAACGAACTCTGCGATTGTTCAGCAGCGTCAACTACACACCTGACCACAGTCTGTCGTATCTCACCTGGATTGGACAGCACAAGTCCAGGTGAGATAAGAGAATCTTCAAATCAGCATTTAGATCACGTCGTGTATTTAGTTTAGTCTTAAGTTATGCTTAGATGCAGCATAGCGTAGGCCTACATTGATTGATTGATTGATTGATTGATTGATTGATTGATTGATTGATTGATTGATTGATTCCGAGAATTTATATAGCGGCTCGTAGACTAGCGCATAACGTTTGACTATTGGCCAATTTCAATAGGAATTGTGCAAGTAAGTTTTATTTGCTAAACTTTATTAAATTAAGATGAACATAAGTCCGATATTTAGTCACATTTTAGTGCGAATAATTAATTGGTGAATCAATTGGAAGTCATATTTTCTGATGTTGGCCTATTTAGATTTAGCCTACTGTTGGGCACGCGCGGTAAGTAAAGCAATGAAGCATGTTCCATATGTATATCTGGTAAATGGTAAACAGTAGTTGAAGAGATGCTGTCTTCTTCTTATGTGATGTTTGTTGTTGGTGATGATCGTCGTCCTTGTAGATTGTACTCTCGTCTGGAGTGGGACAGATGGTTCCTCGTCTTCCTCATCGGAGTCTGCATCGGACTCGTCGCTGCCCTTCTCCGCCAATCGATCCAGGCTCTCGGAGACCTGCAATGGAGGATCACGAAAAGTTACCTAAAGGTCAATGATAAGCACATTCATTCGCTCTTTAAAATATTTCCGAAAGCAGCATATTAAGCTAAAAGTCGAAAGACCTCGTCCAATTTCTAAGCGATACTTAAGACCAATTACGGACGTATAAATCGGACAGGTTTAGTATGGGATAAAACAGTAGGCCCTATCTATAACAATATAGCATACAGTAAAACACTATCAACAGATATGAACATGCACTGTCACAATATTTTTATTAGGAAAGTTGTAAATCGAGTTCTCTCTCGCAAATGTGTGACTTCACCATCCGGCCAACCCGCCCTACCCGATCATCATCCGTTTTCGCTCATTCTTTACCTCGTTCAGAACTCATCACAAGTTCTCCAACCGAGTCATACCCAAACACTGCCCCGCGTCTCTGCAATGACCTGCCTCTTGAATTTTGCATTTTTTTGTTCCTCCACAAGTATTGCCAGTCCTCTTATATCGCCTTTTCAGGTTCCTCTATCCAGCATTCCTCGGACTCGAAACAATTAAAGTCTCACACCTTCAAGAACTCTTCACCAGACCCACCTGATCGTCGATTTCTAATTATCAACCAAAGCGACACCCACCTCAACATCCGCTCTGTAGGAATTGAGAACAGACTGCATGTGGAGGAATATTGCCACCTTGGTTACGAAAAGCAACCTTTTTCAGAGTGTAAATATTATTAGGCTATATCTAATTTTGTTTGTGCATATGTATTGAAGTGTTTATTTGACTACTTTTCAGAATGGAGAAATTGCAAAGGGTTTTGGTTATCAAGCGGGAACGAATTGCGTCTACGTGGCATTCGGAGCAATCCTCGTCACTGTAAGAAAAAAATCCCAAAATTAGTTTGTCTGTTTGTTTACTGTCGATGTACAACTGTCTCGTTTGTGTTAAACAATAATTGGCTAATCAATCTCATTAACAGATAAACTGTTAACGCCTGGGTCGTTAAATTAGTGCACATTTACATGGAAATTCGGACGCATGCATAATCATCTTTTACTGATGTACATGTAGTCTATGTAGTATGCAGCCCTGTACAGTGTGTACATGTACACGAACCTACCAGATTGCATTCCAGCTTGTTAAAAGGTTGTAAGACTAAGCAAGTAAGTATATCGTTTTAATGCACCCTTTGCAAAACGCACAATTGGATAATATAGACTTAATGGTATAGGTAATGAAAAAAATTGAAGTACTGGCATTTATTATTATTATGAAATGTAAATATAAGCGCTTCTTTTAGATCTTCTAGAGAGAAAATTTATTGTAGGCCTTTTGTCTCCAATGCAGAACTCTGAATACACACGCACACACCAACTCACAAACATACGCAAACACCCATCCACACACATACACACACACGCATACCTACACACCTACACAATACACATACACACGCGCACGCACGCACACGTGCCCACACAGTGGCACACATGCAATGCATAACCACATCTATAGGGTTTTTGATTTGATTGCAGTTCGTTTGTCCCCTGGCGGCTGGCGGTGGAACTGTTGAGGTGATCGCCTTTCTCAACGGAATCATGGTTCACCGGATGCTGACGCTAAAGAACCTCATCGTTAAATTCGTCGCCAATGTGTTGGCTGTCGGCAGTGGACTTCCGGCCGCCATTCAAGCTCCCATCATTACATACGGGTCAGTAACGACTGCTACCCACACGGGGGGGGGGGTGGCACGATCTCTTACGTGTGTTCTACGTGAAAAAGAACAAGGGGTGTAGTAGTATAGTGTAGTCACTGTAGTGGTAATAGCAGCAACAACAGTAGTTTAGTGGCAACAAAATAGCATGAGTAGCAGAAGTAGGTCTAATTGTAGTTGTTGTTGTAGTAATAGTAGTAGTAGCAGCAGCAGCAGCAGCAGCAGTAGTAGCCACTAGACAAAATTATGTGTACCCCTGGGACCTCGATAATAATTATAGTGCCATGTAAAAGCTTCAACGAAGAAAGATGCGGGGAAACCAACCCGAATGCTTTCAGCAAAGTGGCTATTAGGTAAAAAAAATAGGATCGTCCAATGTAGGCCTAAACAGCTATTTTTAACTGTTGCCTTTTTGTCTTGGTAATTGGATCATCTCCGCGCTTAAGAGGCATGTAGACTGCATTCTTGGAACGTGACTGGACTGCAAATAATACGACGCTCGACACGATTGAGCTGCAAAATCTGCCTAATCTTTTCATCCGGTGTTTTAAGATGTACCACCAACGGTGTGCTATAGTGTTCCGCATGTTGGTGACAGTCTTGGTGTCGTCCCTATGCATGGACAATACGTTCATGAAGAGACGTAGACATACAGACAGACAGATAGACAGACAGACAGACAGACAGACAGACAGACATACAGATACCAGTGAAGGCCACATGAGAAATCGGATTCCTGATGTAAACCGTATTATCGTTGGCGCACTTCTAATGAGACCCATAACATGAATCGCGTAGCACTTCTCGTGCCATTGTGATTTCGAGACAAATTGACTGTCAGATATATTGAACGACTACTGTATCCGATGGTATCGGATATCGACAATTTGCACTGGTCGGTGCACTAGACGCACAAACGCACACGCACACATGCACACGCAAACACACGCACGCACACATGCACACACACACACGCTAACTCTCAGCCTCACGATCGCACCTGCGTTCGAGTAATCACTAGACCATGGAAAATTCAACCAACGCGGATACTTGGTTTTTCAACATATCTAATATAGGATTTGAATACTTGCATTTCAATGACCAACAGCGAGAGTTGCAAACGTAGGCTACAGCTACACAGAAAGAGACAGAGAGACAAAGAGAGACAGACAGGCAGAGAGATACAATGTATAGACAGACAGAGACAGAGAGACAGAGACAGAGACAGAGACAGAGAGAGACAGATACAGAAACAGAGAGGCAGGCAGACACACAGACACACAGACCCAGACAGATTGAGGCATAGGCCTACGAGGTGAAAGTACCAACTGTTTTTTTACAATTAAACAATGGCTTGTGAGTGGTGACTAACAATCAGAATCTAAAAATGTGCTTAGACGCAGTCTGTAGGCCTATATAAGAACGTCTTGATCACGAGTACGATAATTAATTATCGCTTCGAACTGTGTCCCTACGATTACCATTATTATCGGCTTAAGTTGAAACTCTCTTCGCCCCAATGCAAAACGTCTAAGAGCACATGCAGACTTTTTTCTCTCTTCGTCGTAGTCTAGTAACCAGTTCGAAGTTAATTGGCGAATCAATTAGCGGGCATTGTTGTGTATACATCTGCATTACATCACTTCGATCGGCTTCAGTTTCAGCAAACATTGGTTTAATTCTGACTTATGGACTTTTTAAGTCGTGTTTTAGGATTAAATATTCCGCATCTTTTATTGATGAAGTGATCTCTTTCAAGGCTCTTAAAATGCATTTTAATGAGTGAATTTTAGATCTTGCATAAATGTATGTATTATTTCCTACACATAACCTACGGTCCTACACTCACACCTTCATCGTGACATCTTTTCCCCACAATTGCTTCGCCTCTTGTATATATATATATATATATATATATATATATATATATATATATATATATATATAACACTGAATCGCACTATAGCTACTCATGCTATTTAATCGTACATTGGAAACTCTTTTTGTATCTCTGTACCCATGCACGCCAGATTCTTCGCGATAAGCTTAAAACGTCATAGGAGCTATTCATGACTACCCCTGAAAATATCCAGGGTCTGATGCAAACCAGTCCTGATATAGTCGTTTTGCTTAGTAGCAAACGTTTTACCACGCAAACTACCCACCATAGGTACTCATTACTATATGTTCTACAAGGATTAAATTTTTACACCACCTATATTGTAGCAAGAAAGTAACCATAGCAACTCATTTTTATATGTTCCACAAGGTATGATTTTTGCACCAGACTATATTTAGCAAGAAACTAACCATAACCACTCAGTGTAATATGTTACCCATTGTATGCGCTCAAAAATACGATTTTTCAATGTGTAATAATATATAAATGGGCCCTAATTAATTTTAAGTGATATTTGTACGAAAACGTACTCGTAATCGAAAAATAAGCAATTTAAAAAACTACCGTACCATGGGTACGCAGTACTGTATTATAACCCGCATGCGTACGTAGGCCTGCAAATAAGCTTCTTTACCATAATTATGGTACTTATATCTCTCGATGCTTATCTATGGCTATTAAATAGCCATAGAAGCATGCATACATTTTATGCATGTGGTTAATTTCTTGCTACAATATAGGCCTAAGTGGTGTAAAAATTTAATCCTTGTAGAACATAATTATAGTAACGAGTAGGCCTGCCTACCTGTGGTGAATAGTTTGCATGATTAAACGTTAGGTAGGGGCCTACTCAGCAAAACGACTATATCAGGACCAAAGCCGTGTATAGGAAAAGTTGTGACAAAGCCAGCAAATGACTGGTCCCAGTTCTTGATTTGGCTTCTTGTGGATCACGTGGTTACTGGCCTCCATCTTGAATCCATGTCTGTAGATGAGCGGCGTGTGTGCCATTGATTTTTGTTTGTCGATTATTCGGAATAATGCCTTGTTGCGCTGCCGTTAATTGTTCGAATCGTCACGAAAAGGGGTTTCGGCTGTTTCGTTTTCCGAAAAACAAGACACACCGTAGTTTGTGGATCGCTAAAGTGAAGAGAGACAACTGGACGCCGACATCGGGTTCAACTCTATGCGAGGTATGCAGCATTTGCTTTTGGCCCTCGCAGTTTACTTCATAATTTTATAACAGGCATATCGTAATTGTAGAAAAAACCTCCGAATGCACCCACAAAAGCTAAGTCGTGGGAACCAGCTTATTAACAGGTGTTTATGAAGCGTAAGCGTGTTCTACAGATGATTATGAAGCGTAAGCGTGACGAGGCATGATACTGGATAGATTTGCCTTGCATACAGTCGGACCAGGACCGTTTTAAGGTTGTCGCTAGTCCCAGGCACTTTTGCAGTCTTCAAAACGAAATTACTAGGAGAATGGCATTCAAAAACGTTATAATATTATGTGAATTTGCTAATGAAAAGAGCCACAAAGTTCACATAATGTATGCTAGCAAACTGAACTTAACCGTTACAGTACAAAAGATATTAAATGTAAAATTCGCTGTTTATGTGCAATTTTCTTTTTTCCATTTTCCCTTCATCTAGCAGACCCTTCATAGACGTTCATATCGATACTTACTATATAATGTTAATACGTATCCACAAATTTTAATTTATGGAGTTTTAACACATGATATCTCCTCCACTTCTAGTCTTACCTTCCTCCTGTAATATTACTGATGTTATTGCAATCTGATTGAATGCTGCCTGTAGTGAAGGATTGGGTGAACAGCTTTTTAGTGGGTGGAATGGAAGTGGATGAATCTTGCCTAGCTATGTTCCGGTCTATAGAATTCATGTGACTTTGCACACTCTATATTTTTGTGTCCACCTAAGGTGATTTTGATGATGTTGATTATTATGTAGGCCCATTTCGATGACAATCAGTTCGAAAAAAATCGTATGGATGGATGGAAAAAGCTACGACCCGATGCTGTGCCAACACTCTTCACACACAGTGTAGTGCAGCATGCCCGAAAGCCACCACTGAAACGCAGCCCAGAAGAAAGCCCAACGAAGACTGTTGCAAAGAAGCGATTGTGTGTCGAACACAACTACAGCAGCAAATCTTCGCCGGATTTCTCTACCGCAACTGTCACAGCAAGTGCTGCGTCGTCCACGGCACGTCAGCTTCAGCATGGTAATTTATTGTCACTAATATATGCATTCAAATGTTGTTGCATAACATGCCGAGTTCAGGCGCAGATCCTGGATTTTTTAACAGACAGCTTTAGGTGAGGGCGCACAGTGCCCACATGAATTTGTGCACAAATTGATGCCCTCAATCCAATTAGCAAATTCAGCATGTTACAAAGTGCTGTAGGTTTGTACAGTGGCTAACAATTATGGTCATACTTAAAGAGAAAGGTCAATGCCGTTTGAAGAAAATAGAACATTTTGACATGGTAAGCAGATGGTGTCTGGGTCGGAGTGAAGACCTGCAAAGTTGAAGACATCACGTTAAATCAGGACATGTTTCATGCTTTTAGGTTTCAGTAAAAAGGAAATACGTTTTTAATGCTCATTGTTTGCTATTCTGTTGTGGTTTGTTTTAACGAAATTGAACTCAGATTCACATTTCGGTGTGACCTATCATGCATCACATATTTATTTCATAATAATAATTATTATTAAAATTAATATATTGGCAACAGTATGTGTGTGTCTGTATGTGCCTGCTTACTAAGGAAGTCTTTGTGTTTTGGCGGTGTCATATAGTGACATGTAAAACAAATAGAGCCCTGCGTGGCTGCCGTACAGCTACATTCGACGCCTGTATTAACTTGTGAATCATTCGATCATTTTTGTAATCTGTAATCATAATACGTTGCATCAGTTTGAATGTTAATATAACGATGATTATTATTATTATTAATAAACATAGTAAATCCAATATCAGATTAAATCAGAGGTCATTCCAATCACATTTATTGCTAATAAACGTAGACAATTATTATTATTATGTTAATTTCATGTATTCATTGTATGGACCTTGTTGTCTCCATGACAGCCTGAGTTATTTACTTACTTCGCTGGGCACTAATTTGACGTGATTATATTATGGTCGTTTCAGTTTCTATCAACAACACAGCTGTCACAGACGAGTTCCTGACGACATCTGAAAGTTTATCAAAGAGCACTGCAGATGCTACATCACACCCAGTAACTGCTTCGACCTTGTCACCAGCTGACACCACTGCTGATTGTGCACGTTGTCGAATTTTAAGCAATCGTCTCATGGAACTGCAGAAACAGTTCAAACAGTTATCAAGAAAGGCTCGTCTCTTTGCTGCTCTACGCGTTAAGCATAAAGCGGCATTGAGGAAAGTAAGGAAAATTTCTAAAGAGAAATGTGCTTTTGGTTTTGCGTTTAAGAAATTTTTGAACATTGATCAGCAAAAGGCATTGTGCAATAGTACACAGAGGGTTTCTAAATGGAGTTCAGCGACTGTTAAAAATGCATTGCAACTGCATTTTGCATGTGGCCCTACTGGTTACCGTGTGCTATTGTCCCAGAAGTATCCGCTGCCATCACTGCGCACTTTGAGCCGCAGCATACAATTTGTTAAATTTGATAGTGGAATTTTAACAGAGGTTTTTCAATTTCTTGCCATTAAAGTTCGCGACATGAGCGTTCATGAGCGAGAATGTTGTTTAACATTAGATGAGATGTCAATTACAGCAGGTGTTGAATTTGATACCCGGAGTGGCCATTTCATTGGTGATGTAACGTTGCCAGATCACAGCGGTATTGCTACACATAGTTTGGTTTTTATGTTAGGTGGTATTACTACGCGCTGGAAGCAAACTGTTGCCTATTATTTCACTGCTAATTCCACAGATGGTAGTGTCTTTGCTCCAATTGTCTTGAGCATTATTAAGCGCTGTTACGATGTTGGTTTGAATGTTGCGGCTGTTACCTGCGATATGGGCAGTGCTAACCGAGCAATGTGGAAAGAGCTTGGTATAGTGTGTGGAAAACATGCTGTAACCATTAATTCATTTCCTCATCCCTGCATTCCAGACTACAAGATTTGTGTTCTTGCTGATGTGCCACATGTGATCAAAAATGTTCGAAATCACCTGGTCAATGGTCAGAATATTGTGTTGCCTATGCATTTTGTGCAGAAATTTAATTTACCATGTGATACAGTTTGTATAGCACCTCTAAAAAAACTTGTTGAATACCAAAAAGACAAAGATTTAAAACCTGCTCCAAATCTTACCGCCAAACATATTGATCCTTCGCACTTTGATAAAATGAAAGTGTCACAGGCTATGAATATTTTCAGTCATTCTGTTTCAGCAGCACTGAGGTTGATGGTTGAAACAAACAACTGGGACCGTAACATATTGACTACGTGCTGGTTTCTTGAAATGATGAACAAATTTTCATTTCTTGCTGACTGCACGACTGACTCAGGACTGTTTAGAAAACTTGTTTTCATGTGTCCGCAGCAAAAATCCTGTTCCGAATGCACTGGAGTTCAAGAACAGCTTGAGATTGCTTACAGTATCACAGTACCTCAAGGGTGCTGTCAGAGGAAGCTATGATTTAGCTGACGGTAGTATTGCAGCTGATTTCCTTGCAGTGCAAGTGAAATGTAAAGTTGACGACCCTGTTAACGAGACACTCTTTGCTGCATGCAAGCCACTCTTGGATTATGGTAACCTATGTACTGTGGAACTTGACTCCACAGAGTTGTGCTGCTTATATTACTTTGGTGGCTACATTCTCTCTCGTGTCGAGAATAACGATGTCACATGTCTGTCATGTATATCCTCTGTTAAAGCTCAAGATTATACTCAAGAGCTTGGAACAGAAATAACACGTTTGCTTACGCTTAAAGAATATAAGCCGGGTTGTCTCACACCATGCAATGAGACCGCCTTCAGTATATTACTGTCTGCAGAAGTTGCTTTCCGACAGTTTGAAAGGACTTTTCTATCCGCCTCCAATGATATACGTGATCAGCTTTTGCGAGAAATCATGTCCAGAACTTCCGAGGTTATTTTACCAGAATGTCATGGGATCAAGCGTAAACTCGTCCGCCGGTTTATTGGGGCTAGGCTACAGTTCTTTGCCAAGAAGCAAAGATCTCTGAGAAAAGAAAAAGTTGCTAAGAAATCATGCCACGAAATGTCTAGTAAGAGCATGCAGATGCGCAAAAGTGTTAGCAAAATCAAGTAGTAACATTTCTTATTGTTATACATGGTGTTATTGAATGCATTCTTAGTTCCTTCACTCTCCATACCAGTTCCAATAATAGAGCACTTGAAGGTATAGATGTCAAATTTCACTGTGAGAATTACCTTCAAGGTGGCCTTTTAATTGACAAGGTGGCCTTTTAATTGTTAAAAATTTTGATTCACATGGCATTTGGTGTGCTTTGGTTGAATAATGACCCTCGGAGTTTAAGAGATAACTGAACTACCTGAGACAATAGTCAGGAGGTGTGCCTCCCACATATTTGAGAGACATTTTTGCTATGGGGGACATGTAGGAATTTCTCCGTGGACGTAAGGTTTTGCAGTGTGATGTAATGTACATTGACATGTTGCTTATAGCACCAGTTCAAGAACAGTAAATCATTTTGCTCGTCTGGTCGTTTGTGAGTTTCAATTTGTTTTAAGTGACTCTGCACTTGGAGTATGTGATAGCTTCTACAGTTTTGCGTCTGTTTTCGCTTACAACCGATTTGGATGAAATTATCCGCATGCTAGTTATCGGCCTGACTGTTAAATCAGTCCTTAGGTTTAGATTATCTGTCAGTATTGTGAATAATCAATCTATCAAATATTTTTATTTGCAACCAAAGTATACACGACAAGTTTGCATATCTTGCTCATTGGTTAAAAAAAGGGAGGTCCTAAAGGGATAAAATAATCCTGCTGTCTAGGGACACCAACTAATAGGCCTATATTGAGTTGATGTCAAGTGGATCACCATAGTCGGAAAATATTTCCTATTTTGTCATTTATTCATAAATTCTAAAGCAGCGGCGCAGCAATGTTTGAATAGGATTGGTTTTCCTAATTTTTGGCAAGTTTTAAATGGTGTCTGTAAATTAGCACATTTCCATGCCTATTTATTTTAGTACATGATGTTCGATTTTATTCTGTGGTTCTCGACATGGCGACGTTATTTACAAGTAGGTCGCAACCCAGAGAAGTTTAAGAACCGCTGCTTTAAATTATATGATCAGAATTCTT
The DNA here is from genome assembly GCA_945859605.1 of Lumbricus rubellus. Lineage (NCBI taxonomy): Eukaryota > Metazoa > Annelida > Clitellata > Crassiclitellata > Lumbricidae > Lumbricus > Lumbricus rubellus. Next base: position 37,678,157 of record OX243812.1, read on the forward strand.
CCATGCATGTATACACAAGATGGTCATTGCTTGCTGTTAAATTTGAAATGTTTTCCTTTTGTTGGCAATAGCATATGTTGCAATGGCAATGGAAGTCATTGTCTTTTGTGTGTATAGCAACTTTTAAGAACCTGTCAAAAGTATTGGCTTTCGAGTGGCGCTCAAGAAATTTGGAGATTACGATTGTAATTACCGTGCATAGTTCTTGCATAGATTAGCAAATAAACTTATCGGTATTACACCAACAGACAAGGTCTGAGGTTTCCTTTTTCCATTATGAAAAAGTTTTAATATCCTGTTGCTATAAAACTTGCAGGAATCGAATTTAATCAAATGTCATTCCACCGTTTTAAGTTGATACTGTTAATGAGCAACATGGTTGGAATGACTAGGCCTACTGATTTACTATGATGTTGGATTTTAACGCTATGAACCTGTTTGTTTGCATGCATTGCATTGCTTTGCTGTGATTGAATAAAAATTATGATTTAATTTCATTTGTTACTTTTGTGTAAAAGTAGTAGAAGCCTCGGTTATGGTAAAGTATTCTCTGTCAGGCTGTTGGATTCCTTGCACCCATGGCAGTTTTTTAATTATTAAAAAGGAGTTTTAACATGTGCAGTCACACAGAAATGGAGTCTAGCATTAATATATTGACAGGGTCGGCCTTAGACACAGGAAAATTTTTTGGGGCATCACATCTCTAGGGGGGGGGCACCAAAAATCTGTTTTTACCAGCTTTATGTTTTCACCCCAAAATGAACATTGTTCATGGCCTTACTGAAAAATAAAGAAATACTTAATTACATGAGTGTAAATGCTCTAGCGTGTTTATCAATAAACCAAAATATCTGTCAACATTACCAAGCCACCCATTTGCCATCTTGTTTCCTTTCAGAGACTAGTTTCACTGCAGCTTCTTCCTTGTCTTAAAGCATGCTGAGCTCCCACCGCCAGCCCAGTCTGGATTCAGAAGTAGGCTAACTACTCCACACTCGAGTCCCCAGAAACCACTCTCTTTTCTTCTGTCTGATGTATTTAGCCATTGACCAGTATTGATGATGATGGTTCTCTGCCCGAAGGCAGGTTCATTGGCTCTTACGCCTCTGGGGATGAGATGAGTGAAGTGGTTTCCCATTGCCTTCCGCACAAACAATGATGGGTAAGCCCAAGGTCGCTCCACAGCAGCTTGCGCCACTGCGTCCCATGCGTGCTAGCCCAAGATATCTAAATCTCTGAATATAAACTCTCAGCCCAGGGCTTGAACCACAGCTGGTGCCCCGCGCTTGGCTTTCAAGTATCGCTTTAGAAATTTGGAGATTACGTTGTATCCAACAGACGAATGCCGCTCTCGCTTACCGGTGTAGCTAACTAGGCCAGTACTACATATCCACGAATTTTAAATTAGAACCTTGGATGTCTCTTCTGATTTTGCTATGGTGTAGCACGAGATTTTTATTCAGTAGTTACAGTTATCCCGTGCCTGGTTGTTTCTCCATTTGGAATTACCTTCCTCACTAAGGGCTAAAATTAATTATTTGTTTTTCTTCACAAATCTCAAAATTCTTCAAAGGGCATTTATATCATTTCCCCAGAGTTTCGGTGCTGAGAGTGCCTCAAATTTGTGATTTTGTGATAGATGCTATGCGATCATTGAGTTCTGACGTGGGATGAAGAATAACATCAGAGTGCACCAAATGTGTGCCTCAGCATGGGCGCCATTTGGGTGAGGGCCGGCTCCGTATATTAGATGGCTTCAAGGGTCACGGTGACAGATGAACTCGTCATAATCAGCGTCCACAAGGCAGTTAAGACCACAGCGTGTCCATCGGTGGCAAACCATAGCCGTTTAGCAAATTCGGTCAACAGCTTTCGTATTAGGCCTATAATTATTGTTGCATACTATACATCGGATTACATTACAATTATAGTCATTTAATCCCATGGAATTTTTTACGGAAATAAACTTAGCACTGGCGATTTGTCAACGCATTTGTCGACGCATCAGCTGATCGCCGCGGCGCCGCCTGGATTCAATATGGCGACCAGCAACCACGTGACTTGGCCAGCCAATCAACATCTGGCATAGCCCTTGTCACAACTTTTCCTATACACGGCTTTGATCAGGACCATTTAATTGGTTAATTTATTGCTACAATATAGGTGGTCAAATTTATTCCTTGTAGAACCAACGTGACGAAACTCTTTACAGGGGCTGTCCATAAAGTAATGTTACGCTCCAGGAGGAAAAGGGGTATGAGAAAGTGTGACAGGTTATGACAGGGGAGGGGATCAGGCCATGTGTGACGTCACACATTTATTTTTTTAAAATTTATTTCTAATTCTTTTTTATATTTTTTATTAGAATTTAATAGCTTTAAAAATAATTTTCCAATCCTCTTGCTAGGAGCGCTAGTAATGCTGTTGCGAAGCCTTATTTTAGACCCTATATATAGCCTTGCGGTGTTAATTTTTTTTTCGAAAGTGTGACGTACTTTAGGGGGAGGGGTACCGAGATTTGTGACGGTTTGTGACAGGGGAGGGGGTCAAAAATAGCGTGACGTACTTCATGGACGGCCACACAGCCTACTCATTCAGCCTCGACGATTTGTCGGAAGGTGCACCATCTTCCATCAGAAAACGACAAGTCGTCGATCATTTGCAAGGCGAACTTGCGCCTCTGTGGACGTGTTACAGCTTCGCATGATATTTTGTCATCATCATCATCGTCATCATTGCTACTATTAATATTATATGAGATAGTGATACTAAAATTGTACGTAGTGGCACATAATTGCAGAACTATATTATAACTCTGCAAGAAAAACTGAGAAAAACTGTGTAACTTAGTTCAGTGACCCTTTTGTCAAGAAATCGAGTTTCATGGACATTGTTTGTTGTGTCATTTCATGCTGTTACACAATAAATACTGAAGACATTGTGTTGCTTTGAAGTCTTCAAGTCCTTCGCAAACTGTGTATTCTGTCTTTACTGTACTTTAGTACTTTCTAATGTCGTCATAACCATATATTGATACAATATATTATATTGTATATTCGTTTAAATGAAATTCCTGGTGATAAACCGCACCCAGTTACATGTCAAAAATGCAAAGTTAAACACAGTTAATTACTTTAAAAATCTTAGCCGCTGCCTTTGAGTTTACTGTTGCGGTCCACGGCTTTAGAGTTACTGCTTCTGCGGCCCATGGTGCCAAAAAGGTTGGACAGCACTGCGGTGCGGCGGCCTAGACTAGCTACTCGGTAATGACTGATCATCATAATGCTATTGAGTAGCTGTGGTGCAGTATATAATCATACATATGAGATATTGGTGATACAACTGTACGTAGAGGCACATATAGTGTTGAGTAGCCAAGGCAGCCATAATGCAATTGAGCCGCTATGGTTCTGGATATAATCATTATATATGAGATATTGATGAGTAGCTAAGGTAGTCGATATGCTATTGAGTAGCTATGGTGCAGTATACAATCATATATATGAGATATTGGTGATACAACTGTACGTAGAGGCACATATAGTGTTGAGTAGCCAAGGCAGCCATAATGCAATTGAGCCACTATGGTTCTGGATATAATCATTATATATGAGATATTGATGAGTAGCTAAGGTAGTCGATATGCTATTGAGTAGCTATGGTGCAGTATACAATCATATATATGAGATATTGGTGATACAACTGTACGTAGAGGCACATATAGTGTTAAGTAGCCAAGGCAGCCATAATGCAATTGAGCCGCTATGGTTCTGGATATAATCATTATATATGAGATATTGATGAGTAGCTAAGGTAGTCGATATGCTATTGAGTAGCTATGGTGCAGTATACAATCATATATATGAGATATTGGTGATACAACTGTACGTAGAGGCACATATAGTGTTGAGTAGCCAAGGCAGCCATAATGCAATTGAGCCACTATGGTTCTGGATATAATCATTATATATGAGATATTGATGAGTAGCTAAGGTAGTCGATATGCTATTGAGTAGCTATGGTGCAGTATACAATCATATATATGAGATATTGGTGATACAACTGTACGTAGAGGCACATATAGTGTTGAGTAGCCAAGGCAGCCATAATGCAATTGAGCCGCTATGGTTCTGGATATAATCATTATATATGAGATATTGATGAGTAGCTAAGGTAGTCGATATGCTATTGAGTAGCTATGGTGCAGGATATGATCATATTAATCATATATATATATATGAGATATTGGTGCTAAAACTGTACGTAGTGGCACATATAGTGTTGAGTAGCCAAGGTAGTCATAAGGCTAGGGTTAGGGTTAGGGTTAGGGTTAGGTGATGATGATGATGATAATGTCAACGGTTTTGGTTTCATTTAGAAAGCCATTGGTTCCAGAACTCCGGATTTGATTGAATACGATGGATTGATAATCAATTAAGGAGAACTAAATGTATGTTGAAGAAATACCACGATCTGCAACCAAAGCCTTGCTTCCATGGCCTGTATTCATAGGCAGCCAAACATAATGCAACCCAACACAAATATCTATAGACCTAGGTGTACTGCCATTTATATAACAGCTCCCGCTAACTAAGAGAATCGGCATTTAACTGAGATCATCATAATTATTTAATATGCACAGTTAGTCATAAACGTTCAAGGCAAAAGGGAATCTAGTAGGCTATTCTAAAAAACATGTGACCTGTGTCACATAATCATTTTTTATGGCTTATCAGCTACATACAATTTACATATGCACCTAAGCGCAATGAAGGGATAAACTAGCAACTGTTCATAAATTTTGAGCAACTACTCATGCTAATTTTTACAGTCGAATATCATTGAAACTGAAACAATGATTCATGTACACATATTTATATTGATAATGCACCCGCAACTTTCTGGCAGAAACAATTCCGAAACGCAGCTGCTCGCAATCATAATTATAAAAATAACTGTTACTGGAATAAGATGAGCAAACAGCAAAACGGCAGTGAGTGTAACATTTTCAAACCGAAATTAACTTTAGGATCAATTTGGAACAAATGTGATGAAATCTAATACAGTCGATCGCATGACGAAGAGACGATGCAACTGTGATGCTGCTGCTGATCTCTTCTTAGCTGCACTTTCAGTTGATACGTCGACAGTAAAAGCCAAGACTCTTGCATTTCTCGCACAGATGCTGCGGATGGATTTTGCTTTTCTCAGCAACATCGAAGTCGACTTTCTTCTCAAGAGGGCGCTATATGAAATACACACATAGTGCTTCTATAGATGAAGCAAGCTAATACACTAAGGTAGTAGATAGTTTTGACGAAGTTATTTCAAGTGGCTCACCCGAGCTTACTGAATGTTAACTTGCATTTTGAGATATTGGTGATACAACTGTACGTAGAGGCACATATAGTGTTGAGTAGCCAAGGCAGCCATAATGCAATTGAGCCGCTATGGTTCTGGATATAATCATTATATATGAGATATTGATGAGTAGCTAAGGTAGTCGATATGCTATTGAGTAGCTATGGTGCAGGATATGATCATATTAATCATATATATATGAGATATTGGTGCTAAAACTGTACGTAGAGGCACATGTAGTGTTGAGTAGCCAAGGTAGTCATAAGGCTAGGGTTAGGGTTAGGGTTAGGTGATGATAATGATGATGATGTCAAAGGGTTCTGGTTTCATTTAGAAAGCCATTGGTTCCAGAACTCCGGATTTGATTGAATACGATGGATTGATAATCAATTAAGGAGAACTAAATGTATGTTGAAGAAATACCACGATCTGCAACCAAAGCCTTGCTTCCATGGCCTGTATTCATAGGCAACCATTTACGAATGACGTAAAGGACAAAGTCAGTGGTCGACTTGAACCTTTTTTAAATTGATATTGTAACGGTTTTCGTGGTTTGGACTTTGGACAGGTGTAGGGCCTAATGCCTGCATGCATGGAGATCAATCAATTAATTGGGTCCTAATATTTTTTTTCTATTCATGGTGTTAGGTCACCGTAGTCAATCAGTTGATTGACACACAACTTCTGGCTTTAACAACCCTTATTCCTGTTTTCAACTATACAGACCGTACCAAACCGTTCGCTCGAAGTCAGTTAGGCCTACTGAGGTGTCTACAGAGTTCCAGTAGGCCTACGTCTGCGGTGGGTGTGACCGTTCCTATATAAAGATCGTCCGGTTCAGTCCTAAGGGTTCGAAGGGAAATCGAATAGTCTCCAGGGCCATCAAATCGAGAAACTAGGCGACGAGCTGAACTAAGTGCAAGGCAGGGAGGCATGTCATGTATGGCATGTGTATTGTGTAAACGTGCTATCACTCATTTATATTATTAATTCTACATTAGAGTTAATTACTTTAAAAAATCTTAGCCGCTGCCTTTGAGTTTACTGTTGCGGTCCACGGCTTTAGAGTTACTGCTTCTGCGGCCCATGGTGCCAAAAAGGTTGGACAGCACTGCGGTGCGGCGGCCTAGACTAGCTACTCGGTAATGACTGATCATCATAATGCTATTGAGTAGCTGTGGTGCAGTATACAATCATATATATGAGATATTGGTGATACAACTGTACGTAGAGGCACATATAGTGTTGAGTAGCCAAGGCAGCCATAATGCAATTGAGCCGCTATGGTTCTGGATATAGTCATTATATATGAGATATTGATGAGTAGCTAAGGTAGTCGATGTGCTATTGAGTAGCTATGGTGCAGTATACAATCATATATATGAGATATTGGTGATACAACTGTACGTAGAGGCACATATAGTGTTGAGTAGCCAAGGCAGCCATAATGCAATTGAGCCGCTATGGTTCTGGATATAATCAATATATATGAGATATTGATGAGTAGCTAAGGTAGTCGATATGCTATTGAGTAGCTATGGTGCAGGATATGATCATATTAATCATATATATATGAGATATTGGTGCTAAAACTGTACGTAGAGGCACATGTAGTGTTGAGTAGCCAAGGTAGTCATAAGGCTAGGGTTAGGGTTAGGGTTAGGTGATGATAATGATGATGATGTCAAAGGGTTCTGGTTTCATTTAGAAAGCCATTGGTTCCAGAACTCCGGATTTGATTGAATACGATGGATTGATAATCAATTAAGGAGAACTAAGTGTATGTTGAAGAAATACCACGATCTGCAACCAAAGCCTTGCTTCCATGGCCTGTATTCATAGGCAACCATTTACGAATGACGTAAAGGACAAAGTCAGTGGTCGCCCTGAACCTTTTTTAAATTGATATTGTAACGGTTTTCGTGGTTTGGACTTTGGACAGGTGTAGGGCCTAATGCCTGCATGCATGGAGATCAATCAATTAATTGGGTCCTAATATTTTTTTTCTATTCATGGTGTTAGGTCACCGTAGTCAATCAGTTGATTGACACACAACTTCTGGCTTTAACAACCCTTATTCCTGTTTTCAACTATACAGACCATACCAAACCGTTCGCTCGAAGTCAGTTAGGCCTACTGAGGTGTCTACAGAGTTCCAGTAGGCCTACGTCTGCGGTGGGTGTGACCGTTCCTATATAAAGATCGTCCGGTTCAGTCCTAAGGGTTCGAAGGGAAATCGAATAGTCTCCAGGGCCATCAAATCGAGAAACTAGGCGACGAGCTGAACTAAGTGCAAGGCAGGGAGGCATGTCATGTATGGCATGTGTATTGTGTAAACGTGCTATCACTCATTTATATTATTAATTCTACATTAGAGTTAATTACTTTAAAAAATCTTAGCCGCTGCCTTTGAGTTTACTGTTGCGGTCCACGGCTTTAGAGTTACTGCTTCTGCGGCCCATGGTGCCAAAAAGGTTGGACAGCACTGCGGTGCGGCGGCCTAGACTAGCTACTCGGTAATGACTGATCATCATAATGCTATTGAGTAGCTGTGGTGCAGTATACAATCATATATATGAGATATTGGTGATACAACTGTACGTAGAGGCACATATAGTGTTGAGTAGCCAAGGCAGCCATAATGCAATTGAGCCGCTATGGTTCTGGATATAGTCATTATATATGAGATATTGATGAGTAGCTAAGGTAGTCGATGTGCTATTGAGTAGCTATGGTGCAGTATACAATCATATATATGAGATATTGGTGATACAACTGTACGTAGAGGCACATATAGTGTTGAGTAGCCAAGGCAGCCATAATGCAATTGAGCCACTATGGTTCTGGATATAATCATTATATATGAGATATTGATGAGTAGCTAAGGTAGTCGATATGCTATTGAGTAGCTATGGTGCATGATATGATCATATTAATCATATATATATGAGATATTGGTGTGAAAACTGTACGTAGTGGCACATATAGAGTTGAGTAGCCAAGGTAGTTATGATGCTATTGAGTAGCTATGAGATATTATATATGAGATATTGATGAGTAGCTAAGGTAGTCGATATGATATTGAGTAGCTATGGTGCAGGATACAATCATATATATGAGATATTGGTGATACAACTGTTCGTAGAGGCACATATAGTGTTGAGTAGCCAAGGCAGCCATAATGCAATTGAGCCGCTATGGTTCTGGATATAATCATTATATATGAGATACTGCTGAGTAGCTAAGGTAGTCGATATGCTATTGAGTAGCTATGGTGCAGGATATGATCATATATATGAGATATTGGTGATACAGCTGTACGTAGTGGCACATATAGTGTTGAGTAGCCAAGGTAGTCATAAGGCTAGGGTTAGGGTTAGGGTTAGATATTAGATATCACCTTATATACTCATTATATATGAGATATTGATGAGTAGCCAAGGTAGTCGATATGCTATTGAGTAGCTATGGTGCAGGATATGATCATATTAATCATATATATATATATGAGATATTGGTGTTAAAACTGTACGCAGTGGCACATATAGTGTTGAGTAGCCAAGGTAGTCATAAGGCTAGGGTTAGGGTTAGGGTTAGGGTTTGGTGATGATGATGATGATAATGTCAATGGTTTTGGTTTCATTTAGAAAGCCATTGGTTCCAGAACTCCGGATTTGATTGAATACGATGGATTGATATTCAATTAAGGAGAACTAAATGTATGTTGAAGAAATACCACGATCTGCAACCAAAGCCTTGCTTCCATGGCCTGTATTCATAGGCAGCTATGGTTCTGGATATAATCATTATATATGAGAGATTGATGAGTAGCTAAGGTAGTCGATATGCTATTGAGTAGCTATGGTGCAGGATATGATCATATATATTTGAGATATTGGATATACAACTGTACGTAGTGGCACATATAGTGTTGAGTAGCCAAGGTAGTCATAAGGCTAGGGTTAGGGTTAGGGTTAGATATTAGATATCACCTTATATAATCATTATATATGAGATATTGATGAGTAGCCAAGGTAATCGATATGCTATTGAGTAGCTTTGGTGCAGGATATGATCATATTAATCATATATATATATATATGAGATATTGGTGTTAAAACTGTACGCAGTGGCACATTTAGTGTTGAGTAGCCAAGGTAGTCATAAGGCTAGGGTTAGGGTTAGGGTTAGGGTTAGGGTTAGGTGATGATGATGATGATAATGTCAATGGTTTTGGTTTCATGTACAAAGCCATTGGTTCCAGAACTCCGGATTTGATTGAATACGATGGATTGATATTCAATTAAGGAGAACTAAATGTATGTTGAAGAAATACCACGATCTGCAACCAAAGCCTTGCTTCCATGGCCTGTATTCATAGGCAGCTATGGTTCTGGATAAAATCATTATATATGAGAGATTGATGAGTAGCTAAGGTAGTCGATATGCTATTGAGTAGCTATGGTGCAGGATATGATCATATATATGAGATATTGGATATACAACTGTACGTAGTGGCACATATAGTGTTGAGTAGCCAAGGTAGTCATAAGGCTAGGGTTAGGGTTAGGGTTAGATATTAGATATCACCTTATATAATCATTATATATGAGATATTGATGAGTAGCCAAGGTAGTCGATATGCTAATGAGTAGCTATGGTGCAGTATACATTCATATATATGATATATTGGTGATACAACTGTACGTAGAGGCACATATAGTGTTGAGTAGCCAAGGCAGTCATAATGCAATTGAGCCGCTCTGGTTCTGGATATAATCATTATATATGAGATATTGATGAGTAGCTAAGGTAGTCGATATGCTATTGAGTAGCTATGGTGCAGGATATGATCATATATATGAGATATTGGATATACAACTGTACGTAGTTGCACATATAGTGTTGAGTAGCCAAGGTAGTCATAAGGCTAGGGTTAGGGTTAGGGTTAGATATTAGATATCACCTTATATAATCATTATATATGAGATATTGATGAGTAGCCAAGGTAGTCGATATGCTAATGAGTAGCTATGGTGCAGTATACAATCATATATATGAGATATTGGTGATACAACTGTACGTAGAGGCACATATAGTGTTGAGTAGCCAAGGCAGCCATAATGCAATTGAGCTGCTATGGTTCTGGATATAATCATTATATATGAGATATTGATGAGTAGCTAAGGTAGTCGATATGCTATTGAGTAGCTATGGTGCAGGATATGATCATATATATTTGAGATATTGGATATACAACTGTACGTAGTGGCACATATAGTGTTGAGTAGCCAAGGTAGTCATAAGGCTAGGGTTAGGGTTAGGGTTAGATATTAGATATCACCTTATATAATCATTATATATGAGATATTGATGAGTAGCCAAGGTAATCGATATGCTATTGAGTAGCTTTGGTGCAGGATATGATCATATTAATCATATATATATATATATGAGATATTGGTGTTAAAACTGTACGCAGTGGCACATTTAGTGTTGAGTAGCCAAGGTAGTCATAAGGCTAGGGTTAGGGTTAGGGTTAGGGTTAGGGTTAGGTGATGATGATGATGATAATGTCAATGGTTTTGGTTTCATGTACAAAGCCATTGGTTCCAGAACTCCGGATTTGATTGAATACGATGGATTGATATTCAATTAAGGAGAACTAAATGTATGTTGAAGAAATACCACGATCTGCAACCAAAGCCTTGCTTCCATGGCCTGTATTCATAGGCAGCTATGGTTCTGGATATAATCATTATATATGAGATATTGATGAGTAGCTAAGGTAGTCGATATGCTATTGAGTAGCTATGGTGCAGGATATGATCATATATATGAGATATTGGATATACAACTGTACGTAGTGGCACATATAGTGTTGAGTAGCCAAGGTAGTCATAAGGCTAGGGTTAGGGTTAGGGTTAGATATTAGATATCACCTTATATACTCATTATATATGAGATATTGATGAGTAGCCAAGGTAGTCGATATGCTATTGAGTAGCTATGTTGCAGGATATGATCATATTAATCATATCTATATATGAGATATTGGTGCTAAAACTGTACGTAGTGGCACATATAGTGTTGAGTAGCCAAGGTAGTCATAAGGCTAGGGTTAGGGTTAGGGTTAGGGTTAGGTGATGATGATGATGATAATGTCAACGGTTTTGGTTTCATTTAGAAAGCCATTGGTTCCAGAACTCCGGATTTGATTGAATACGATGGATTGATAATCAATTAAGGAGAACTAAATGTATGTTGAAGAAATACCACGATCTGCAACCAAAGCCTTGCTTCCATGGCCTGTATTCATAGGCAGCCAAACATAATGCAACCCAACACAAATATCTATAGACCTAGGTGTACTGCCATTTATATAACAGCTCCCGCTAACTAAGAGAATCGGCATTTAACTGAGATCATCATAATTATTTAATATGCACAGTTAGTCATAAACGTTCAAGGCAAAAGGGAATCTAGTAGGCTATTCTAAAAAACATGTGACCTGTGTCACATAATCATTTTTTATGGCTTATCAGCTACATACAATTTACATATGCACCTAAGCGCAATGAAGGGATAAACTAGCAACTGTTCATAAATTTTGAGCAACTACTCATGCTAATTTTTACAGTCGAATATCATTGAAACTGAAACAATGATTCATGTAAACATATTATTATATTGATAATGCACCCGCTACTTTCTGGCAGAAACAGTGGAAGTGTTATGTCCACCCTATCTACTCAGTAGATAGGGTGCAATATGTTCCATAAGGTGTAGTTTTTGCAGCAATATGTCATATATAATTACATTCTTCACCATAGCTACTCAGTTGCAATATTAAGACTACCCGAGCTACTCAGCATATATGTTCCCCAAGATATGTATTTTAACACTAAATATTATACATGATGATATTCCGCACCTTAGCTTTTCAATGCCAGTATAATAAGACGAACATACGTAGTCTCGTTGATAATCGGAATAATAATAATAAATAATAATGATAATAATAACGATGTTCTTGACGATGATGATTATGATGATAATGATTATGCTAATAATAATGAAATATCATGCCAAACTAACACGTCCATAGAGGCGCAAATTTGCCTAGAAAATGATTAATAACTGTACATTATCGTATTAAACTACCTTAGCTACTCAGTACTATATGTTCCACTACGTCAGTTTTAACACAAATATCTCATATATGTGATTATATTTCGTACCATAGCTACTCAATAGCATTATGACTACCTTAGCTACTCGTCCATATTTAACGCGGAAGCCGCAAATTAACTTTTAATTTGTACAAATTGTCTTGTGCCCTCTGCCCTTCATAAATTTCTTCAAAGAGTCTAATTTACATCAATTAAGGACATCTATTATCAAACGATTCATGTGACCTATCCGCCATTTTATTTTTTGCGGTGATCTACGACCTTTCCCGTCACGCCTTGCGCGAAATAATGCTGAGGTTATTTATAGATCTCATTCCTGAAAAATCATGGCACTTATTTTAACTTTCGTTGATAAAAAACGCAAGAGTTCACGAAATTCAACAAAAATGTCAAAGCATGTTAACTCTGAGGAAGAAAAATACCCGGTAATTTGTTTTGAAAATAAGGCACTTTGTTTTTTAAATATATGATATATAAGCTTATACAATGAGTGGAATATATCATCTTTTACATATACCCTGATATAGGCGGTCAAATTTCAGGTCTGAATTTAGCTATCAATCCATTTGAAATCTAAGATGTTCTATAAAAGGTCTGATACAAGACTATCTTATGAATCTGATAACACATCAATTTCTGCTACCGAACACGTTTAAGTATTTTTTTCAAGACGTCAAACATTAGGTACTCACCAAAAACGAGGACTTAATGAAAAAGAGGGGATCAGGACAGGTTTCGTAGCACAATTTGAGTAGCTAATATGGGATTCATATATATATATATATATATATATATATACATCATAGACAGACATAGCATACCTTCTGCATGCTCAAGATTTCTAGCTAGCGATAATCCAGAGAAGTTTTGGTCCTTTTGGGCGATCGACCCCAAGGGGTCTGATAATTAATTAGGTTGAGATGCTATTAATTTGATAAGTCATAGGCCTAATTATTGATTAGAATTTCGTTAACCTTAAGTTTGGAAATAGATAAAAAGTAAACTGCTATTGAAAATGAACTATTAATTTTTACACCTAATGTGTTCAAGGTCCATGTTAGGCTACTTGAAAGTTATTACATTTTATTACATTCACTATTGCAATCAATTTTATTTGCAAAAATCTTGGCGTACAATTATAAAAATTCGTGTTGAGTTTTATACAATACCCAACTCGCTCAAAGGAGCCCATTGAAAATCTTTGCAGGTGGCAATCATCCACCCCTAAGTCGAGATCCGCTTTTGCGCATGCCCCATCCTATAATCATCATCATCATCATCATCACAAACCATAGGCGCAACGCCTGTAGTTGTCCGACGGCTTCCTCCTATAATCGTATTTAATGTTTCTGTTTAACATAATAATGTAGATTGTAGAATGATGTGACCTTCCGTCTGTTTCTGTATGCTTTTTTCTGAACAATCCGGTTGACAGACCGCAGCAGCTTATAATATTATTATAGTGTAAGCTTACAGTTAGGCAATTGATACAAATCACACGAGCACAAATGACAGAACACATGATTCTTAACTACATGTAGGCCTACTAACAGAACAGACAGTCTGCTTGCAATACACAAAGCACGTCTATCCTACGGGGTTCGATCTCGGGTTCGCGCTGACCTCCATGCCAGTGTGCTATAGGCCCTATCCACTGCGCCCCAAATTTTGTTCAATACTTGCTGACTCGTCTGAAGCTGTTGTATAAAAGGAAACTATAGAAGTATGGGTGCTTTTTGCATATAATATAAACGCTAACAGTCGTAATCAGGAAAGAGCTCAGTCAAAACATCCATAGATCTAGAGTCTTCTAGACGTATATCAGCTATTGAATGTTTTATTCTTGCAGAGCGATTATCGGCGCAGGAGTCGGCCAGTTTCAGGCGAAGACTCTCGGATTCCAACCAAATATGTTCAAACGGTTTCGCAACTCAGAAGACAGGTATAGTAACCTCCCTTCAGACATTTATGACCAGTCAAGGATCATACATCGTTTTATCGATTTCAGCAACGAAAACCATAGATCTATCGTTTAAGACTTTAATATCATGTAACTTGAGTATACCAATGGACCTGCATGGAATGCGACGTTCCTTCACGACTGAAGTGTATTTCGACTTGACGTCAAGCGTGGGATGACAGCTTCAATGATGTCTGATTCTAAAATTGAGGTTGATCTTTGCACATTATGGTATGCCCTAGTTAATTTCTCTTGTGTTTGGTGGATTTATTTATTATATTCTGCTGTCAATTGTAGTTGACGTGTTCCTACAAATTAATTGATATATTATTCTGTCGGATCCTCGCACTAAACGATCCCACTAAACAGCGTTTAATCTAGTCCCCATGCTTTGGGAGGGGTATTTGGCTTTCTGTGGGAGGAGACCAAAAAAAGTCGGTTTTGGGCGGACATTTTGGGCGACCGGCAACCGACCGCTGAACCACCGACGACACCTTATCATCGTCCAAATTTCTGACGATGTTTTTACAATACCATACATTGTACACTGTACAGCGTACACTGTACAGTGTACTATACAGTTTACACTGTACATTGTACAGTGTACATTGTACAGTGTACTGTGTACATTGTGCAGTGTACATTGTACAGTGTATAGTGTACAGTGTACAGTGTACATTGTGCAGTGTACATTGTACAGTGTATAGTGTACAGTGTACACTACAATTGTGTTGATAATTATACCAATTAACTGCAGTGCATCTGTGTTGTTGTTGGTCATCACAGGAGAGCGTTTACGACGGACGGCGTTGCAGCTGGAGTGGCTGCTGGGTTCAACGCTCCCATCGGAGGAATGCTGTTTGCCATGGAAGACCTCTCTTCCTTCTGGAGCAAAGGACTCAGCTGGCAGACGTTCTTCTGTGCAGTCGTCGCCACCGCAGTTGCTCAGGTCTTCAACACAGCCTTCATCGCCTTCAAGTACCAAGGAAACTTCGGCAGCTTCAACCTAGAAGTAAGATCTCTTCGAGAGTCGAAATGTTGTACGGTATCTGTCTGTCTGCCTCTTTGTCTGCCTGCCCACCTGCCTGTTTGTTTGTCTGTCTGTTTGTCTGTCGCACGTGTTTAGACAATAATTGTATACAATTATGCATGCAGCAACTTTAAGAGGTAGGCTTTCTTAAAGTGCGCTACAATGAGTGGTCTGACATGCGCATATACTTACCTTACATGTATATTAGTAATAATATTACATAATATACATTGTATACATACACATATACATTCAAAAAATACAATGCAATCATACAGATATGCATATATACAAAGTTGCATACATAGATACATGCATGCATGCGTACATACATACATACATACATACATACATACATACATACATACATACATACATACATACATACATACATACATACATACATACATACATATATACATACATACATACATACATACATACATACATACCGGTACATACATACCGGTACATACATGCATACATACATACATACATACATACATACATACATACATACATACATACATACATACATACATACATACATACCGGTACATACATACCGGTACATACATACCGGTACATACATACCGGTACATACATACATACATACATACATACATACATACATACATACATACATACATACATACATACATACATACCGGTACATACATACCGGTACATACATGCATACATACATACATACATACATACATACATACATACATACATACATACATACATACATACATACATACATATATACATACCGGTACATACATACCGGTACATACATACCGGTACATACATACCGGTACATACATACATACATACATACATACATACATACATACATACATACATACATACATACATACATACATACATACATACATACATACATACATACATACATACATACATACATACATACATACATACATACATACATACATACATACATACATACATACATACATACATACATACATACACACATTCATACATACATACATTTGACCATTTGCAACAAACAGAATAACGTCTGAGTAGGTCTCTGAAAGAGGCTCTATATAGGTTATCGGAATGAATTAATGAATGAATTAAATATGTGGATTTGAATTTTATCGTCAATATGCAGATGAGATATTGTCAACCATGCAATCTACAAATGTATATACCTGCGATGGGTTAAAGTTAGCCTACCTCAAAAAACAACGTAGGCTACAAGTCATGTAGACCTATAATATGAGTACGTGAAGATACGCGAAGATAATTTCTGCAATTTGAGTTCAGTCTTGAGTGTTCTTCACATCATGTTCATCATAATTTGTCTAGTCACTTCTGAGTATGTCTGGTCGCCGTGTGCCTCGATATGTTCGGCCCTAATTATACGCGCTCTCGTTTGTTTGCTTCTGAGTGGGTGCGTTTTTCATCACCGTCCATCTCGACCTACTTAGGCAAAGATTTCAATTCGTAGACAGGCGCTCGTATTGCATTAGACGCAAATTTGCAAACGATTATCGTAAATCTGATGCAGAAATGTTTTGATTATAGAACTTAAATTATGACATTGTAAATCACCTAGCGGAATACAGTGAGAGAGACAGACAGACAGACACACATACACACAGACAGACAGACAGACACACAGACAGACACACAGACAAAATATCATAAGCTTACTTAAGCACATAACTGCTCATACTCGATGCATACTCATTGCAATAATAATACATTACAAGTAGGCCACTTATTCTAATTAATTAAATACCATGTAGCTTATCTCCAACATCTGCATGGATAATAATATACCTTTTCCATGCCATGCAATCATGCATACAACTTAAAACACAATTTGAACCGCAGTGTGGACAGGTGCTACCTATAATTAGCGTAGCTCCTGTATAGGCTACATGTAGAGTTGTAGACTATATTGATTGTCGTGACTGAATACATTCTTTGATTGTCTTTATTACAGCTAAACTCACGATGACTATTTTCATTTGCTATCATGAGAAGATGTGCATTGGTTGTTCTAATTGAAACTGTACACTGTACAGCTGTGCAATGCACGCTGGCTGTCTTGATTTATGTGCCATGATTGTCACGGTTGGTTATGTGTACATTGTACAATTGTACAATTTTACACTGGTTGTGTTGATTGGCTATGTACACTGGTTTAGTGGTTGTCTTGGTCAGTTGGTCTTGAATGGTGTATGTGCCATCGTTAACATATAATATTATTATATGAACAAATTATACATGTACAATTGTGCATCGGCTATCTTGATTGTACATTGGTTGTCTTGATTGTGTGTGTGTGTTTGTGTGTGTGTGTGTGTGTGTGTGTGTGTGTGTGTGTGTGTGTCTTGAAACGCAGATGGTTGAGCCTCTGCAGATGCACGTCGTCACTCTCGTTCCCGCCATCGTCCTCGGTGTTGCCGGTGGTTTGCTGGGTGCGTTCTTCACTCGTCTAAACGTCTTCATCAACGGTCTTCGAAAGAGGTTCTTCACGAAACCAAGCAAACTCTGGCTTCAGAAGACTCTCAGAGCCATCGAACCAGTCTTCATCGTGGTAACTTTTGAAATTGAAATAAATTAGAAACATGTAGACTACCTTTCAGTGGCATATAATTGTATACGGCTATTTTTTGCTATGCTAATTTGAACATAGTTGTTGAAATGATGTCCTATTTACGAGTATTTAATTTTCACTTTAGTGTTCAAGTCTACAGGTTTGAAAGGAAATTGGTATCTACTGAGTTTGATGGCCACTTTAAACTACAGGTTGCCATTTTCATTGTTCCAAATCCCCACAAAATATTTCCAGTAGGCTACCTAATACCAGTTCGAACATCGGACCATTTGCGATCATGTTGCCGGTCTAAATACCATAATTATGAGGAGACTCGTTTGCAATAGACATTCGTTCAGTATACTATGTTCAACCTTTGCTTAAGAAGCAGATGCAACAAAGTTTTAAACGTACAATTATTATGGGAATCATGAAAACATGTGCATAGGATTCATAATTTTATAGTTAAATGTACTCCTCTATTCTTCGTTTTTCATTCATTTACTTTCATATTACTGTGACAGCATGTGAATGATGGGATGGTGCAAACTGTTTTGGTTTACAGTGGCTTCCTTTGTTTTCCATTTAGTTTTCCATCTTTTAAAGTTTTATTTAAGTGCTTTGATAATTTATTTACACGGATCTTTCAGCAAAGTGCTGTTTTCTATCATTTAAGCTTTTAAAACTGATTATTTTGCTCACTATTAATTTCGTCTGATCATCTTGATCGAAATTAAATAATCGCTGATTTAGGCTTTGGTTGTTTCGTTTGCATTTTACTTTTCAACGTTTCTGTTTCGGTGATTTTAGTTCATAATGACATGTTTCACCGTATTTATGCCCCTTGGATTCGATTGCCGACTAAAGGGTGTCCTGAACAACTACACGGGTTTCAGTGAATGCTATGTCAAAAGGTAGGAGATTTAAAGCGAGTCAGAGTACGTAGCCTAGATAGCTCGGCCTATTATAGTGAATTCCTTCAGGTTCTATTCATTTAGACTTTTGTTTTTGTTGTTCTAGGCCCTGTATTTCTTTTATTTCGTGTAATTGATTATCTGTGTTCAGGCTGCTTTTGTAGTTTTTTTTAGTTTTTTTGCGTTATTCATGTTATCCGTTGTTTGAAGTTGAGTTTTTCTATTTTCAAGATCAGCGTGGCAGGCCTAATTGACATTTGCATCCTGTGATATATATATATATCACAAGTTATATATATATATATATATATATATATATATATATATATATATATATATATTTAACTTGGCAATCTTTCGCGCGTTGCCTCATATGAGTTTTGCTATAAAAAATTAATATTTGCAACGTGTTTGCAGCGGTTCGAAAGAAATCAGACTCGATGAGTACAACTGTTTTACGCCGGAGGTGAACGGGACGCAGTTATTCTACAACGATGGTAGGTCTTAGACTAAAGATGCGAGATTTTTTAAAATCAATTTAAGATCATCGAAGAATCCATGAATCACAAAGAAGTTAAGACCGTGCTATCGCAGTTGTAGCAGTCTATCGCACTTTCCAAAATACAGGAGAGCAGTCAATACAGTGGCATGGGTAGGCCTAAGTGTATAATAATGGTGACATGGTGCTAACCATTATGAATTTATCACCTCTATAATTATAACAGCATTGTATAATAATAATTACCAATTGTGTCAGTGTCACACGGTGTTGCAATAATTATTATATTGCGTGCATTTTCTGCTGCTAGTGTCGACGCTGATGCAAGGAAGTGGAACTGCTTATCTGAACAAGCTGTGGTCACGTGGTTCGTTCTTCATGTTCGAGTGGTGGAGTTGCCTGTCTGTCTTCCTCGTCTACTTCTTCATGACGATCTGGACGGCGGGAAGCGCCATCTCTGGAGGAATCTTCGTTCCAATCTTGTCAGTTCTTCGTCATTTCTTTGTCTCAATAATCCCGCTTCAGTTGAATATATCAATCTTCAATCTTTTATTCACCAAATGATGGTAGCACAATTAGTAAAACAATAAAAGTAAATAGAAAGGAAATACAGCATTCACAGGACAGTATACCTGCCTGCATAATACTAATGACAGAAAACAGACTAAATTTCCTTATTACAAACTTATGCAACCATATATATATAATTATATGTATACCTAAACATCGCCAGAAGTAGCATTCGGTTAAAAACCTGTGTCTTCTGTGCTCAGGGTTTCTGGAGGTCTGCTGGGGCGGGCGCTTGGAGTCGGAATGATCTACATATGGCAGGACGTAGCAGGGACGTCGTATCCCACGAATGAATGGCGGTGGATGGACCCAGGGGTCACCGCTGCTCTAGGGTCAGCTGCCCTCCTTGGCGGGGTCAACCGGCTGGAAGTCGCTTCGACCGTCATTGTTGTAAGAAAACATATCGCCTGTCTGTCAGACTGTCAGAAGGAATAACCGATCTAGCCGCTGCTTATGTTTCCATTGTATTTCTAACTCGATTGTTCTGACTTTCTCGCTGCAGCTGCTACATCCTTTAGACTTGATTGTTCAGTGTTCTTGAAATTATTTCTGTAGATAATTTGCATAATTTACGCGACGCTATTACCATCTAATTGTCCTTATGTTCCTATATACATGTAGTTCTAATTTATAATTTCAGATATCTGCCTTTTCTGTGCATTGTGATATGTTTACCATTACTGACTATATTCTCCGACTGTAAATACCGTTATCTCGGTGTCATCAGCCTTCCTTTATCTAGAAAGCTGCAGCAAATAACAATTATTATTGTGGATGTGTGGATCCATTCTATCCACTCCGGTCATCACCTCTCCACGTATAGTATATACAATCTTAGATGGAAAAATCATGTATCAGCCAGTGCCAGACATGACAAAAGTTATCATCATTTTCACACGCTTCTTCCAACAATAGCAGCCTTGGATTAAAAATCGTTTGTCTGAGACGTAAACACTACAGTCTACAGAAGCAATCCAACATCGCACAACTATTAAGGTCAATGCTTGCTTTGTTAAATGTCTGCATCAATTCACGCAGAGGGATTTTAACAAGAGATAACAAGCACATGCGGCTTCGCTTCATCAATCGATCAATCAATCTCAATCAATCCCAATAAATTAGTCAACCAGTCAATCAATCAATCAATCAGTAAATCAATCAGCAAGTCAGTTAGTCAACCAATCAAGCAACCAATCAATCATTCTGTCAGTCAATAGATCAATCAGTCAATCAATCAACCAATCAGTCAGTCAATCAATCAACCAATCAGTCAATCAATGGCCCTTCATTAGAACAGCAATTCAGAGGTTCTCCCGACCCAGAACAATAGGTAGACTGCAGTTGATTGAAATGTCGGCATCCTTTGATGTGTGTGTATGTGTGTGTGTGTGTGTGTGTGCGTGTGTGTGTGTGTGTGTGTGTGTGTGTGTGTGTGTAGATGGAGATGGTGGGCGACATCAACCTTGTCATTCCGATTCTCATCTCGATATTCGTATCGAAGATGACAGCCGACCAGCTGAGCAAACCACTCTACAAGTTCCAGCTGGAAGGAAAAGCTCTTCCTTACCTCGACCAAGATCCAAGAATCGTTGTCAAGAAAAGACTGTACGTCTCTGGTGCTATATAAAGCAATTTTGATATACTCTATAGTTGCCTTCATTCATTGATCAACCATTCATTCATATTAAGAGTTTATATAGCGCCCCTTAAAGAAGTTCACTCAGGTGCGCTCCTTGTCCAACCACGGCGATAAATAATATAGGTAGTCATGAGCCTGTAAAACACTGATCAGGTAATTTTATTAATTGAATCATTGATAGGTTTGCTACGAAATTATCTGCAAGATGATTGCCCTGTCAGATTGAAGACTGTTTGGCTGCTTAGGCCTACTTAGTTGGTTGATTGATTGAGCGATTCATTCACCTATTCATTGATTGATTCCTTGATTTATTACTCTATGATTGATTCACGTGATTGGCGGATTTCTTGTTAATACATCGACGATAGGCTAATTGTGTCTTATAATATTTTTTTTATAATTTATTTATATGTTGACTGTGCAAATCTCTTGATTACTCTTTGAACTTTTTTGAACAGTTTGTAATTTGATGAATGAGAGATCAAAGGTCCCCATTAATGGGCTGCTGTTCAAATGATTATCTTAGGCTGAACATGGAGCTGTTCAAGATCTGTGACGTCATGAGTTCTCCCGTTCTCACGATCCACATCGAAGAGAACGTGAGTCGACTGGCGAAGATGTTGCTAAGCAACCGGCATAGTGGATTCCCTGTCGTCAAGTACGACAGAGAAACCAAGGCGGATGTTGCCTACGGACTCGTTACAAGGTAATTGGTTGTCATAGGTACTTTAAAGTCTAAGAAATAACATGATGTACACTATTCAATTCAATTCAACTCAATTCAAATTCAATTCAATTCAAATTTGTTTATTCACTACATGTACATTGGCCGCTTACAGGACAACATAATAAAATTGTGGTGAATGCAGAGAGAATGCATAGACGTAAAAGCCTCCACCGCCCCATTTACCGCTTCATTCATCAGAACTGAATTTCACTTCGCACCCTTTGCTTCAAGTTCTGAAAGCAACTTTAGAGTGCATGCAATCTACAATTCTACATACTATGACAGGATGTTGCTAGCAGCCTATGTATTGTATGTGCACTTCTTATAGCGCTCTTTCAAGCTCTCGCTACTCAGAGGCGCTCCCGAATGCAGAGCGGACATTGCATTGGAGTTTCACGCCGAAGCGCTAAGCACTTGTGAGTGAAGGACTTGCCCAAGGTCCTTACGCGGCGAGGTGGATTCGAACCTCGAACCTTCCGGCTGGACCAACTCTATCTTCATAAATGTTCACAGTTTCTATGAGTGATGATCTTGATATAATTATTTTAGTGCATTGATAAAATTAATCAGCGTGTTTCAAATGAAGATACTTCTGCTCAGCAGTCTAAGACTTATAAAATGATGCTTACGTTTGCCATTCAGGATCGAATTGTACGCCATTCTATGCTGTGATGACGTCTATAATCAGGAAACTCCAGGAACAGTCGTAACACCGAATATACCTTATGAAGAGGTAAGTCGTAGGCTGAATGCTCAGTGGTATAGCCTAATATCAGTGCAACCTCTATGAAGAGTTCGCTCATGCATGCCGTAAATAGTTTGGCATGAGTCATATAGCATGACAGAACTGCCTTTGACGTTACTGCATTCGCTTGATCATTGTTGCTGCTGCTGCTTTGCTGATGTTGCTGCAGTTGCTGCTGTTGGTGTAGATGCTGCTGCTGCTGCTGCTGTCGTTGCTGCCATTGTTGTTGTTGCTCTTGCTTGCTACAGGAAAGTCAGCGTATAGACCTATACACTCCTACAGTTGAACATTCGGTAACTCGACTGAGAAAAAACAACTATCTTAAACTCTCACTCAATCACAAGATATTACACAGGATACCTAATGTATTTTCTTTCTTTCATGTCGTCAGCTATCTGCTGATTACTTGACGAATATGTCAGTGGCGGAAGAGAGACTAAAAACGTACGCCAGGGTCCCTGAAGGCAACAGTCTTTATATCAACCTCGTGAGTAAAAAAATGTCTAAATAGAGCTCATCTCTATGTTATGATCCAGATTATCCATATCTTAGACCGACACTGGCGGAGACCTAGAGGGGGACAGGGGGACCGGTCCCCCCCCAAAGAATGTGGTGGAGGGGACGGTCCATGCATTTGTCCCCCCCCCAATCGTTAAGTGTCAGAACATGGACACTTGATGAACACACTGCAGGCGACTGACGACGTTACAATGTTAGAAGGAGATTTTCGAACAAATTACTAAAAAATCTGTTCAACGCATAAGAGCGATGCCATAGCAGAACCGGGATACATGGTCCCTTTTTGAAAACAACTTACTTGGACACCCTTAAATTCTTTCTTCATAAAAGCTTTATAATTATAGTAAATATACAGAATTCAAATAATTTGATTTTACCCATCAACTTATTATAAAACATCGAACGAATCTTTGAAAAAACCTCTCGATCTAATCATGAATTGAGTTTAATTTCAACTTAGCCAGTGTGGATTCTACAAGATAAGATCGGTTTAATTCAGATCTATAAGTCAATTACAACCAATTAATATTATAATCATTGAAACCATCTAATTTTCGATTCGCTCACCCACTTCCATCAAATCCTTCCCATCTTCCTCCACAAGGCCGTAGCCTGGATTTGAGTTGGGTGGAGGGGATTCCTTTGGCGTAGAATTTCTGACGACCATTTTGTAGTCGTCAAAATTTCTGAAAACACCTTTTTAAATCGTCTCAATTACTGGAGACACCTTTTCACCTTTTTTAGTCGTCAAAATTTTTTAGGAGACCTTTTTAGTCGTCATAATTTCTAGACACCTTTTTTAATCGTAAAATTTCTGAAGACACAATTTTATAGTCGTCAAAATTATTGAAGACACTCTTTTTCGTCTTCAAAATTTCTGAAGAAACCTTTTTGTTGTCAAAATTTCATAAGACACCTTTTTTAGCTGTCAACATATAAGAATACAACTTTTTAGTTGGCAAAATTTCTGAAGACACTCTTTTTTTAGTGGTCAAAATTTCCAAAGACACCTTTTTTAGTCGTCAAAATTTTCAGAAACCTTTCTCTAGTCGCAAAAGTTCTGAGAACTCCTTTTATTAGCTGTCAACATTTCAAAAGACATAGTCGTCTAAATTTCTGAAGACACTTTTTTAGTGTCAAAATTTCTAAAGACACCTTATTTTAGTTGTAAAAATTTGTAAACACACCTGTTTTAAGTCGTCAAAATTTCTGAAGACACTCTTTTTAGTCGTCAAAGTGAAGACTTTTTCGCTCTCTCTCAGTTCCTTTCATTCCTTTCGGAACATCGTGCGACAGGACTTCTCCACTTCGCACGGTCGGTTGCGACGAAGACTGTTTACTAGTCGTCAAGATTTCTGAACACCTTTTTTAGTCCGAAAAAATTCTAAAGACATCTTTTTTTAGATGTCAAAATTTCTGAAGACTTTTTATTAGTCATCAAAATCTCTGGACACCTTTTTTAGTCGTAACAAATTCTAAATACATCTTTTTTATATTTCAAAATTTCTGAACTCTTTTATTATTGTGTTGTAAAAATTGCATTGTGTAAAAACAGTTATAAAGCGCCTCTAATTAGTCGTCAAAATGTCTGGACACCTTTTTTAGTCGTCAAAAACACCTTTTTTAGGCTTCGCGCTTAATTAAGCGATCGTCCTTTGGCCGCTCGTCCGTCCCCCCCAAAGTTCGGACCAGGTCTCCGCCTATGTAAACCGAGGATAGCCTATATATCTTACAGACAAATAACTTTAAACCGGTGAATTCATTTGGCTTTCAGATACTGTGGCAAATAAAGTAGGCCTATTTTAGGCTGTAGAATACAACGTGTTCAAATAATGATATATGTTATATATTATAGGCCTAATATTGGCCAATCTAAATAATGTACATGTTTAAGTTTACAATTTCATTGAGAGTCGTTTCTTTGTCATGAATATTTCTTTTGTCTGTGCATTCATGAAGCTAATTTTTAAAAATGATTGTAATTAGTAGCGACTACCGTTTACTGTTGTCTAAATCCTCAAAAGCATCGAACGATGGCACTCAACAACCAAACCGTAATAATAATAATCGGGAAAATAATAATTATCCAAAAAATCATTAATCTGTAGGACAGTTAGACTTTAAGTAAGTAAATAAGTAAGTAAGTAAGAATATTTTTATAGACCACCAGCAAACGTAGCCTACAGTAGTTCACAGAGGAAATAAATAATAGAAAATAGAAAAACAGTTATGCAAAGTTATTTGAAAATCATATGAAAAGAAGAATGCGCATACTTTCAAAGGATGTTATAGCTATTGGCTTAAACTGTCTTCGTGTAGGATCCCTTCATCAACATTTCCACTCCGAAGGTCGACCGCGACTTCTCCCTGCTGCGCTCCTACCGCATCTTCCGAACGCTCGGCCTACGTCACCTCGTTGTCATCGACATGCGCAATCGCGTCGTCGGAATGATAACGAGACAGGACCTCGTCCAGTTCCACATCCAGGAGAGGGTCGAGAAGATGCTCGACAAGAACGGGCGGGACAGTATTTCGTACGGGGTGCTCCAACCGCACACCATCATCACCAACCACCAGCCGATCATCGAGGAAGAGGACGAGGACGAGTACGACGAACAGATCATCCTTCCGGCGATCACGATCGTTGGAAACAACAACAACAAGAAGGATAAGAACAGCGATGATGAGGATGATGACGATGATAACGATGATGACGTAAGCGTCGATCAGTGCAACAACATCAAGGAGAACAGCAACAACGGAATCCAGACTTCGCTGTAGGACAGGTGGCGCCAGTTATTCGCATCGTGACGTCACTACCACAGCAGATCATCTTGATCATCTTGATGATTGTGCCTCTGTAGAAATCAGTTCACTGATCAGTTACTGTAGCTGCAGATCAAAATCAGTTGTTGCAATCGAACCTCCTCAGATTTCGTCTTCCAGCATTATAGGATAACAAAGCATTCCGAATCTGCATTTGCGATATTATGTGACCGAATGAACAATTGTGAACGGCTTCAAGTAAATGTCATTCTGTTCGGTCGCATATTTTTTGGCTTAGCTTACTCGCTCAAGTAGCTTATAGGCCTATAATTAGACAATGCAAGGCTGTGCAGTGATGCAAGCAGCAAGTGTGATGCAATCCTGTCTGGAATGAATGGAGCCACTGTGTTGTCTCTATCGTAATCTTTCTCAATGTCTTTCTTCTTATCGTCTGTCCTGTGAATTGGGGCCGAGATCTGAACACGAAATTTTGTAGAAGCTTATTACTTCCTATGTCGGTTAATCGTTTCCAAGAAATTAGTAGAAGTTACTTGAGCAGACGTTGAATCTTGAAAGTCTTGGCGATGATTAGCTGTTCGGAAGTTTGAGATCTACGAAATGTTGAAACGTCTTAATCTGCAGGCCAGACTAGCAATTAGGCCTATAGAAACCTACTAACAATTCTGTATTCAATACAATAATAGGCCTAATCACGGACAACAGCAACACGATACAATACAACACAATACTGCTCCCAACATCTAGGCCTACCTCTGTTTGCAGCCAACTGCAGATTATTGATTAGCCTATTTTCAAAGATCGGTGATTTTTCCATTTCAGTCGATCTTACTTTTTCCGCCATTGTTCACAATCCGCAGATTCACTTGTCATGGAGCTGTGCTCGCGTATTATCACAATGTTTGTCTCGCATTCCTTTACGTATAGGGACTATAGGTTTATGCCGAAGAGGGATTACACGGACAGTTAAGATTAGCACGGATTGATTTCACTCAGCCTTGTTTCTGCTCCGTCAAGTTGTTAAGGACGAGACCGAGAGTTCTGTTGTTGACAATAATAATCAGCTGAAGCACTTAGAAAGACTAGATCTTGTTTATGATGTCTGAAACTATCACAAAGGTTGCGCTGGGTCACACTGCATGCGCTGGGGCTTATAAGTTGACGGCTTCTTGGTTCGGCTGAAGAGTTATTGCAGGGTCTTCTATTGCACACTCTGACAAGTCACATCTTTGGATCACACTATGCTGCTTTTTCATCGTTGAGAGTATTAGATTCCAACCTGTTAAACAAACTACTCTGTCAAGATGAAGTTTCGAAGCTATTTGCGAATGTTTGTCCTCTTCTCTGCCAACATCCTCCTCCTCTTCCTCTTCCTCCGCTTCCTCCTACTCAACCTCTTCTTCGTCCTCCTTCTCCTCCTCTTTCCTTCTTCTTCCTCCACCACTTTTCTTCTTCTTCTGCTTCTTAATTGTAGCGATCCTAGGTTCAGACCAATTACACGAGAGGTTGCAGGTTGAACGCAGGCTCGAAACACCAACTGCTAAGGAAAACACGAAACGCGTTCGGCTCAACAACAGTCTCACATCTCCAAAGAGGACTTCAATTACTGCTGCACGTTCTGCCGTCATTCCCCACGCACCAAACATCCTTCCTCCCCCATCTTCCTCCCCCATCTTCCTCCCCCATCTTCCTCTCCCATCTCCCCATCTCCGTTGCTTCACGCTTCTGCTGCGTGTCTCTAATTATCTCTCAGTCAACCCTAGCTCTGCAGTCGCAGAGAGCAGCTTCTTTTCCCTGCCGCAGTATCCATCTGTCCGCATTCTGTGTACAAAAACGCTGAGCATCTGTAGTTCCGATGTTGTAATTATAATGCGCTACAATAAGTCGGCTGTGTGCACTGGAAGACTAGGGTGCAGATGTTCTTAAGGCAACAATGCAGTGCAGGTCGCTACTGATCAAATATTTAATATACATGTACTAGCTATGCGGCGTTCTCATATCAGTTTCTGTTAGAAATATATGTTACGAATATCGCAATAGTTTCTGATGTGTGTATACATAGGCAGCCAGATTTTGTGTGTGTATCATTTGCCGAAAAGTAATTGGCAGCTGCTATATTGATGATCTTACTCATGACTGAAGTCTTCAATAATTTGTGATTTTTAAATAATCTGTTTGTAAATTTCGACTTTATAATGTACATGATCTATAATAGGCTCATATTATGAACTGCTTTTCATTGTATACGTTATGTAATTCTATCTGTAACTCTGATGTAGCAATAAACTATGAAAAACTGCAAAAGTTGTCACATGTTTGATTAGTTTACCATAAACGACTCGACGTGACATAGACCTACACTCCTACATCTTCCATATTATATATATTGTGACAACTCTCTTGTTGCTTACAGAATACCAAGACCTACTATTAATGGATTCATATAACTGTGTAATATTTTCTGTCAAGTTATTTTGACTTGAGACGAAATAAATGCGGTATAAAAATCCACTGAGAAATCCACTCCTCAGTAGGCTATGAAGTAATAAAAGTGCTGGCGACTCCCTCCGTTTAATCGCCCCCCCCCCTCTGATTGACTGGCTAACACTACTCTGCTCTTTATATTATAAACTGGTCATCAACAATAATTAAGTATCTTGCCTCACAAGCAGTCTTACCTCGACATCTCTGCAACAGTTATTGTCGACACCGTCGATAGCGATAACTTCTCCTTCGGGGTTCTCTTCGTGACTTGGCCTCTCTGGCACTGCCATACTCTGAATGCATGGTTAGTATTTTATACACTTGACCATGCACCCACCCCATCACTAATTAAGTGCCTTTTTAGTTAATAATTATTTCTTTGCATTTAGTTCCGGATGGTTTTAATGAGTCAGAAATTATTGCTAGACTGCATCATTAGTCTGCATGGTAGATTTATAATTAGGCCTAACTCTGGTTTCATGTCTTTATAATGGTTAACCAGGCAATAAGCTTATACATGTAGCCTAAGCTTAAGCTTAGACCTCTGCGTTTAGTCCGTTTAGTCCACTCCATTTGGAGATCATTTCGATCTCACGACTTCTGCCTAAGTTTTTATACACAATCGATCGCATTGATTAGCAACCTATACAGTATACACGCCACTCATTCTGATCACAAATCCTGCAATGTAGCAGATGCGCAGTTGCGCACAGCCGCTGCGCATGCTCAGAGTACAGCTATAATTTTTTTTATCTGACAAGAAAGTTCTACTCAAGTTCTAAGCTTCATTCTCAGTTGGATAGTTTCCAGCGGTCCGCTTATTGCCAACCCTCTAGAACCCAGCCTTTGGCTTTGTGACAATCTCTTTCCACGTGAAAAATAAGTTTCAATGGATGCGCACCAAGAAGAACGTTTTCCATCCATCCAGGTCCAATGCTGTCTCCTTGCACGTGATTCTGTCACGTGAGTCTGTCACGTGATTCTGTCACGTGAGCCTTGGTTTGTCTGCGATGAGAAACTGTTGTTCGTCGTCGTCGTCATCGTCCTCGTCATCAACCATTGTCAGAGACGATGGTGGAGGTGGTTCTATTGTCACCGGCTTCAGTTGTCCTGTCACTTTGTCCTTCGCCAGCAACGTTCCTTTCGTCCGCTTCCACTTCATGCGACGGTTCTGAAACCAGACTTTAACCTGAAACAGACAAATCGAAAGCATGAGACAAAGTTTGAAACAGTATCAAAATCCGATGAAGATAATATTTAAGACTTTTGAAGACAGTAGGCCTATTGACTATAATAATTAATTTATACAGTTTAATTTTCAGGATCGAACCTGATTGAATCAGATTAAACCGCAAGAAGTTGAACAACATCGACTCACAAAGCGCCTCAAAATCTCAGACGACGTATAGCACACATTTCGGAGCTAAAGAGGAGGTGTTCTTTGCGTATGTGTATCTCGGGTCTCATCAGTAGGCCTATATTGTCGAGCAGAATGCAGGGAGGAAAGAACATTGGTTAGAATATGTAGGATTATTATAAAGGACATAAAATTGAGTGTAGGCTACCTATAGGATTGAACCTTGCTACATCTCAAATCAACTGGGCATGCAGGTTGTAGGCCTGCATAGCCTACATGATATCAACAGGCGGTTACATCATTTTAATCGATATTATAGCCTGACGTTTCTTTGCAAACAAAATTTTTAAGACCATCATGATTTCAAAAGCCGACCACATGTTATTACCATCTTAGACTTAAGGCATAATGTTACGGAGTTATGTACTGAAATGGTCATCTTGCTGATGACGGAATAAAGTTCATGTAACGAGCTGAAGCAAAAGAATGATCGGGAGAAATGTTATGCGTTAAAGTCAGCGGCTATTGCGCGTTCATTGCATTAAAGACAAATACGGTAGAGCCTCTTCTTTCTAAATGTGCTCAGCTTAAGCCTTCAATTATGACCAACTGCATGGAGGGTGGAGATGGATAGAACCAAATGGAGAGGGACAGAACCCGTGCCGCTGTGCAAGGGCTCCTATATCCTTTAGCTAAAGTAATCTAGATGTCTATGCGCTGTGTTATGAGATATTGCATTCCAATCATCGCATGTTTACACTCTGTTCTTCCGAGTCGAAATGATAAACGGTTTTGTTCGACAACACTATCGTCGATTGGCAGAGAGCTCTCTCTCTTTCTCTCTGTCTCTCACTCTCTTCCTTTCTCTCTCTGTCTCTCTGTATCTCTCCTACAGCCGTATACATAGGCCTACACCGAAACGCCATTCGCATCCTCCTCCTGCTCCTGCTCTAAGCAGCAGCGCTCGTAGCGGCCAGAGAGAGAAGTTAATTGCCCAGATCCACAGTCGGCAATTTCCATCGCCAACGGACAGGCGTGATCTACGTCCAGCGATGATAAGCCAGGATGAGTCGGTTGCAGCTGCTAAGCACATCGCAATAACTTACGGCCAGGCCCCCATCCCCTGCAGCCCCTGCCGCAGCCCCATCCCTAGCCCGGTCGGCCGCACCCAGCGGTCCGTGGTCGCTGCACGGTCCCTCTACGGCGCTGCTCTTCTCTGTAGAAGCGGGTCAGACCGGCGAGTCCTAATCACGGCGCTGGAAAAACAAAGAGCGCCGTTGAGCACTGACGAACCGTTGTTGACTCTGACAAATGTCGACCCGTCAGACGCACGAAGATGAACGACGTTCGAACGTGCTAGACGGCACGGCGCCGGAGAAAGCCCGGTCGGTTCCCGCGACCCCCGCCCGGCCTCCCGACCGCCCCCTCCGCCCATCCACTCGTCGGCATGCCGATGGGGAAACCCGAACCGAACACATCTGGTGCAATTATTACCGTTCAGGCGTAGTAGGTGTATACTGTACAGCGGCAGAGCAACTGCGGCTGACTACGTATATGCAGCGAGGCAGAGCAGGGCCGAAGAGGAACGAAGGATGGGGGAGAGATGGGTGGAGAGGGAGGGGAAGGAGACTATCCAATTGTAAGAAGGGAGGGATCCGGGTGCAGGGGAATCCACATCTGTGGACCAGACGGGATTCCCTTGTAGTTTGTTTTGTCAAAGCAGCCGCTGGTCGGCAGCAGCTGCAGTCGCGTTCAAACCCTTATTCGACCGACGAGAAGTGCATTCGGGGTCTTTGGCCATGGAGTGGCGGGGGGAAGGGGGTGGGTGCTGTTTATAATTTATCTGCCACGGTTTAAGTGCGGACTGTGTCTTTACGACCTGGAAAATATTGTCTTATGCTGGAAAGTGGCATCGCATTACCTGTGTCCTCTTCGGACACGACGCTTTCCGCCGGGGAAGCAGCGCCGCCGCCCGCGGCTGCATCCTCCTCTTCCGATGCAATATTTTCGGTGTCGAGTTGTGAATGAACTGCCAAGTGCACGAACAACATTTTCCACCTACTATCATCTATCTATCTACCGACCGTCTGTAAAAAGCGAACGATAAGCTTGTCCTATTCAGTGCATCATTATTAAAAAGTTCATATTGTTATGGCCTAAACCCAAGGCTGCTTCTCAAGTAACTATACAAATAGGCTATTCTTCATTATGCTTCCAGCTAACGCACAGTAATTTAAAGAAATATATTGTAATTATAAGCATTTATGCAGTCATACAAATTCGAATGAAACTTTTGTTGTCGAAAGTATCAACTCTATGTAGAATTAGATCATGTGGCCTCGGTCGAGTATTGTATGGAGTGACCTTTTGAAGAGGTAGGAGGTCGTGAAGGATGTGACAAGGATCCATATATGCATACATACATAGGCTACATACATACATACATACATACATACATACATACATACATACATACATACATACATACATACATACATACATACATACATACATACATACATACATACATACATACATACATACATACATACATACATACATACATACATACATACATACATACATACATACATACATACATACATACATACATACATACATACATACATACATACATACATACATACATACATACATACATACATACATACATACATACATACATACATACATACATACATACATACATACATACATACATACATACATACATACATACATACATACATACATAGGCTTATAAAATTAGCCTTTATAACATGCAGTTCAAGATGGCCGTTGTAATGTAGGTCTATAATGATCATACATTCCAACGGCCATCTTGGACTACAAGTGCGTGTTCTCGGCCAAGACGTATCCGGAAAAACTCGTAAATGAAAGCATCTTTCCGTTGATTCATACACGTCGTGACGTCATACAGGCCAGTGCACGACGGTGTCGCCATCTGCTATATGCCGTTAGAGGTTCAGATCACAAAAATTATTCTGCTCAACATCGAACTCAAAACGATCCATCGCCAGACAAATTATTTGTTTCCGGTGCGAGGAAATAAACATTGCAATAGAATACATGTAGGACTATAGCAATTTAAGTGACGTGTTGTGAATCACTCAATCAACTTCCTAACTATATCAATTCACTTAGGCTCTACTCGCTCATGGTGGGGGCCGGTGTCGCATTGGAATTACACACTGTCAGGGAGATCAGCGGACTCGAGTTCGACTCCCGAACACCGCGTTGGATAATGGATAGCCGTGCTTTGTATACGCTGCTATTAGCGCCATTGTATTGCAGGCCGTCTGTTCAACTAGTAGACCTGGTTAAGAGTTGTGATTTGTAATGTTGTGTGTTCTTGTGAATTGTTTCAATTGCATCAACTGTAGGTTACACTGTAACCGGTTGCGGACTGCCAACTGAATTGTTCAATAAAGGAAATTATTAAATAGTACCGTATCTTCTTGCTCACTCGTGTATTAGGGTCTCGATCCACCAGTGTTAGTGCTTCTAATGGGTATGCGTGTGCGTGTATATACAAATTATGACTATGAGCTATGAATGCATATATAATAATGTATTATTATGTATGAGTGTTGAAGTGTGCGTGTGTGAGTGTGTACGTCTGTGGATAGTGTGGCATTTCGTTATAAATTTTAGAATAACAAACAAGGCTGCAGATCGCTTGCCCAGATGGATGTCGAAGTCGCCGCTTGTTTATTTCGTCTTAGACTGCATGTAACCGAATTCTGAGCAACAGGGGGAGGAGGGCGACGAAAAAGTGGAGGAAGAAGAAGGCATGAAGGACTTGGAGAAGGACTAAGAGAAGGACCAGGAGAAGGACTAGAAGGAGGATACGATGAGGAGGAGGTGGAGGAAGAGGATAGGGAGTGGCAGAAAAGGGGAGAGAGGAAGAGCATGTGTGTGCAGAAGGAACTGCAGTTGCTGACCTCTGCACCATCTCCATGTAAACTCGATCCACCAACGTTCTTCTCAAGTCTATAAGTTGTCGTCGTATGACTCGTCAAAACGCATCATGCATGTACATGTAGAATGCTGAAACAAGGTTTTCTATACAATGATTAATCTCCATATGGCCTTGCAAGCTGAGCATGGAAAGACAGAATAACGCCAATGTACACATGCACAATTGCACATGCCATTTATGCTCACAATGCCCACGGACGCCCACTGCAGGTCCCAATGGTCCCATACTTATTGAAACGTAAATGATTTGAACAATAATATTGTCTGTTTAAGTTGCGTCTGTGTCGGCTTAGTAGCCTACTTGTAATAAACAAAATTGATTTATTGATTGATTGATTGATTGACTGATTGATTGATTGGTTGATTGATTGATCTGTAGGTCCCATGCATAGCCTACTTATTGCAGCGTAAATGCTCTGAACAATATTGTCTAAGTTGCGTCTGTGTCGGCTTAGTAGCCTACTTGTAATAAACAAAATTGATTTATTGATTGGTTGATCAATGCATTAATATGGTATACTGCCTCAGCCTGTCATTCGTTTCTTAATAACTGGGCTTTGTTTATTCGTCCCTTCGTTGCATCTGACTCTAGATAGGCCTTACTTGCATACAGTCGTCGGTCGACCACGGAAAGAAGCAGCATATACCAACAGTGCAATGGTTTCTTTAATAGGAGATGCATGCACGAGACCATTGAAACAAACAAATCCAATGTTAAAAGTCTTCTCTCAGCCAGAAATCGAAATCTCACTTTGCAGTCAGCCAGTGTCTAATCGAGACATTTTCAGGGAGGAAAGTCCCTCCCCTGAAATGCCAATTCTCCATATAAATCTGACAGAATGATAGTTCTTTTTAGTTGATGATTACATTTTTAAATGAGGCCTACATGAACTGTTAGGCCTATACTAAATCGTGATATTATCTATTATTAAATTATTAGAACGCTGTTGTTTGTTCATTCATTCATTCAGAGTATTTATATAGCGCCCCTTCAAGAAACTTGTGATAACCTCCTTGTGATCACCTCCTCCTATCAGTCTCTTCGGAAGCTTCTTCGTATAAGTTCGTGGTAGCATAGGCCTATCCCTAGATAACTGTTTCATTAGCTAAATGGCTAGGTAAAGAATCTACAGACTTTCACTGTTTTGTAACCAACAACGACGACGTGTTTAAGTCTTCTTATTATACTCCAAAATCCGATGTAAAGTAAAACGATCAGCAACAACACAACAATGACTACACTTGCGTTATCATAACAACTACACGACTACTACCTTCATCAGTCTACTCTATCGCAACTCAACAACAACTATTACAGCCTATCTCAACAGCTCTCAACACACAACACTCCTTCTTCACTTCCACTCCCTCCTTGTACACTCAACGTACGCTCGTCTAGACATCACGCGCTGTCCAGACAACCACCTGTCCAGACGCCGCGCGCCAATTTGCAGTTGGCCTACCTGCGTCGCTGTACGACAATCGTCGTGCACTGATTAAATTAGCTTACATTACCTCCTTCCTTTCTTTTGAAGAGAGCTAATTAATCTTAAAAATTAGCGAACGTATAATGCTTAAACTAAATACAAACAATTCCTATACTAAATGCAATCACAAAATATCTTATACTACAATCTCGATAAGCAGTCCGCTACTACATTCAGCTTTCCCTTCTTATAGTTCAACAGAATGTCAAAATTTTGCAATGATAAAGACCATCGGACTAACTTAGCAGACTTCGACATTGACTCAGTCAAATAAACTAAAGGGTTATGGTCAGTGAACACATTAATCTTGGAACCAATAATAATTTCTTTCAATTTGTTTAAAGCCCATATGATTGCATAGG
Source organism: Lumbricus rubellus (assembly GCA_945859605.1). Lineage (NCBI taxonomy): Eukaryota > Metazoa > Annelida > Clitellata > Crassiclitellata > Lumbricidae > Lumbricus > Lumbricus rubellus. Next base: position 37,714,374 of record OX243812.1, read on the forward strand.
CTTCCTTCTCAATCGTCGCCCATCTCCTCTGGGTATCTGTCAGCTTCTGACTGATAAATGAAACGGGACGTTCTATCCCCTCATCGTCCACTTGTGACAGCACAGCCCCCACAGCAAAATCACTGCTATCACAGTACAAATTAAATGGTTTGCCAACCTCGAACATGTATAAAATCACATTTGATAAAACAATTTCTTTAAGAGAATCAAAAGACTTCTGGTGGTCCTCAGTCCAAACAATGTTCTCAGGTGTCTGCTTGCTAGTTAAATCCGTTAATGGTTTAGCAATTTCAGCAAAATTACAAATAAATTGTCTGTAGAAACCAAAAAATCCTAACACTTGCTTCACTTGCTTCTTCGTTTCAGGGTTTTTTAAATTAATCAAACTGTCAATCCTATCTGGATTCATCATCTTCTTCCCTGATCCTATGAGGTGACCGATGAATTTCACCTCACTCTTACCAAACACACATTTCTTCAAGTTCAAGGTTACATTATGCAGTCTTATTTGTTTCAAAAACAATTCTAAATGTTTCAAATGAATGTTCCAATCATCAGAATGTACTGCAATGTCATCAACATAGGGTTCAGTAAATGTATTAATCGGTTGCAAAATCATGTTTATTGCTTTTACAAAAGTCCGTCCAGAGTTAATCATGCCAAAAGGGACACGTGTAAATTCGTACAGTCCATTATGGGTAACGAATGCGGTTTTCCATTGGTCGGATTTCTTCACCGGACAAGTCCAGTAAGCACTGCGACAGTCCAAGACGGAAATAAACTTGGATTTCCCGACTTTGCTCAGCACATCGTTGACGACCGGCATGGGGTATCGACAATTTTCAGTATATGAATTCACGTACCTGTAGTCGCACGCGAGTCTCAAGGATCCGTCCTTATTCTTGACGATGACCAGCGGACTTGCCATTCTGCTCGACGACGGCTGAATGATGTTTGCTTTCAGCATCTCTTGTATTTGTTTGTCCACTTCTGCGCGGTATATCAGCGGTATTCGATAAGCCATGAACTCCTTCTCTCGAAAGTCCGGTCTCAGCACCACTTCGTGTTCTACCAATGTACATAATCCAGGTTTGTCCGAAAATCTGTCTGCATAACGGTTCAGTACGTCCAGTAGCTGTTTCTGTTGCTCGCTCGTAAGATGTCCGATCTGTTCATAGTCCAATTGCAGCGATTTCTGTGTCGTCTCTGCATGGTCTTCTTTCAATGGTAGCTCTACCACTGATCCGAATTCGTCGTCCTCTTCCACGATGAGACCACACGATAATGTTCTTGCGATGAACTTCCTCATTTTGTTGGCATGGACGATTCGTCGGCCGTTTTCATTCATGTCCACCAGATACGAATACTTGGATCTTCTTTGTAGCACTGTACATGGACCATGCCATCGTGAGATCAATTTATTGGTTGACGTTGGATACAGGACGATGACGTTTTCTCCTGGTTCGAATTCTTTATCCTTGGCCCTCTTGTTGTATTGACTGGCGTATTGTTTTTGCTTTTCCTCTGCACAATTATCAGCAAATATCAAAGCTTTCTCCATGTCTGCTCTTAAGTTCTTCAGGTACTTTGCTGGTTGTACTCCAATGTTTGGCGGTAGATTTATTTCTTTGGTCCAGCTTTCCTTTAAGATAGTTAATGGTCCTCTTGGCATTTTTCCATACATCAGCAGATATGGTGCCACTCCTGTCGTTGCGTTTGGAACTTCTCTCAATGCCCATACAGTAAACGGAATGATTTTATGCCACTGTCTTGGATTTTCCACAATGACATGATGTACCATCTTCTTGAACGTCTGATTCCATCTCTCGACTAATCCGGCTGCCTCTGGATGCCCTGGTGAATCGAATCGTGGACAGCATCCCATCAATTTCAAAAATTCCCTTGTAAGACTGGCTGTAAAATTCGTGTCTCTGTCGCTGGTGATCACAGATGGCACCCCCACGTCAATGAATAGCTTCATCAAAGCTTCGCACACAGCCTTAGCAGTCAATGACTTCAGCAAAAAGATTGTCGGCCATCTTGTACATGAATCCACTATGCACAAGCAATACTTATGCCCAGCTGCTGACTTCGGTTCTATTGGGCCTACCACGTCCATAGTCATCCGTCGGAATGGTACATCTTCCCTTGGAATTGGTGTAATCGGCACTCGATCCATCACCAAACTTCGTGCCTTCAGCTGACACTTCTCACAGGACTTACAAAATTTCACCACGTCTCGACGCATCTTTGGCCAGACAAAGGACAACTTGATTCTCTCTCGTGTCTTCTCTTCTCCCAAGTGTCCGCCAAATACTGACTCGTGAGCTAATTCCATTACTTGAATTCTTCTCTCTTTCGGTAACACCAACTGGTACACTAGCTGATCCAGCATTTGATGTTTCTTATACATCAATCCATTCACCACGCTAAACTCTGATCCTTTGTCTTCAGCGATCCTCCACCACGATTTCAGTGACTCGTCATTTCTCTGCTGCTCCTCGAATTTCTTCGCATCTTCCAGCTGTCTTTCATCGTTCGAATTCTCTGTGAACAAGTCCCTCATACTTGTCTCCAGTTCAGCGTCGCTTCCGGAATCTTCACTATCATTTCGTTCACATGCAGCCATCTCTTCTTCAGTTTCATTGTTCTCAGATGTTGTTCTTTCGTCATCTTGAATGCTGAGTTCATCTTCGCTGTCCGTGTCATCTTCTTGCGAACTTTCGTTTATCGTTTCATCTTCTCCGCCTTCGACTTCTGCTCTCCGACTTTGTGCTCTTGTAGTCACATTCGCTTGTAGTTCCCCTTGCAATACACTCACTGGTGGAATCTCTTTCAATTCTGCAATTATCTCCGGATGTAGCAAGAACTTTTCTCTGTTTTCTTTGCACAGATCCGCTGGAATGCTGGCACACACTAAAGTTAATTATGGCGCGATATTTATTGTCCTGTCCTCTGTAACTGCTCCTTCGTTACGACCGCTCATCCGCACTTCGATTTTCACCAACTTAGCTGGAATCGGCTCTCCAGCTACACATTGCAAATGAACTCTGCCGATTTCTTCTACTGTCGTTCCTTTCAGTAGTTCCTCGTTGATTACTGGTATCTCGGTCCCCGAGTCAATCAACGCCTCGACTTGCACAGGCTGCCCATCAGTCCCACGTATCTCCACATTTACATGCTGCAACGATATCTTCTTTATGCGTTGACACTCCTCTTTACTTTTTGTTTCTCGACAAATTTCTGCAATGGAAGTAGTCTTTATCGCTTCTTTCTGTATGGTGAACTGCGGCGTACACTTCATTACCGACTTCACTTCTGTTTCACGATCGTCCGATTCTTCAAACTGGTCTGGTGCATTCATCACTTGTATCTGGTTTACTCGAAGATTTTCTGCACTTCTGCTAAAGTTCTTCCTCAGATTTGCCGCTCCTGGTGCTTGGCAATGTTTTATTAGGTGTTTGTCAGAATGACAGTTGTGGCAACGTTTCTTTATAAAACTTCTTTGCTCATTGTTCTCCCACTTGTTGTACGGCGTGTATGATGCATTACTTTCTGTTGGGCGTCCCAGCGGCGGAGTTCGATTGTAGGCTTGCCTGTCCCACGTTGACTCTTTCTTATCTTGCCAATACTGCTTTCCAGAATAATTATCTTTCTTTGCATCATTACTCTTGGCTTGGCTTCCGGTGTCTTTGCTATCCTTGTTCCACTTGAATGGCTTTGAGCTATTTCCCCATGCTTCAAATTTCGGTTTGTCTTGGAACATCACACCAATTCGATTGTTTACATGTATGTCTGCGAGGTCTGCAACATTACTAGCTTCCAAGCATTCTGTGCCCTCTTTTGCTAAGACAAACTGTAGTGGACCTGGTGGTAAACATTCTTTCAGCTTATCCGCCACTAACAAATCAAACAGCTTCTCGTAGTCTTTGCCCACTCGTCTACTCCGGACATAATAATTCAACAGGTTCTTCAGCCTAGCCGTGAACATCGTATACGTTTCTTCGGCTGTCTTCTTGGCATCTGCAAACCTTGACCTGTACTCACGAGCTGTTAATTTGAATTCCTTCAACAAGTGCTCTTTCACTGCATCGTATTTATCTAAATTCTCAAATGACAATCGATTCAATACCGTTCGCGCTCTCGGGGTCATCAATGGCAACAACAATTTCACCCAATATTGCTTTTCCACAGCGAAGCTATTGAATGCATTTTCAACTGTTTCAAAATATAATGGCACTTCCATCATATCATACGGCATCTTCGGTAACACATGCTTCATTGCGTCACCTATCTTCTTAATCTTGGACACCATTGTCTCACTTTCTTTGAGCCTAATCTGTTCTGATACTTCCCGGCTCTTACGATCATCTTCGTCCCTCTTCTTCAGTCGATCTTGATCTTCGATTCTCCGCAGTTCTTCTTGTTCAATCTTCTGCTGCAACAGTTCTAACTGCTTTCTGCGTTCTTCTTTTTCAATGGCCATTTCTTTAAGTTGAGCCTCCTTGATAGCAAGTTTCTTTTGTTCTAACTGCATCTGCTCTTCTCTTTCTCTTTCTGCTTTTGCCAAATTGTCTTTTCCGGCTTGAAATTCTTCCTGACGAATTTCTTCTGCTCTCTCCAGTTCTTGTAAACGCATCTTTTCTTTTTCTTCCTCGCGAGCCTTTTTGTCCTCAATCTGCTGCTTTCGTATTTCTTCATCGCTTTTTCTTGCTTTTTCGTACTCTATCATTAACTCCATCCTTCGTCGTTCTGATTCGTCACGATCTATTTTCATTTGTTCTAACTGAAGCTGGAACTGTTGCTTCTGCATGTCTATCTCTTGTTGTCTTATCCTTTCTAATTTTTCTGCTCTTTCCGCTCGTTGCTCCTCTTTCTCTTTCTCCTCTTGTTTACGCTCTTTCTCCTCTTGTCTGCGCTGCTCTTCTTTCTCTTTTTCTTCTTGTTTACGCTCTTTCTCCTCTTGTTTACGCTCTTTCTCCTCTTGTCTGCGCTGCTCTTCTTTCTCTTTTTCTTCTTGTTTACGCTCTTTCTCCTCTTGGCACCGTCGCTCTTCTTTCTCCTTCTCTTCTTGGCGACGTTCTTTCTCTTCCTGTCTACTCATCATCATGAGTTGTAGCAACGCCTCTATAGACATAGGTGGCTGTGGCTTCTCAACTGGCTTCTCCGCAGCGCCTCCGACAGCACCTTCTTCTTCTTCTTCTTTCTTAGCCCAAACCTCGGCTAAATTTCTCATCAAACTTTCCCTCGACATCTGTCCGACTTCTTCTGCATCTAAACCTGCTTCGATTAATAATTTTATTATTCTTTCGGAAGCCATCTTCTTAATAGTCGCTTGCTTTTGCTCTGTAAGTTTCTCCATCTTACTTCTTTACTTTACTGATGCTAGTCGATAAATAGTAGGCTACTCTTCAAATGTTTGCAATTGACTGACTTCAATTCTTTATGCACACTTCAATAGACAAGCAAGTTTTTCTACCTTGTAGTCGTTGTGTTGTCGTTTCTCACTGACGTACGGATGCTCGATGTATCGTTGCTTCTCCCGTGTGCTCGGCTCCTCGATAAATGCACAGCGTCCGTTCCTCCGCAACGTCTGTTGATTGGATAGAATCCCTCCGTTCGTAACTTGGCACGTAGACCCGCCGTTCGTACTTAGGATCGTTCTCCTGCAACTTGGATCGTTATCTCACCGCAACGACACCAAATGTGATAACCTCCTTGTGATCACCTCCTCCTATCAGTCTCTTCGGAAGCTTCTTCGTATAAGTTCGTGGTAGCATAGGCCTATCCCTAGATAACTGTTTCATTAGCTAAATGGCTAGGTAAAGAATCTACAGACTTTCACTGTTTTGTAACCAACAACGACGACGTGTTTAAGTCTTCTTATTATACTCCAAAATCCGATGTAAAGTAAAACGATCAGCAACAACACAACAATGACTACACTTGCGTTATCATAACAACTACACGACTACTACCTTCATCAGTCTACTCTATCGCAACTCAACAACAACTATTACAGCCTATCTCAACAGCTCTCAACACACAACACTCCTTCTTCACTTCCACTCCCTCCTTGTACACTCAACGTACGCTCGTCTAGACATCACGCGCTGTCCAGACAACCACCTGTCCAGACGCCGCGCGCCAATTTGCAGTTGGCCTACCTGCGTCGCTGTACGACAATCGTCGTGCACTGATTAAATTAGCTTACAAAACTACTCAGAGACGCTCCCAGTCCAACCACGAGCAAAGAAAAAATACTTGAGAGACTTGTAGAACCCAACCGGATGGACCACAAGTAGAGAGCCCATCCTCTCCCCAACCCTTTCCCTCTTGGCGTTACAAGCATCTCTCGCATCAAACAGTTCTCTCGAACTTCACGCTTACAACGATCTCTTTGCGCCCCAAAATCAACCCGAGTCAGTGTTTATTCTAGACGCCTCTGGGGACGAGGGGAGCGAAAGAATGACATCCTCGGAAATTCCAGAGGTCTTGTTTACATGTATATGGCCTACGCACCATCCCTCCACCCCGAAAAACGATACACGTAACTCTCTCCCCCCCCCCGAAAACTTCGATAGCTCTTATTTGCATGTAGCCTACATGTACCTACATCATCGACAACGTAGGTTTGATGTACCGAAAAAGGTAATCAGATTTAGAAGTACCGTATATTGAAATTACTATATATTATGTATACCGGTACCGGAATTGTTAGGCAGATCGGAAATTTTGAAAGTCCCCCAAGAAGGCAGTGTTTTCACCCCCGCCCCAAAGCAAGGAGACTACAGGTTAAACACTGCATGCCCATGCCTATAGGTTTATATAGCCTAGTAATCAGGCCATGGATGAGGTTCCTCGGTTCATTTTAAGCAGATGACTTCATCTGTCGCCGAATCGACCTTCTATAGCTCCCGAAAAAGGACTGTATACCACACCGTGCTTTCTTTGCCATCGTGGATCCTTCCGTTGAATAACCCCCTCCCTTCCTCCATCCTCAGATTTGGTTACCATGGCAACGTATTGTGTTTCAGAGCTGCGCTATGATTGGTTCCCGCGGGTAGCCATGGCAGCGTATTGTGCTCAACGCTGCGCTGTGATTGGCTACTAGCGGTTCGTTTTCGGCCTGAAAGTCATAAAAATGGAGCAATCCCTTGGGGGCACTCAGTCCCTCCTACGCTGGAAGAAGATCGGAAGAACAACAAGAGGATGGAAGACTACGAAGATCTCGAACTGGTAAGTTTGACTTATATAGCTTATGCTGGTCGAAGGGAAGCGGTCCGAGGACCGCCTCTCTTCGGCCAGCATAAGGGTCAAACTTACAAGAGAACCGGGCCATTGTAGGCCTTAGATAGGAGCATAGGCTCATGATAATTGATTGCAATAGCGTAACGTCAATTATATTGAAATAGGACTATTTGAGCTTTATCTATATTTAGATTTTTCTATATTTAGACGTATCTAGTTTAGATTTATTGCTACTAGTCCTGTATTATACAGACCGATGTCTAAGCGGCTAAGCTTAGACACTGGCCTGTCTTAATATAGTTTAGATTCAGGCGATTGTTGCCCTATAAGGCGTTCTCTTAGGGCAGGGTGTTGTTGTTCTTGATTGCGCAGGAAGAAGACCTGGGAGAGGACGTCGAAGCGAGACGGAGGGCGAGGTCTCGCAGCGCTCGGCGGGGAGCGTCGGCAGCAGCAGCGGCCAAGGACGACGATGACGAGGGAGCGACTCCTTCGCGACGGAGACGGAGACGCCGCGGACCGGGAAGAAGCCGTCGCCGCCGCAACTATCGCCGCCGCAGTGGTCGCCGACGAAGCCACGGACGCCGCCGACGACGTCGCCGACGCCACTAGACGACCTCGCTGCTACGATCGGGAGGGCATCCTCCTCCTTCTGCGCTGAAGACGGGAAAGACTCGAGCGACAGCAACAGATGAACTGTCGTCTGCGAACTAATATTTAAAATACCAGGTCGATGAAGTCTATTAATGTTCGATCAATAAAAGTTGAAAAGAAATAACTTGTCTTATTCTTCTAGCAATAGGGGTTTAGGAGTTTTAGACTGCAACCCAGAAGGTTATAGAGCCTTAGAGCCTCCTGAATTTCTAGGCTCCCCTGTAGATAGTGCTTATAGGCTAATCCAGACATCTCCTGCAGGGGAAAAGAACACCCCTCAGAAATGGTAAGGGGCGACCAGACACTTATTTTTCTACACTTTAAGCACCATGGGTTAATTGCACAAGGAATAGCACTAAGGTGAAGACACTAGAAGAATTAAGCCATATGCGCTTGTGAATAAGATGGTTCCCGCGAATTCGCTTTTGTGGGCGCTGTAGAAGTTTCGAGTTTACGATCATGCAGGCCAACGATAAAGACTATTTCTCAAAGGCTAATTCAGCTCAAAGAATCAATTTAATTAAAACCAATCTTGACCAGCTCTTCAAACCAAGGCTTATAGATAAGAGGCTAGGCCTAGATAATTCTTAACTATTATGCCTAAGAAGAACTTTACTTAAAAAGTTGAGGAAAGCATCAAGCATGCAATTATGATATTATCTCCATGAAGTTCAGCAAAACTCTAAGTTACTCGATCTCGGTGGTGTGCATGCATCCATACAAAATACAATCCATTAGCAATCTATCAATCAAACAACAAATCCATCCATATAGTTCATCTATTATATATCCATCACAATTCACTCAAAAAATAACAATCAATCATATACAATATATGCATAAAAATCCATCCATCCATCAAAAAAGCAATCCATCAGCCATCTATCCATAAATCCATCTAGAAAGCAGTTCGTAAATCATCCATCCATAAATCAATCCATCCGAATAGAAATTCATCAACCACCCATCCATAAAACCACCCATCGGAAAATCCATTTATCCATCAACCACCCATGCATCCGCAAATCCATTCAGCCATCTTCGCAAAGACTTCACTAGAGATGTCTCAGTCTCTGCATGCTGTTGAGTAGTTTTCCATGTCCTTCCAATCGTCCGTCCTGCCGGAAGTTCCAGTTCCTTAATGAGGCTATTTAGGCATCATTGCGGTCCATCAATTTTCCTCTGGTCAGTCAAAATCTGATGGATTTTAAACCTGATCTCCAGAGAGCAACCGTTAACCTCCCCTCCACCACCCCCACTTCCACCATCGTCCCGCTGACAGCCAATCCAGTTGTCGATGACCTCTGACCTCTATGATCTCTCCTCTCGTTTGATGTTGACCTCTGCTGACGCCTGCCAGCGCATGCATCCTCACAACAGGTGAGCTGCAGCGCAAACCAGATACAAGCATGCCAATCTAATACGCGCCTCACCTTCACCATGGCAGAACATACACGAGTATATATAATATTATATATAATATATACAACATATATAAATATATAGTACTATATATACTGTGTCCGGAAAAAAAGGGACCCATTTTGTAAATATGAAAATAAATAGTAAATATTCATCGATTTTTACAATTCAAACACCATTTTAATCCTGACATATTTGTCTAATATTGGTGAAAATATAAAAGTTTCAGTCACAACAATGACGTCATAATGACGTCATTTGCATAAAAATGCATTTATCCGGCTATTCATGCATGATTTCGGTTGATATTGGCTCTTGGTAAAACAGAAATCCATGTAAGGAATGAAAATAAATGCAGCTTATTAAAGGGATTGCCCGCTCTATGAAAAAAGTCGTGCCTGATATCCTGGAATATTATAGCCTACACATTTCAACAAAATGGTGCTTCAGCTCGTGCACCGAGTTCGTCAAAATGTTGAACTGTTGACTAATGAGACTCGGATTTCATTCCTCTTAATTCTTTGGCCGATAAACGGCCGCCCGCTTAAAACCCGCTGATAATAAGATTTGGAGACTGATGGAGAAGGTGTAGGCTACAGGACAAGGATAAGAGACATTGAAGAACTTCGTGAGCGAATTGTTAATGCCTGCTGTGGAGGATTTTGATGCGCTGGTTATCGATGCTGCTGTTGGCTATTAGCGCGACCGTTTTGAAGCTTACGTTGAGGCCAAAGGTGTACACTTCGACCACAAATTAATTCAGATATAAAAATTAAATTAAACTTACATTTATTATTGATAAATTACATCATAAAAATATTGAAATTTGTGATGATTTTGCGCATTTATCTCTTAAATTTGACTTTTTGTGCAAATGACGTCATAATGACGTCATTATTTGGACTGGAACTTTTATATTTTTACAATTGTTAGACAAATATGTTAGGATAAAAAGGGTCTTTGAATTGTGAAAATCGATTAATATTTACTATTTATTTTGATATTTAGAAAATGGGTCCCTTTTTTTCCGGACACAGTGTATATGAATATATGTATAAATATACATGCATGTGTGTATTTATGTGTGTGTGTGTGTACATATAGCCCATCAATGTTTAGCGCATCCCTCTTGTGTAGGAGACATATACACACTTGATGCATATACATATATATAGTCTATGTGTATATATATATATTTATATATTATATATACAACATATAAACTGCGCAAGCGTCAGAAGATTCCTGCGATTCAGTTACCATAGTCTGGCCATGCATGCATGGTCGTAGGCTATACTGGATGGTTTGAAAGGTGGCACTGCTGGAGGCAAATTTAAAATAAGAGAATGTGGATAAGTGAGATGGCGTAAGAAAATCCGTGGGTACATAATATATGCCCAATCTGATGGAGCATGGGGCACACAGCAATGCCACACCGTATACATGCGGTATAATTATAATGCCAACGAGGAATAGATGGTCTTCTGAAAACTTGCACGTAACGACCCCATGCACCGTTAGTTAGTCAGCTATAAATAATTATCAGATTGCAGTTATAAATATAGAGCAGACCACTTATGTATTTTTAACTTTCAGGTGACACAAAATAGCACATAAAAATTAATTATAATCAACTATAGTTATGGCCCATAAAGCCTGAAGTTACTCTATAACATAGAAAAATTTCAGAGATTTGTCGAGGTCGGTGGTCTAAAATGAAGAAGATTGATAGGCCTGGTGTCAACTTTGTCAAGCATATACCAGCAACCATATATATAGAGCAGTGCTTAATCTAGTCCCTCTGCTTTGAAGAGGGGTTCGGGTTTCTGAGGGAGGGGAAAAACGGCCGTTTTGGGTGGGACGGAAACCGGATGCTCAGCCACCGATCAACGACACCACGTGATCGGCCATTTTTTTGACGACCCTGTTTTTAGTCATTCAAAAAACCCTGATTTTTAATCTTTCTCTCTTTTACCAAAAAATGCACGCGTACAAAAGACCTGTCGGTTTGGGGGGGGGGATTGTTTCACATTTACCTTTCTGATGGAAGAAATGGTACGTACATGCATTTACATATTATGCAACACCCCGCGATTTTCCTGGGGGGGGGGGGTTAATTCCCCGTGGAGTTTGCCCCTACCCCCTTAGACGTCTGAATTAAACACGTACATGTGTACCTAGAGATATAGCTGGATGGACTCACACGGACAGATGGTAATAAAGACAGACATACAAAGATATAGGCAGACACAAAGACAGTGAGATATACTAATAATATTGAGTCTTTATTGACGTCACAATTACGTCATTTGCATCAGAGAATTCCAATGTTAAGTACCAAAAAGTTGTGTTCGGTACTTAATATATAAATTCTCTGATGCAAATGACGTAATTGTGACGTCAATATTCATGCCAGAAACTTCATATTTGAATCAGTGTAAGATAATTATCTCAGGATAAAAACAGTTTTAAAATTTTGAAAATCGATTAAGATTTGCCTGTTTTATTCACATTATAAAAGGGGGTCTCGATTTATTGGGACACAGTGTATAGACGTAAATAATCCAATAATAACTATGCTGACTGTTATAAGTCTGGTATTATAGGCCTAACCTGGCCTACATGATCATTGATCACTGTTTCGCCATAGACTGAACCATGGTCTAGGGGTGTCCGGACAATTCGGAGCGGGACAATTGGGAGCGGACAATTCGGAGCGGACAATTCGGACCCGGACAATTCGGACCCAGACAATTCGGAACGGACAATTTGGAGCGGACAATTTGGAGCGGAAAATTCGGAGACGGACCATTCGGACCGGACAATTCGGAGACGGACAATTTGGGCCCGGACAATTCGGACCCGAACAATTCGGAGTGTATATAGAACAATTGTGTCGAATTGAAACATCAGAAACATCACATGCCTGCGTCAATTTAAAAACAGTGGGGCAATAAAATACTTAGAATACAATTGTGTCGAATTGAAACATCACAGGCCTAATAAAATACTTATATGGCACCAAACAAACGTCCTACGATCTTCAAGACCCTGCATTCCAAAGCTTAAACTAAGCAACTGAAATTGTTAGTTAAATGCACTAATTTACCAATCTATAGGCAGCTCATTTAAATCATTGCAGTTTTCTTACAACCATATATATATATAGTCCTATTCCTTTATGCTTGTTAGTCAGGTTTCTGATTAGAGCTAAACTATTAATATATTTTTACTGCAACTTAAGGTTTAAATCTAGCTTAAGGTAGCAGGAGCCCTATGACTACTGCCAAATCATCAAAGACAAACGGGCAAAAGACATACGAACAAGTAGACGTAGCCTACACGCAGACTGAGAGACGGTGGGGTGCTAAGCTGACTAATTTTAGTATTGACTCTAATGTCCAGTGGCCCATCCGGTCAACCTATTCTATTCTATTTTTGGACTTATTAAGAGCCTCTCACAGTACCGGTACAACATAATCAGAGGCACTCCCAGTCCCAGTGCGAAGAACTCCTGGAAAAAAGAAAAGTCTTAAGAAACCTGGCATAAAAAAGTAAAGCTCCTGTAGGTCTATATTTGGGTGATGGAGATGGGTATGAAAATCTGAGTTCCATCATTAATTTTGACTGTTATGCATAGCCTGCTCCGAATTGTCCGCTCCAAATTGTCCGCTCCAAATTGTCCGGTCCGAATTGTCCGGTTCCGAATTGTCCGCTCCGAATTGCCCGCTCCGAATTGTCTGGGTCCGAATTGTCCGCTCCAGAATTTACTTCAAATTGTCCGTCTCCGAATTGTCCGCTCCGAATTGTCCGCTCCAAATTGTCCGGTTCCGAATTGTCCGGTCCTAATTGTCCGGTCCGAATTGTCCGCTCCCAATTGTCCCGCTCCGAATTGTCCGGGAACAGGTATAGGGCTACATCATCGATGGGCGAAAAAATGCAAAGTAGGCCTACTAAGAGATCCAGAACACGGCAATTTTCATAACGGTTTTTAAGTGTACATGTAAGTCCTTAGTTTCACTTTGTGCTTCGTTGGTATTAGTGTATCACTATAATAGTGTGGAGATGCGAAGTAATTTGTGAAACCATGCAGGGAGTAGGCCTATCGGCTACTCTACCGTAAAAGTAGATGAAAAATAAGTGCCAATTTTTTCCATAATGTATGTGCGGACTCCCACGATATACCATGAACGTTTAATAAATTTCAGCTGTCGAGATTTGACTGACTGATTTATTGATTGGCTTATTGATTGAATGATCGAGTGGTAGATTGATCGATCGATCGATTTGATTGATTGGTTGATTGATCGATCGATCGATTGATTGAATGATTCATTTATTTATTCATTCATTGACCGATTGATTGATTGATTGACCGATTGATTGACCAATTGATTGACTAATCGATTGATTGATTGATCGATCGATCGATTGATTGAATGATTCATTTATTCATTCATTGACCGATTGATTGATTGACCAATTGATTGACCAATTGATTGACTAATCGATTGATTGATTGATTGATAGATTGATTGATTGATTGATAGATTGATTGATAGATTGATTGATTGATTGATAGATTGATTGATAGATTGATTGATTGATTGATTGATTGATTGATTGATTGACTGGTTGATTGATTGATTGATTGACTGACTGTTTACCTGTCTTTCAGTGAGGTCGAGAGAAACTGCAATCTCGTATCGACGCAGTCTCGTCAGATAGTTCTGTGCGCTGAAGTTCTTCTCCAGTTCTCTGATCTGATGCTTCGTGAAAGCCGTTCTCTCCTTCCGAGGTTTACCACTACCACTACCACTTCCACCACCACTACCACCACCACTTGTGGTGGACCTGGTGGTGGTGGACGCTGACGTCTTGCTACTTCCGCTTCCTGTTCCGTCCAACGGATGCAGGTAATAGCTGCTGCTGTCATCCGCTGATTCTGAAAAGCGAACAATCGATTTAAGGAAGGGCGATTTGGACCCAATGCTGTATACGCTACTAGGTCTAAGTCAATGAAATATTATATATAGCTTTACATGTAGGCCTATGTGTCTGTATCAGAGGCCTAAGAGATTCAGAACACGGGTCTTTCTCTAATTGTCCAACTCTTCTATAGACTAACTCTGTAAAGAAACACCCAATGCAACAACATAGACATTGTTGGTTAAACAACAAATTTATAATAATTCATTCACAGTCAGTATACATATAGACATATATAAGTCGGAAACGCGTGAATGATTCTCATCTGAATATTATGTCCTATACAATGAAGAAATCATTAATTTTGAAAAGATCGACTCACGCAGACGCTCAGTTTAGACATCGGAATCACTCAAATTAATTATAACGTCGTATATAGCCACCATAAAGATCATCTTCTTTTCGTTCTCTGCCCCTATATATAGGCAGATTCGAATGTTTGAACTGAGCTTGTTTGAGAAACTGAACTTCTCTGTTCCGTGCTTTCTCTTTCAGCTTCTTATATCCGTCTTTCATCATCCAGTCTAACAGCCTTTGCCTGGGTCTTCCTCTCTCTCTTTTCCCCTCCATTTTTCCTTCACGACTGTTCGCAGCATCGAGTCTTCCTATCCATCTTCTTTGTCTTTCTCTAATTGTGCATGTATCACTTGTATCAGCGACCGATCTCTTTTCTCCAACTCTTCTATAGACTAACTCTGTACAGCAACACCCAATGCAACAACATAGACATTGTTAGACATAGAGACTGACCGACCGACAGACGGACAGACAGACAAACAAACATACAGACAAACAGACAGACAAACAAACAGACAGACACACAGACAAACAGACATACAGAAAAACACACAAACAGACAGAAATCAAAATTAATAAGACGACAGATGAGAATTTAAGGACGGACAATACATGCTGTACTCACTTGACCATTTCTCAATGTGGTTGTTGCGGTTGCAGACGTGCAGTTGCTTAGCAAGTTTGTCCTGCTCTTGACTTATCAACGAAGATGCCGAGCCCTGCATTTGCTGCAGCGGGGCTTTGTCCAACACGACCCCCGATGGCTGCTGCTGCAGTGGCGGCGATCGCTTGTTGCCCTTGTAGCCAGCCCCTGAGAAATATTCCGAAAAAGACGGTATATTATACTGTGGCCCCCTACCGACGACGTACGGTTTCTTCACCGAATGTGACGTCACTTCCGATTGGTTGCCTAGGAACGACGCCAGATCGTCAGTCGTCGTTGCCAGGCTACTGCCGCCGATTAATCCAGCGTCCGATTCCAGATCCATGACGGATACACCACCAGGATTGTGCTGGAGACTCTGGTATACGTATTTCCGGATGTGCGGATAGGTACCGAAGGGATTGGCGGCCGATTGGGCGTAAGGATAGGCTGCAGCGGATGTTGTGGTCGATCCAGCGGCCTGCAGGTAGAGGTTCGAAAAGTCCAGTTCAGCGCATGGCGATGCGATGTATCCGGAATCATCGTGATGGTGGTGGCTCGTCGGTCCGTAGAAGCATCCGTTTGGACCAGGCTGTAGGGATGGGAAGCCAGTGGAGCCGTGGAAGGAGGTGGGGCCGCGAGTGGGGTAGCCGAGGGATGGGGACGCAGGAATGACTGTCGTACTTCGCATCTTCTGAACAGAAAACAACATGCATGCTATATACCTATACAATGGACCCTCTTCCGCAGCCGTAACCCTTTGTACTGCTTTGTATTTTATGTAAATTTATACAACGCCTCTCACAATGCACACCAATCAGAAGCACCCATGCAATGCGAAAGACGAAGAGAAACTAAGTTGTGGTAGGCCTAATTAAGACATCGGCGTAAAATTCGCAATGTGTTCAGAAAAGATGCATGAGCAGGTCATCGAGAATGACGCCAAGGTCACGGACACTGGAGTGAAAGGTCGTGAAAGACGGGAATCTGTCAGCAAGAAGGAGAAAGTCAGGCTTGAAAATCTGAATATGTGCAGGGCTTAAAGTGTGCCAGGACGGTCATGGACGGCGTCCATGAACTTACTTTGAAAACTGGACGCCTGCCACTTATTGGCATGCACAGACTGAAACGATAAGGTGCGTCTATACAGGCACTTCTTTTGGAAAGATTATAAGGGGCGTCCGGGCATTTACTTTTCCACACTTTAAGGCTAGTTTAAGCACTGTGTATAGGCGAGTTTGTATGTGTGCTTGTTATAGCGCTGTTTCAAGCTCTCCACTAAGAGGCGCTCCAGAGCGGACACTGCATCAGAGTTTCACGCTGAAGCGATGAGCAATTGTGAGTAAAGGACTTGCCCAAGGTCCCTGCGCGGCGATTGGAGGTGGATTCGAACCTGCAACCCTCGGCTGCAAGGCGACGACCCATTACACCACCTCGCCCCACAATCGAGTGCCAATACCATAATTATGAGCTGCGTCTCACATGCAGCTCATGCAGTGAGGAAATTTGTTTTAAAATTATTCTAAACTTCTTGCGGCCTCTAGCGAACTCAGCAAGAGATGAGTGCAATGACTGTATACAGCAATGCCTGTATTATTTAATTTATATATTAATTATATATATATATATAAATTTTTTTATATATATATACTGTATATATATATAAACTGTTTGTTTGTTTGTATGCGCACTTGTTATAGCGCCCCTTCAAGCTCTCTCTACTCAGAGGCGCTCCCAAATGCAGAGCGGACACTGCATCGGAGTTCCACGCCGAAGCGCTGAGCAATTGTGAGTGAAGGACTTGCCCAAGGTCATTACGCAGCGAGGTGGATTCGAACCTCGAACCTTCCGGCTTCAAGGCAACGACGCCACTACTACACCACCGCGCCCCACAATATAAACTGTTGATGGGAAGAGCAGGCGACCATGGAGATTACTGAATATACATGTATGTAAATTATTTCGCTCTGCTCTATACTGAAACTATATATAGTACAGGCATATAATTTTATAGTCACAATCTCAACTAAAAGTCGACACAGTATATATATATATATATATATATATATATATATAGAGAGAGAGAGAGAGAGAGAGAGATTGCTATAGCGTGCAGCAATTAGGCCTATATAGGTCTTTCTTGTTATGAAGTTCCTTTTAAGATATACATGAGAACATGAGCGCCAACATATAGGGGCGAGCGGGGGAACTTATACCCCTGGATAATTGACATTCATTTTTAACGATTACTTTTCGAATTTTAGGAAATTTCTTAGCACTAAATGACTGATGGCTATGCATGGGTATACGAAAAGGAATTTACATTCAGAAACCTCTATGAAAAATGCACAATGACCATGCTTTTAACTAGCCTAGACCCTATGCTGTTTACATTTTTCAAGCTCTTGTTAACAAATATTGTTACAAATTTGACCGTGAAAACTCTATTCTTCCCCTCTGCAAAAATATCGCATGCCAATTAATATAGGCTGCAGTGAGAATCTTGGTCAATCGAAAAAATGTGCACCCATATGCATGGTTGAATTCAATAAAATAATTAATTTTCCCATAATCACATGTAGGCTATAGGCCTACGTACGTCCTAAAGGTTATGCCAACTGGCATACATGTATATATATGACTAATTATTATGCAGGAGCTTATATATATAGCCTAGGCTAGGTCCATAGGCCGAAATCCAGCAAGCAAAGACATTTAGCCTACTATAGCTTAAAGACTTAACTGCAAAAGTAGGCTAAGCCTATAGAGTCTATAATATATAATATATTACATATATATATACTATGTACGTCAATATGTCTTATATATACATGTACATTTATTATATATGCTATGCATCATCGTCATCATCATCATGTATATACATGCTCTCTGAAGCAATGCTCCACGGACCTATATTCCGCATCTGAAACCAATTTCGTGAGCGAAGATGAGCGCGAAGAGCTTTACCTTTTGTTGACATACGAAACAAAATGGCGACGATTCGCAGCGTATCCAAGTCCCAGCTGGTCAACAAGTATGGCGCGCTTCCCTTTTATATTGACTACGTCAGTTAATAAAGAGCCCTCTGCTGACGCAGTTGTGGATGAAGGAAAAGACGAGTGTATAATACCTCAGTTGGAGAAGGCAGGCTCAAGCAGCTGTCAATCAGACGGAAAGACGGTTTCCATTGGTACTCCGGATAACGAGATTGACAGATGGGCTGGACTTCCGCGAATCCCGATACGTATACCATCCATGGCCGCATCCCGACTGCAATGGGATCCGGATCTGTGTCCTTCGTATAGGTTGACGAGTGATGGTTTTGAGGTTACTGCAGTGAAAAATATGTATACAGGCCTATAGCTATACCCCTTTGGCTGTACCTGCAGGTTCGGGAAAGTCGCTGAAATGTTGTAGGGACGCTATATAAATTCCTTAGATAGATTGATTGCCCGCCTTCCCAAGTACTCTCACACCTCTACCTTTATGTTTCATGAACTTCACTGGCTTCCTCTCCGTGCTCGCACACAATTCAAGATCCTCACTCTGATCATAAAAGCTCAACGGTGTCTTGCCCCAAAATATCTGACTAATGTTTTACTTTGTCCTCACTCGGCTTCCTCCCACCGTCCACTTCGTTCATCCAACAGATTTGACCTTTTGGTTCCTCGGTCTAGAACTGCTATGGCTCAGTCTCGATCATTTGTCTCAATTGGTCCTTCTCTTTGGAATGCTCTTTCTCCTTCTGTTCGCTCTATACACTTCTTTCTGGTAGTCTCTCCTCTGCTTTGTCTCTTCTCAAAACCTGTTTCTTCTCGCGGGGCCTTGCGCACTGGGAGCGCCTCTGAACGGTTCACCCTACTAGAGGCGCTTTATAAATGTTTAAATACAATACAAAAAAGTATACATGCCTATATTATACAGCGATGCCTGAAAATGAAGAAGCATATATAGACTATGCCTATAATTATAAACAATAAGCCTATATATATATATATGCAGACCTATAATAAAGGACCGTTACATATCGTCACTATATAGCCTAATGTGATGTAACCCCTTCACCCCCCCCCCCCGTGGTGCGCGAGTCATTTATGGACGGTCCCCAATGAACTGGGAATGAAAATAGAAGAAAATCTATATAAGCTTATTAGACCTATATATAAAATAGATTAAATAGAATATATGCATGCACCCCTGCATGCGATGACGAACGCAGAGATGATAATAGGAAAAGACTGAAAGATAATTTATAATAAATTATCTTATTATATTGTTCAATTATTATTGAACGCTAATAGGGCCTAATATTAGCGTTCAATAATAGATCCATAATTTATTATGCATGGGCATATAGCACTGTGCAAGCTGCAGCAAACAAGAGACCCACCAAGGTCACCATTACATGAAACCGTGGATAACAAAGGAAACGAGAGAACTGTACAGAAGAAAATGGAAGCACCAATCATCACGGACAACGGAAGGATGCGGTGGACGCGGTAATATAGTGGTTTATGTTCGGTGCCTTAATTGGAGTCGGAGGATTGCAGGTTCGAATCCAACTCAAGACGCCGCTTAAAAGCCTTGAGCAAGTCCATCACTTGCAATTGCTCGTGCGCTTTGGCGTGAAACTGCGATGCAGCGTCGGCCCGCGCTGTAGTCGGGACGACTCGGGAGCACCTCTGAGTAGAGAGCTGGAAGGGACGCTAGAAAACGCGAGAAATAACAAATATTTTAAGGTTAAACAGCAGACATGAGGAACAGCAGACGAGGTCATCAGGAGCAGGAGGAGCAGGAGGAGCTGGAGGAGAAGGAGGACGATGACGAGGTGGAGGAGGAGGAGGAGGAGGAGAGAGGAGGAAGAGAAAGAGGAAAAGGAGGAGGAAAGAAGGAGGAGGATTAGAATACACGAGAACGAGAGGACGACATTGGACCGAAGAGATAAAAAGGATTGAAGAGACAGAAGATTGACAGGAAACTTTAATTGTAGCGTAGGCCTATACACACTTAGTCTACAGCATAATTTTTATAGTTAGAAAGCGCGAATAACGACTGATAGGGGCCTAGGTTGAGTCTGGTGGACAGAGGAGTAACTACAAAGTAGGCCCTACACAATGATGTCCGCTGCAGTCTACTAATTTTAATATCTAAACGTAAGACTAACAGCAAGGCTATTAGGCCTACGCTTGTATATAATTATAGGCTACTGTAAAAGAGTGAATATGAGATTCGTCAATAGGCCTACGATTTTCTCTTTTGAGAAGGACTGTTTAGCGCTGCGCACTGTGCTGCGTACGACGGGAATTGCATGCATGGGAGAATGACAAACAGCATCCACTGCAGGCAGTATATAGTAAGCTTATACCCAATGCGGCCGGTGTAAAATCTCCCCCGATATGAAGTCTTCCTCTCCACCCCCCCCCCCCACCCCCCAAATAGTGTCTCTCCTGCCTGAAACTATGTATGATAACAAATGTTTGTGATGACACTGAATCATTTGTGAACGTGTAATTTTATTGTTAAAAATTATTGTCAAAATTAATGATTTAGCAACGTAAACTAATGGTTTAGGCCTAATCTGCTTACAGCTACAAATTTTATGTGACTGTAGCACATAGGCCCTAAAGGCTCCCAATTAGGCTATCATGTTGAACGGGAGACACTTCATTTCAGAATATAGGGCCTTTAGTCTCCGGGCGCGAACTTATTCTGAAGCAGCTAGATTTGCCGGTGCGGAAGTGTTTTTTTCGACTTTTCCTCATTTTGGGGATACTATTAACCCTCAGGCTACCAGGGGGGGGGGTGGTATCGGGTGGTATCCACCCCCCCTCTTCTAGGTTTTTTCGAATTCAAACTTTTTCCGTATGGAATAAAAATTTGACCTTTTAGGTAGCTGTAGGGAGTTCATTTGCACACATTTTGAGGTAAAATGTGTGATGATATACCATACCATTCAAAAGTTATACCCATTAGGCCTATACCCGAGGCACCAGGGGGGGGTGGATACCACCCCCCTAGATTTTTGTCTATATCTTATCCGTCAATTAACATTAAGAGAAACAAATTATACCATTCTATAGAGGGAATGTGGGGCTACATTTTGGTGGTCACGGAGTTGTCTTTTGACAACCGGAAGTGCTCAAAATAAATTAAAATATATAAAAAGGGGTTTTATTTTTGTAAAATTTACTTTTTTTCTATTATAACATATCCATACTTTATTTTTTAAGAGAAATAAATTATGTCATTCTATAGAGGAGATTAAGGGCTATTTTTTGATACCAATTAATTTGTCTTTTGATGACCGGAAGTGCTGAAAATAAATTAAAATGCGTGAAAATGTCGATTTTTTTTCGACGCAAACCGACAATGGCATAATTTCGTGTTTTATATTGATTTTTCGATAGATATGCATGTTTTTTCTTTTTTATTGTACATAAAAAAGACTTATAACTAGTTTTTATAATTGAATATATGACTATATTAAATATAAATTAGGCCTATATATATCATGTTCTACACACACAGAATCCAACATTTTACTTATGCGCAAGTACATGTTTTTGTGAAGCTATGGGTGCTCATGGAAAAAAAATCATAACTTCGGGGTGCATTCATATATATTAAACCTAAATATATCATTTTGTGCAGAAATGAATGCTGAATCCATTGGTGTATTACAAGTTATGATATCTCAAACCAAACCCAAAATCCAGGGGGGGGTGGTAACCCCCCCCTTGGTAGTCAGTGTTACAAAAAAAGCTTGGTAGCCCGAGGGTTAATATGGGGGATACTCTATTTCGTGACACCGGCGGAGAATCTGCTTCGAAATAGAGTCTCTGGGGATAGGCTACTTTTATAAGGGATGACATGATCGCGGAATACCGGCACTGATGCTGATGACGGCGTGATGCGAGGACTCAATGTGGGCCTGAGAATAGGTCTTATCCAGCACAATCAATCAATCGATCGAACAATCAATAAATTAATGGAAAGAAATTATGTACCGGATTTTAATCGATTGGCACGTTGCTTACGAAATTATGGCACTTTAATCTCTACATAAGATGCATAGAGCTATCAGTTATTCATAGAATTTTCTTTCCAAAATTAATAATATAAATATTCATAATATCACTGCAATGCATTTGTCAGGTATCGAAACCTCCCTGTCCGCAAGAGGGATGCTGCCAAAAACGCATACGTCACTATTAAGAGCTTTCTTATTCTCTGCACCTTAGCAGGGTTGCCAAGTGGTCGAAAAGTACGAGTTGGGCTACTTTTCCATGCGCTCCAAAAAATCGATATCGCGACCACACGGTACTTGCGCTACTTTTGAGCCGTCTTCTCGCGGTCTAGTCGTCACGGCGACATTTTGCATTCTCATAAATTGATCTCAACAGGTTAATAGGCTACTTTTATTATTAGCCAGGGTTCATTATGTGGTGGTGCGTAACTGCGTATGCATACATTCGACTCAATTAAATTTTCTTTAATCAAGACTTCAAGGCTGACAAAACGCTTCCTGTTACATAGGCCTATAATTAACTTTACAAAGGTCAAAATCTTGTGTTTGAACATTAAAAATTGCACCATTTAGCAGTTCACCTCGCGACCTTTGGGCTACTTTTTTATGTGATTTCGCGACCAAAAAGTTCTACAGTGGCAACCCTGCTTCTTAAGTGGGAATTTACTGCAATTAATTTTTTTGAGGACGACCGTATATAAATGGAGTTGTTGTGAATGATTAATAAATAATGTTCTACGTTTAATTTATTCTCTGAATAAAACCCTGTGTCGAGATGGCATTTTTTGGATTTACGTTTTATAAAGTAGCGCTAGTTTCACTGAATTTATTGTATCTTGTGAGTAATTGTTTACAAAATTCCTTTTGACAGGTTTTAATAAATTATAACCTAGGCCTACTGCGAATAACGACCCGTTCTGGTTTCTTTTTCTCAGCTATTACTCTTTTATCTTACCTTAACCTATATAACCGCTGTGGGCGATGGGTGGGTGAAAAACCAAGTATGGGATTCCAGGGATTGCCTGGTGAAGCTATGCCATCAGTGTTGAAAGCTTCGGCCGAAGGAGTTCGGATGGACCATCTAGTTACTTCTAGTACGATACGCGGCTTGCATTTACATTGAGGGGGAGGGGGGGAAGGGGTAGAGAACGTTACTTATTTGGGTTAAATTCTATAACGACGCGGTAGCAATTCTATAACGACGCGGTAGCAAGTAAACATCATGGATTTTACGCGTAAGGGTCGGTTAGGGCTCAGGTTAGGCGACGTGAGGGTCGGTTAGGGTTAGTTTTAGGGTTAGTGCAGTCATTCTGCTGAAATTGAAGCTGGATTGATGAACAATAATTTTTAATGACAAATTGAATAAAAATATTTGCGGACGACATAGAAGCGAAATTTATCGAACAAATTCTTGCCTAAACAGAAGCTGGATCGATTAAAAGAATTCTCGGCAAACTAGAAGTTGGATTTATGGGCTCTATTATGCGCGGATCTTTTGCCGACATGATGTTTACTTGCTACCGCGTCGTTATAGAATTGCTACCGCGTCGTTATAGAATTTTACCCTTATTTGTACATTATCATTGCGTTTGGTTCACTACACATTTTTCCCAGTTTGTAGCAGAATTTGGTAATCCAGAAGACTGCGTGCCCGTCCATGTAAACAGTATGGCCGCCCATGAAATCAGTAAAATAGAGCGATGCGGCCTTAGCTTCGATTTTTAAATTTACTCGTATTTACTGCATATTTTCCCTCATTTATAGTTTTATTAACTTGGCCATTTTACTTAGATCTTGCGCTGATTATTTACTTAGTGGGCACATGTTGTATCATGGGATGTGGCTGATAGTTCGCAGCACTCTATTTTAGCTAAGTCATTGTTAACCATATTGTTTTGTATACGGGCATGTAGTCTTCGGGATTACCCAGAAGTTGTTTAACACTCTTGTTCACCCAAGTGCATGAGGTCTCACTCATTGTAAAAAAAATCCAGCAGGATACACATGACAATGGGTGCCCGCAAATATTTTTGCAGGAGGGGCAAAACAATGTTTACAGTTAAATATTTTGGCAAAAGCTTGACTTTCTAAGCAAAGAATTAAGAACATTGTGAGACTCATTATGCCAATATTTCTTTGGTTAAAATGTTTGTTTCTGAAACACAAGCAAGCCACGTGACCTTGCAATACAAGCATATTTGTAAAAGCACTTGCTGTTTGCACGTGGCATGATGAAAATGATGGGTGGTGCACTGCATGGCTGTCAAATACTATTATAAACAATAAAAAATTATGTTTATTTATTTCAGCATTCAGAGCTAAGAGAAAATATTTACATCGATATCTATTATTATTGCTGATACAGATTATTCCGATTGTTCAACTGCTTGACCTGATCACAACACACCATTCGTGAATCTTTAAATCTGGACTTCGTGTTGTTGTAAATGACTTTTTAAAATTAAGTGTATGTAAACTAATGGCAAATAAAGCTCAAATGGTAGGGATATTCTTTACATTCGAGCTCAGATATGCTTGTAAAAACAGACCACCAAACTTTTTGAAACATTCATAATTTAGAGATGCAGGTTCAGAGTTCCCTGACCATCATCATGTACTGAGGCAAGGACTGGTTACAGTTAAAATGAATCAATCACAGAACACATGGTTCTACATTGCAACTGAAACTATGTTCACTTAAACGGTGAA
Organism: Lumbricus rubellus; assembly: GCA_945859605.1. NCBI lineage: Eukaryota > Metazoa > Annelida > Clitellata > Crassiclitellata > Lumbricidae > Lumbricus > Lumbricus rubellus. The sequence goes on from OX243812.1 coordinate 37,739,366, forward strand.
TACGAATGCCATTTTGATTTTCCGAATATTTTCCTGTGGCAAAGTCCACTGTGAGAATTTCTCAGTAGTAGGTAGTAGTTGAACCATAAAGACTGCTATTTAATGGTCAGTCAATATCAGTCTAAGGACCTATATGCAACACCACTGCTTCCGAAAATCGTGTCTGTTCAGTCACACATGATGTTTAAGTCTGGGACAGTGGTGTTGAAACGGAACAAGGTGAAACCGTTTACTATCAAGTCTACAGGCATTTGACCAAATGCTGTAATTACTTGGTGAATTTGCATACCAATTAATAGCTTCTGTAATCTGTATCCTGGTTCAGCCTTTCATAATTAATGTGGGCATCACTAAGGAGTTCCAAATTATATAATTTATTTAGCTTATAAGGCGTAGAAAAAAAATTGTTGTGTTTCCGGTAACCCGACCGACCCATTTTTACGGCCGCGACTCAAATATTTTTAAAAAAAATTTTAATTTAAATTTTTTTTCAACATTTGTATTGACATAACGTAAGAGACGTCAACAAAATGATATTAATAGGACTGTTTCTAGAGCAGTTTTAGGTGCAGACAGTCGAGAAATAGGCAGTTTATACTTGCTTAGAACACGTACTTTGTTTCAGCATGCAAAAAAGACTAGTGGGGTATACTTTTTCGGATAGTCACTGCATAAAAATATTTTACCAAAATAAAAATATTTTCCGACCTACCTACCCAATTTTTTTTAGCTCTGTTACCGGAAACACAACATTTATTTTTTAGGCCTAATGTGCAATTAGTTCAAATTAAATATTCTAGGTCAAATATTTACTGTAAATTTCCTTTTTTCTTTATTGATTTTGGTTCTAGTCTAATATACTCAAGTGAAGCTATAGTCCACTGAATATTCGTAATTATGTATAAGACATGTAAATAGTTATCTTCTGTGGTTAAATTCTATCAGACCTGAGATCTTGGACTGTTGATTAGAGGTGGTACTGTGGTTGGGAAGTAGTTTTAGAGTTATTTGAAAACATAAGAAAAATTGTAATTTGTTGCAGCACTGAAAATCCTTGTTGTGTTGCAAGCTTCATGCCTGACTAGCTGCTAGATAGTATGACCTGAAACTTTGCACAAGCTTCATGATGCTATCTATATACACTGTGTCCCAATAAATTGGGCACCCTTTTTATAATGTGAATAAAACTGGTAAATATTCATCGATTGTCAAAATTTCAAAACTGTTCTTATCCTGAGATAAGTAACTACAAATTGGTAATTTATGAATGGCCCTCACTAAAAAATGACGTCATAATGACGTCGTTAATTTACGTATCGAAACCAAATGTCAACAAAAATCGTTGTGTTCGGTATTTAACATTTGAATTCTCTAATGCAAATGACGTAATTGTGACGTCAAAATTTATGCCAGAAACTTTATATTTGAATCATTGTGAGATAATTATCTCAGCATAAAAACAGTTTTGAAATTTTGAAAATCGATTACGATTTACCTGTTTTATTCACATTATAAAAAGGGTGCCCGATTTATTGGGACACAGTGTATATATCATGAGCAAAAATTATGAAAATATGAATTTAGTGAAGTGTGTGCCACTGTTTAAGTTGGCATAGAATGATCCACACTGCTGCCTGATTTGCACTACCTTCATAGGTGATCCATTATCTAAAGAGGGAGATCTGCATTGTTCTGAAATGTGGATAAAGAAATAGTAAAACCAGTTACAATGATTGCCAATGTGCACCATATTTCAGACATTGTATGTTTTATCTGAATAGTGAGTAGCATTTACAGTCACCAGCTAAGTTTGGTTTAGATTGGCAGAAATTTGGAGATCCATCGTCACTGGATAAGTGATATTACCTTAGAAGAAATTGTACTGTGACAAAGTTCTGTTGACTTTTTACAGGTGGTTTCCTTTGTTCTTATTGCTCTTGCTGCGGTTGGAAAGGCAGTGGCTTCCATTGAAACGTTTTCCATCATGGGTGGAGTCATCGCCTGCGGTATCTTCCTCCTCCTCATCGCCATCATTGGCCTCATCGGTGCATTTCAGCATCATCAAGTTCTTCTCTTTTTTGTATCCTTTGAATTGTCGATGATTATGGTAGTATTATCACATTCAGACAAATTATTTGTAGTATTTTCACATTCAGTTTACAGGCAACATTACCCCGGTAGTTTATACTGAATACAGCTTAATTGGATTTTTAAAAACTTCACTCTGCTATTTTGATGTGACCTTCTGTGAAACTGTTCACTTTATTTTGCTGTCTGATTTGTCTGACAAATCACAGTAATAGTAATGATAATGAAAATCATAATTTTTTCTGAACTTGCCACTGGTCGTTTTGCTAGTTTTTCAACTTCTGTGTCATTTTTGGGATTATCTTGTCCAAATGCAGAAGTTCATGGGTAATTTCTAACATGTTGCAAGTTTGCATATGAGACTTATATATTTGGTTCTACAGTGGCTTATATACGATTTTTGTGTCCTATTGGTGTGCGTAACTGTACAAAGAAGGACATTCTCCAGTTGAGTCTGAAAGCTAGGAGCTTTTTACGACCTCTGCAACTGGGTCATTTTCATTTTGGCAGAAGAGAAGTGACGTGGGTCTTTGGAGTGAATTTGATGGTCAGTTACTAACGGTACTTACCAACTGGCAGTGTCCAGATACATGCTCACAATATGAAATGGACACACACTCAGATTAACCGTAGTGCATAAAAAAATCGTAGTCGCTGTGGGGTGTTGTGATGTATTGTAGGGGTATGTTCGGTGCCTTGGGGCCAGAAGGTTGCAGGTTCGAATCCATCTCAAGCCGCATCGTAGGGACCCTGAGCAAGTCCTTCCCTTGCAGTTGCTTATATGCTTTGGCATGAAGCTCTAATTCAGTGTCTGTGCTTTAGTTGGGAGTGTCTCTGAGTAGAATCTGGAAGTAGCACTATAACAAGTGTTATACGTACATATGATCTGGTCACTTACAAGTGTAATAGTGTATGTTGGATGTTTTCCTTAATGTCTTCCAGTACATGGTGATCTTGTTCATGCTCTTCTTTGTCCAGTTTGCACTTGCTTGCGCTTGCCTAGCACTCACTTCTGCACAGCAGAAGAAACTCTTTCATGCTAGTTGGCAGATTTCCTCTCCACAGCAGAAAGCGGACTTGCAGAAAATGTTCGACTGCTGTGGCTTCGACGGGAGTACGAACAACGATACAGGATCCGCTAGTCAGCCGTGTGAACAAGTATGTTGTTTTATTGAACTTGTAACTTATGCTTTGTGGTTGTTTGATAGAGGATATTGCTGTCGGTCGAGAGAACAGCAGTTCAAATTGCAGCTAAGGCAGAAACTTGGTTTGGATTTCTATGCACATGTGTGTCCCTAGCAAACTCGGCTGTAATGAGTACACTGTTGGCTTCTCTCTAATCTCTAAGTTTTTGATGTTAACATAGAGTTGGTGACACATTGGTTTAATAGCTGGATGCAGGGCTTAAAGTGTGGCAGGACGGTAAACGTGGAGAGGCTGTGTCACCCGATGCACTGCCAGCGCGTGGAAGGACTAAGTGCTAAGTAAGTAAGGACGGTCATGGACGGCGTCCATGCACTTATTTTAAAATCTGAACACCGTCCTGCCACTTATTGGCCAACACAACCTGGAAAGGTAAGGGGTGTCCTGGAACTTGTTTTTCCGCACTTTAAGCACTTGCTGGATAGATGTGTACAGCTTAGAATAAGATTGTTTTGGAGAGAAGCTGAGTGATAGACGTACAAGTGCAGTTGTCTGAAGACACGATCATGCACGTAAAAAATTGCATATAAGGCCTGTTTTGAGGAATTTCTGTGAACCTTTAGCCTTGTGTTCGATGATACCAAAGTGCTGCCTTGTTAAACTTGTGGGCACAATTGCAGTTCCCTTGTAGCATTATACACACATGGGGTGATTTTAAGCTTGTGAAAGAACATATTTCCTGTGCTGTACAGTGTACAATCTGTGCTCGACATGTGTCTTGAATGAAGCCTCTGCAACTTAACTTTCATTTACATTGTATATTATTGCCTTTGACTGTGTGCAGCAGTGCATTAGTACACATGTGCAGACTGTCTTAAAATGCACTTATTTAGATCTGTTGCATAGTAGAATGCAGTGCTTTTGTGAAGTCCTTACAATGAACTATGTTAAGTGTCTTCACATATATGGATGCATAAATAATATTGTGTGCATGTGTTTTTAAGCTACACTTGAAGTGTTGCGGTGGTACAGACAACGGTCAGCTAAGCACAGCTGGTGGTTCATGCTCCTCATGCCGATCGTGTTGGGAGGTTGTCAGTGAACCGGTTGATCATATGGTTAAGGCGGTCGGAGCTGTAAGCCTTCTCTTCAGTTTTACAGAGGTGAGTTCAACTGATTCTCGTTGAAAGAAGGTTTTCCAGAATTGCACAGAATCATTTAACGTTGTAGTTAACTAGCCAGCCATGAAATAGTCACTTCATTAACCATTCAGTGTGTTAACATTTCATAATTCAGCATCTGCAAGCCAGAAAATGGCCCTTAAATAGGCCAGCTCTTGGATACATGGGTGTTTTGGCATTTGACAGGTTTCAGTTTATTTTTAGACTGCATCTAGTATCTGAATAACAATGCCAGTGACTTCTGACCGACTGCACGTACTTACCAGCCATACAAAGTTTGAACTCTCTTGCACGTTAATATGACATCTGGAGAGCTGCTTATCACCCAAACTGTGAACCGAGTGTAGTTGCGTCGTGGAGGTTCATATGGTCTGCACTAGCATACTATGTCATCAACAGTATACAGTTTATGCCCACAAAGCTCCGTGCAGATGTTATAGTCAACAGTTGACTTATTTACATAATGGCAATTGCCGATTACCAAACTTCCAACTGTTTTACTTATTGAGCTTACTTATTGGTCACAATTTTGTGCCTGTGGCAAGCATGCAAAGGGTTAATATGGGCATCTGTGCACAGTTTTGTTAGACAGTAGTTTTGTGAGTGCCATGTTTATTAATGATTACTTTGTTTTCATTACAGATTATTGGTGTCTGGTTGACGATGCGTTATCGCAATCAAAAGGATCCGTACGCCAATCCAAATGCTTTCTTATGAATCGATTGTTTACTTGCTTACCAAAATCGTGTCAGTTACAGATCTATATAGAGTATTTTTTTCTTATTTTAAACGAACATACACCAAGAGCAGCTTTGTACATTAAAATCTCATCTTGAGAATGCTCTCCATCCTATTCTCCTATGCGCCTACTCACCTTAAAGGAAACAATGAGGTTAAATACGTATACCAAGAAGTCACATTTTTATCCTGTTCACTCCTGCTCATGTTGGCACGATATAGTCCATTATGCCGAAGTAGACATGTATTAAATGGATATGGACGTACAGGATTTATTGCTTTTTATGTGAACACTTTGTTTTGTTTTTTAAGTCGACATTCCTGTTTCCGACATTTTGTACTGTTTTGAAAATGTTTACTACATGCATAATTCGTTTATATTATACAGTCTAAAATATATTATACAGTCTAAAATTAATAAGTTGTGGCTTAGTAAGTTGTGTTTTTGTTAAATCTCATCGTTATAAATTTACCTCATTAAGCATGTTGTGCAAGTAGTAGGCTACTTATTACTTATATATATGTAACTGACTTAGGAGTGGGGAAGCCTCTTTAAAAGTTGTGGGTTTCAGATTTCAAATGCATCCATGCATTTTGCAGCCTCATAATAAGTAACTAAAGTTTATATCTCAATGTCATGTAATGTGTAATGTACAATTTGTACAAAGCAGGTGAGATGCATCAATGCACCATTATTACATATTAAAGCTTTACAATGAAATTTCAGACATGAGACAAAAGAAAATGCATGCAACTGCAGCAAGCAATTCTGTAAGAAGTACTGTGTAAATTTTGCAACCGATAACTTAGATAATTCTATCTAATCCATTATGATTCTTAATACAAATAAGTAAACATTCACAAAACAAGGCACCAGCAGTCTGTTCAATACATTCTATAAACCTTTAACATAGTCCAAAATACGACATGCATATACATTGTACAGGTATGTTTTTATTGCGTAAAAGTTAAAAATTCAGTTCTAGAATAATGAAGCAAATTGGAAAACTGGAATAAAAACTTTCAGAAACATGTAGTAAAAATCAGCTGAGATGAAAACTAAACTATTAGATAGAACTTACTGTTTATTGGACGTAATTAAATTGATTGCAATTTGTATTTCTTTTTTAGATCATCTACTTATTTCGTAATTTAATCTAAACATTAAATAGCTAGTTTTTAACTACTAAAAGTTTGCATAAAAACTCTGCAGCTTCTGATTACTCTTCCAATAATGGTGATTTGAGAAAAATTGACAATTGAGATAAATGAAAATGGCACATCAAGTGAACATAACTGAAACCAGTGCAATCCTGGAAGCTGTTTGTAGTTTAAAAAATGTTTCCATAATAAAATTATGTGGATTTGTTAAAGCACCAAATTAAGAAATGAATTGTTCTGAATTTAAGTCAGAAGTATCAAATTTTTAACAAAAGGCCATAACTTCACAGCTGTTTACTATTCCCATTTCAAGCATGATAATTATCGGTTATTAAAATTAATGCATGCTTTGATCTAAAGAATTCACAAATTAACCTTATTTTTCTCAAAAAGACAAATAGTATGAACAGTAAAACCCATCACAATTTGGTACATATTGCATCAATGAAATAATTATTTAAACTGAACAATCATACTCCTTGAAAATCAACTTGTGTAGTAAATGTAGTCGTGCGTGATCATGAAGATATTTAATAGCATCTAATGTACGATTCCGTGTATAAAGTAAAAATTACATTACCAAAAATTACACTGTATTACTACAACCAACATTGCTTAATTAGAAATTTAACTACTGCAGATTACAACACAAACTATGATCTGAAATTGAATATATTAGATATTTTACTTCAACGTGAAAATTTCACAGAAGAATAGCCAGGCTAATGTAATAACATTAGCATTGAGCAGTCAGGTGTGTTGTTTAAAGAACATGCAATACATTACTTGTGGCAAAATTGGTTCAAGGCAGAATATTAGTTTCAGGCTGGTTTCTACTGTTCCATTGCAAACATTACTTCCACTACTTTGAAATTCAATACTACATTTCTCTGTATACATGTCTGACTAACAACTTACACAAGTGACTACAATTTACAAGATTTCATGGCACAAAATGTATCTACAAATGCTAACAATGTTATTGATCCAGAAGAAAAAGTACACTACTTTTCTATTGATATTCATAGCAACTGCTTAAATAATATTTGAACAGTTTATAGTCACCTTAAAACTTACACGAAGGACGTCGAAGGTATATAATATATCCAGGGCTGAAAGTGGTTTGGGAAAGTTGCCAGGTCTCACTTTGGCAGAGGAGCACTCCTTTGACCCGTAAATTTTTCTGACGACGTTTTTTTAGTAATTTTCCGAAAATTATCCAAAATCCTACCGTTTTTACTCAGTTTTGGCACCTGGCGACCTTTTCTGCGACCCTGCTGAGACCCGGCAACAGCAGGTCTCAAAAATCGATGCCGGGTCGCAGACTCGGACCGACCCGGCTCAGTTTCAGCCCTGAATATATCTGAATAATCTTCTCATAGTACTCTAAATTTATGCCCTTACAGTGTTACATAAACACTGAATATTGCCTTCCTCATAAAATATTTTATTGCTTCCATGGTGCTTGTCACTCTGGCCAGTAAAAGACATAAAATACATTTTGCATACAAATGTACTTATCAAACAAATAAATCATTTGAAATTTAAAAAAATACCATTTGCCTAATAAATAGATTTTTGCAAATAATATATCAGATTTCAAGGCAAATGTAGTGATTCACAGCGATGTTATACTTGGTGATTACATGTCAAGTATGGTATTAAAGTTTTCATACTTGAGACCAAAGTACTTGAGACTTTACATGTGTGACAAAAGTTCTTTAAAATGGAAACATACAGTATACGAAAATGGAGTTTGACAGGCACTCGGATATTAACTCTTACGGTTTGGACATTATGTCAGTTCTTTTTTAGACCAGTGTTTAGCTGGACGTCAGCTTGACCAGAATTTCTTTTGAAACTTATTCCTTATTTGAAACCAAAATGCTCTTACTTGTACTCGAGACTGAAGTCCTTAAACATCTCTGCTGATATCATTCCAGTCATTGCTACACTATCGTATCTACAGATCTGCGTAGTACCTCTTGCAGAATGACTATTCAGAGGTGTTCTCAGCACAGAAGCACGTGGGAAAAATGCCTTTAAAAATGAGAGGGTCTGAAGAAAAACATTGATCCTTAGCAAGGGAGGAAGGTAATTCCTAATGGCTGGACCAGCCACAGCAAACGCCCAATGTTGGGCAAGAGCAGTCCTGATCCTGGGAAAAAAAAGGTCAGAGAACCGCAGAATGCAATGAGTGAGACAAAAGATGCGTATATATCTGCTTTTGCAAACAGTTTGAGAGGCATTTATGGACATTTCCCAGCTGTGCTTTAGACATCCGAAAGAGGATCTTGTGGTGGATGCGTGCAGTCATAGGAAGCCAATTAACATTAAAATTTGCTATACAAGTCTTCAGATTTATGAATACGTAGGACTAAAATATTTTGTAAATATTCTTCAAGAGCAATTCTTGAGGAGTGTATTCTTGATGAATGTAAGTGTCTAGGATGTTGATCAATGAACATACATCATTGATTTAGCCTTCACTGTTAAAGAAATGAATATCTCCTTGTTCTTGCCACAGTCAAGTGCACTTTAAAGTCTTAGTATAGCCTAAGTACGTGTACTTGAAACCAGAGTACTCAACTTGTACTGGTACTTTGGACCAAAGTTCTTTCACTGGTACTTGAGACCTATTATATGAAACCTAAGTACCGTACTTGAAACATCTCTGCTGAATGCTGATATCATACAATTGTCAATGCTACAAAAGAAACCATACTTCAGTTGAAGAAATACAACTTGGCTACTTCCTGTAACAATCTTCTCGCGTTAACTTAATACTTTTTTCACAGTTTAGACACAGACAAACTAAAATCAATACTGCCATTATGCATTCCTCAAATTATTAAAACTTATTCAACCAGCAGATACTACTCATGTAGCAGACAAACTTCCAGCCATCAATTGCCTACAACCAAACAGTAACATGGCCTATGGTGAAACAGCAATGGATACTTTCCACTGTGCCTGTCATGCAGTGCTCAATCATATGCTTGGACACAATAAATTTAAATGTACATAAAGCAAACGTAATGCAACTTAATAATTATATAATGACATAACTTTTCGGTATCAATCAATAATATCATTACATTTAGATCTAAACATAATTTATGACATTCGAACTTTTGCAGACACTGCACAGTAATACCTATAAAAAATTATTTTAAAATGCAAACCAAAATGTACTTGTGCATATTTGCATGCAGGCATATTTGTGCATATTTTTGACATATTTGTATGTTATGAGATTAATATTTACATATAATTTATGACATTTTGATCTTTTGTAGACTTTGCAAAACAATACCTTTACAAAATTTAAAAGTGCAAACCAAATTGCACTGGTGCATATTTGCATGTAGACACATATCTGGAAATTTATATTGCACAAGAACCTTTCAGAAACAGTGTCATAAAATGTGCAATGAAACAATATCACTGGCCCTGGTTTTGCAACATTATTATGCTTGCAATGTCCTAAATACTTTAAATAACCATACAAGTATGTGTAGCTCATTGCTGGGCTATAAGCAGTCTAAGACTGGCATATATATGATGCTTAAAGACCAGCTGATGCTTATTGTATTGTAAAAGTGCTGACACTGACAATTACACCAACCTGCATTTCCATTTCATGCCAAAGATGGAAAGAATTCTAGACATTGAATGCAAGAAAGTTTCTACAGATGTTCGAGTTTTAAGCAACATTGGTAATCAAACAGAAATGCTGAAACCAGATGTACGGAAAGAGCAGACATTTCTGTGTAGTGATTTCACGATTTCCAAGCCACTAGTAGAACACATTTGTCTAAATAATTAATCCATATACCTGCGGAATACTTCATAATAATATGCACTTCGTTTAAGCATAGCGTTTGTTCATCTTGTCAATGCTTTGAAGAATTCGACTCTGATGCTCCGGATTAGCAATGCCAAGCCGTGCCAGATCCTCCACTGTCATGTCCGTTAGAAAGTCAACAAGATCCCAACCATTGTCCATAAACTTTGACGCATATTGGATCAAACCAATGCCTGTCAGCCATTCGTTGATGGTGCCTGGCAATGGAGTCCGAGAAATGCTTGACTCAAGTCTCTGTCAAAAACCATAATTACATCAGTTCATAAAATACTTATAAGAGCTACCAGTCAATCAATTAATTAAACACTGAATCTAAGTTGACACACACACATGTGATTTCAGTCCAGCAGTGTTGCCTTCTATATCAGCTTGAAAATGGACTTCTACCAAAAAAACATGATTATTGATTTTTGTGTTTAATTAATGCAACTGCCCGTTTGACCCGCTGCTTTACAAAACCATATTATGCCACATGATGCACTAAGGTAAAAAAAGAAGTAAATATTGCATCGGGCAAATTCTTATTGAACAAATTCTTATTTGCATTTTCCCACGAAATGATTTGTGTAATCCGGAAACACATTAATAAGTGCATAACCTTAGTAAGTACACAAATAAGAATTACCTTTGGTATCCTTTCAGCGGTCTGTGCTCCTGGCAATGGTAGGGGAGGTCGATCCAACATGGCAGCCGATGAATCACAGTTTGAATAAACGTTGGTAGCAACATATGACGATGTTTTTCCCTGAGACTTGGACGTTGAGACGGATTCGCTAGCATGCTCAGAACGCCTCGCACCGAGGGCCACGTGTGGCGGCTGCACATTCTGCTGCGCTAAACCGCACGAAGATCCAATCCCAGGAGACGTCTGAGTGAACGGTGGAATCAACCGACCCTTGCGTGGCGGAAGGTTGGGTGGGCCGCCAGTTGAAGGAACGTCTTCGTAGACATTACCATCGTCTTGGGTGAGGTCGACGAGAGCATTGCCAGGTCGCAGAACAGCGTCCGGAAAACTGGCCAGACATGGGGTTGAAGCAGAGACCAGACTTGCACTGGAAATTCCTCCCGACTTGACGCCCTCACCGCATGCCCCACCCGCGGGCAGTGTGTCCCCAGCAGTCGCTCGATCGCCGGATCGCCGTTGCTGCTGTTGCTGAGATGGTTGTGGCTGCTGCTGCTGCGGTGGTTGTGGCAGCGGCTGCTGCTGCTGAGTTGCAATGACGAGGTCTGGCCTCTCCTGGTAAATGCCAGACGGATCGTTTTCCTGATGCAGGCATTCCAGATCGGTGTATATCAGATCTAAAAACATAATAATAATAATAATAATAACAATGACGATTTCTATGGCGCCGTAACAACTTTACCAACTTTCATCACATCACGCCCCAGAAGAAGCATTCTATTTCAAATAGCATAACGGCGATATAACACTCTTGCTAGTTTCAGGTCTCTTGAAAGCATTGTAAACATTTTATGTTTTTGTCTAGATGCAATATTGTATTACAGGTTCAAAATCTTTGTGCCTTGATAACATGATCAACTTGGTTTTCTATACATCAGACTTTCATCTTCTGACAAAGACTTTCTTCAACTCCAAAGAGGACTGACTACAGTTGGAAAGGTAACAAAAGAGCAACACTTTTAAGGAAACAATACTTACCACAATTCATAAAAATTTCACATTCATCTGATTTTCAAGTGTAGAAAAACAGAGGACATTAAATTCTAACCGAGCATCTGGTTTTGTTTTTATGTCGGACAAGATTGTACGTAAAGGACGCATATAAATACAGCAATGCATACAGTCAACAAACATCGAAAACAATACTTGCCATAGATTCTGTGTGATCTCTGATTCTGAAGTGAAGACGGTGTATTCTCTTTGGCTTTCACATGCATCAGACCCCTTAAGTAAAACAAAACGCCATCAGTATGGAATTCATTCATGAAGCTGTGTGCGTTTGATAAAGACAGCTAGACATTAAGTTCCTGTCTTCTATCATATGTGAACGCATCAAGACTGCATGCTCAAATAATAGGTATTGTTGGGTGCCATGGCGTTATCACTTCCTAAATGGATTCTCTCATATATAGGTTCTCTGTTCCATGGTACAGCAGCACCTCGGCATTTTTAACCTTGGTATTTCAAACTTCCAGATATATCAAATAATGGTCAGAAGTCTGGCCACAATCAAAACAAACACAAAAAATGTTAAACTCTGCTTTATTGAACAGGTCTGCTTATGCATTGCCGTATGAACACGCGCACACCTACATTTGTTTAGGATCCGACAGAGCTTGACGTGAATATCTATTTTGCTTACTTCGAACTTTGGATATATCGAACCATTAACAAAGGTCCCTCAAACTTCGATATAACAAAGTTTCGCTGTATATAACAAATATAAGGATGGGAATATGTTCACAAGCAAACTCCTTATTATGCCTACCTGATGAAGCCGGTTTCTTCACCAAAATGTGTAAGTGTGCTGTAGAACTTCTGAGGTTTTATGGCAAACATTGACTTCAAAGCGAGAACACATTCACCTGCAATGTATCACTGCTTACTGTAGATTAGGAAAATTTGACAACATATAAAAAATGGAGCTAAGCATTTCCCTCAGAACTGTGAATCGCTGATTCATTTTGGCATAACAACAGAAAGTTATAAAACTTCATAAAATCCCATTAATTTTACATCATTTCAAGATCATTTACGAAATAGCTAGCATAAAAACAAAACATTCATTTTGCCTTTTCCAGCAAGAGGTAGCAAAAGTCATTGTCCTGCACATCACAATGATAATGAACTAATAAACAATACCTGCCGAGTACTCAAAAAGTATAATTTAAAATGCATGCATTGAACTTCTGTCGTTAAACCGCTGACATGTTCTTGCACTCACAAACACTTTGTCATGACACCAAAAGAGTATGCTTTCTAAATTAACGCATGCTTTTTAAACTAACTGTTGAACATTTATATAAAATGTAATGAGTTCCTGAATGGGAACTTCTTGAATGTCCAAAGCCAGAACACACTCAAGGCCCAGACATTGCACGAAAGAGCCAAGAATCTTTGTACATTTTTGAGGAAAAAATTAACTTAAGGGAAAAAGCCAAATATTGACAGAATTTAAACCCTTTTGAAAAGAAATACCATAATATCACGAAGTTTTAAAGCTGTAAACCTGTTTCCATGCAAACTCATTGTAGCATGGTGCTTGCTATAACTACAAAAGATATCATCAGTAAAGGTTCCAGTGCATTTCAGTGGAACAACAACACACTTCTTTACACTATAAACATTAAGTACACACTTACCATATGACTCCATTCCGTCAGCAGTCTTAACGGCTACCAATAAATGCTGGTCTTCTAAGTAGTCACGATCATCAAATATTGGTTGCAGCTACAAAATCAGACATTGCTGCACTCGTTCAGATCGGCCATTAATGCTCTCTCTTTTGGTCACTGCAGCACATGTGTATGATGTGGAGTGTGTACCGGTATGCAGGCCATAGCAAATATGGAGTTGTATTGTGTTGCATGTTAAAGATGGTAAATGTATTTCAACATTTTAACAATGAGCTACGTTGGTCTCTCAGTCACTATCATTATTATCAACGAAATCCATTGCTTTAGTATCATGCACATTATTCAAATAAATGCAATTCTGTATTCCTTAGATACAGCCCCCTTCCACACACACACTGTCGTGATGCGATTTATAAATAAATACTTGTGAAAGCATTCATTTTTAAAAGAAACATTTAAAAGCGAACACGATTCCTGTCGTAAATAAACACTACATTTTACGTATCAGACGAGATGAGAAACGCTCACTTGAGGCAATTGAGTAGATGTCCATTTCGGACAGCAGTAGTTCTCTTTCTTGACATTGTCATAAACAGAGTTCTGTTTAGTTAAAACAGGGACTGAAAAATAACAAGAAAAGTCTCAGCAAATCTCATGAAATCATGATGGAATTAAATCTATATCCATAGTAGGTTGAGCAGTGAAAGTGAAAGAAACGTCTCGGCAAGTCTCTTGCGATTATGATGGCATGCAAGCTATAAGCTTATCCATTAAGTACCCTGTATGGCAGTGTATGCACTGCAGGTTAAACAAGATAAGCCTGATGTGTGGACCTCAAAAACATAAAAGAATCAACAGAATTAACTGGATTGAACAACAACAGCCAATGAGATCAGAGATATCAAGATTACTTGATTTTAGAGTACAGTATATAAGCACGTGTGTGGGGCAATCATGAAATAGATATACGTTGCTTGGCTAAGATGCAGTTGCTTGTGAACTGTATTAAAGCAGAATTGGCATTTAATGCATTTCAGAGCTTTATAAACAAATGGCTTCTGAAAAAAGATCAGATCTGACCAAATGGGCATATCTATATCTACAGTATCTGCAGATATATATATATATATATATATATATATATGTATATATATATATATATGTTTTCCAACATCTGGTATTTCAGACAACTCATTGTGACAATACAATGTACTGTGGATTTTACTTCAATTTGATTAGAATTTAACTAGCTTTCTATCAGAAATGGCTGGAAAACACACTTTAGGCGGTAAAACCAAAGACAAGAAGTGGTGTTTGGAATTATATCCAAAGTATAATATTGAAAAAAATGTCAGCAAATGCATCAAGTTTTCTCATAAATGATGAGGAAAACAGACCAAAGGATGATGCAACTCAATAAACCTTAAGAACGACTTGCAGTCTTTTCACAGGACTGAGTTTACTACAACTCTTAAAGAAAGACAGGCAAAAAAAGCTCTGAAAAGTAGAACTGGACCTTGGAGCACAAATAGCTGAGTAATGATAAATACGAATGAAACTAAAGCCTGAAATATAATAGCTGAAAAGCAAAGGGTTTTGTTATTTCAGCTAAAATTGAAACTAAAACTCACAAGATAAAAATAACTAATTACAAAGTTCTAAAACTATTGACTGAGTAAATACATAAATAACTTAGACTAAAGCGACAACCAAAACTTCACTAGACTCCAGTGCCGGTGCAACCTATCCCCCAGTGATGGAAATACGTATACAGAAATACCCTCACAATGCATCTGAAGGTAAAGTTTTGAATAGTTATCGACATTTCTACAGACCTTCAAGGCACGATGAATGGAATTCAATTTTGAAGTTGTCTTGCCTGCTCGTTCTCACCTGCGAAACAAAAGATATCATTGAGATTGCTTTATTGAACATCAGACAAAATTGGGACATATTGAACAAAGTACATAAATATTGCTAGAAATATAGCATTTCCAGACAATGCCTAAAGTCTTTTTTTGTTATACAATTCTCCCCTATAGAGCTGTTTGTTGTGCATGCAGTGGCCTGCTGTAACATTTGGGACAAGCACTCTGGTTTGTCTCTGCGGTCATCCAAAACTTACCTAATTTCTGTTTGCATTTGAAATTAATAATAATAAAAATAATTTTTTCTTTAATGCAACACCTGCAAATGCACTGCGCTTTACATGGACATTGGACAAGTTATGCAGCAATCTTAATTTACATAAAACTCAACTACTAACTGAACAAACAGCCTGCAATACACAGCGCACGAAGCATGCCCGCCCAATGGAGACTCAAACTCGTTACCTCTTGCTCTCTATGCCAGAGTGTTATCCATTACTCTACCGGTCCCCCCCTCCATGGAACATATTACATTAATCTGACCATTCCATTTACAGATGTCTGTCCTGCAACAAAATGTCAATGGTTACATTACGATACCCTGTATTCCTTATAATGAAGATTTTAATTGAAACCAAACCTCTGCACCAATTTCTTCAAAAATGATTTTCATGTCACCACTGAGTGCACATCCTCCTTTGGCGGACGTAAACTGGGTTGTGACGCCAATGTCAAACGTGGCAAAGACTGGTTTATGGTCGCTCGAACATATTCGGTCAGTACAACCTGTTAAACAGCCATATGCAAAACATCTACTAATTAATGATTGGACGGATGCTGAATACTCGCAAACATCTTCATTAAAGTCTAACATCAGATTTTACATGCTGTTGCTTATAGATAATTTAATATTGACCATAGCTTTCCTATAAGTACAGACAATATTGTTTTGAATAAACTGTAAAATGAGAATTTAATATTAGCAAGGCTCGATATCGACACATACAATTAGGTGACAAAAGATGCATTACCATAAGAAGTGTTGAAAATAGGAGTCTCAGGATAACTGTGCCACAAAATACGGTCACAGTATGAAGGCGCGTTGATTCTTGTCTAAATATTCAAAGCACAAAATCTTAAAATTCACATCCAAGACAGAAATAAAATAATCTTACAGAACAAATAAGACTTGGAGGTCCAAAAGAGTCAAATTTCATATTATCTCTATGTAAAATTAAATAATTAAAATTAATAAAATATTCAGTTTTACTCTAATTTACAATGTCTCAGTACGTGAGAAAACAAACATCTCAGTATGTTCCAAATCTTCTGTAACAGAACCTTTGAACTTCACTAATCTAAATTTAAGAAAAGCATTTGAAATCGATGTAGTTGAAGAACTGAAGAAACGTATCGAGAAGGAGAGAGACAGATTTAGACAAACAGACACAAGTGTTTAGAAATGGAGTTGATAATTTACAGTCTATTATGGAAAAATAAAAACCATCAAGAGATTAAAATTAAAGCTGGATGAGTTCGAGAACTGAAGAAAAACTAGCGAGAGTAAAAAATAACATAAGAAATCATCTTACACCGGTTGTTTTGAACTTCTGCCAAACATATCTGTCTCGCGTTCCTTTTTTGAACCGGTAAGTAGGAGGGAAAGAGACTTCCTCTTCTCCTGAAAAATATTTCAGTAATGCTTTAACGAAACAAAAATAAACAGGAAAGTGAAAAACGAATTAAAAAATTACATTCTGTGATTTTCCCTTCTGCTGAAAAACAATTCAATAGTGTTTTAATTAAAAACAAATAAACAGAAAAGGAAACGAAAAGAAACAAATGTTTCAAAACACCATGCTGTGCTGTAATTGTGAATCCGCAAAAAAAACCATAAAAGTAATTTATAGGTTGTTAGTTGTAGCTACTAATATGGTACACAAGTATTTAGTAATTAAACTCTTTATTTAGACAAACTGAGTTTGCATTTAAACCGCTTTGCTTTAACATAATTTATTGCTAAATTTACAGCAAGAGGATCAAAAGAACTAAATAATCTAATAACAAAAGCTTTAGATCATGGGTAGAAACTTTACGACCTTAACAATGTCAAACAGTGCATCAATTTCAAACTCAAAGCTTATATGATATTAATTATTGACAGAATAATTATTTTCAAAGTCATAATTTCTACCACTAAATGTGTTAATTCTTCACATAAACTTATAGTCTTACAGTAATTTTCAAGCTCTATTCAGTCAGTAAGCAGCACGAAGGATTTAAGAGACTCACGGAATTCGATGAAAGCCTCTTTATTCTGTTGCGTACGTCGAAGTTGATCATACTCGAGAAGTGCCGTGTAATTGGTTGATTCCTTTATCTTTTTTATGATAACCTGCGTAATTAATCAGCATATTTCAACACATTAGCAAAGAAAACTTCTCAAATAACATCTAAAAACTTGTCAAATTCAATTTAGGTAAATTCTGACTGGTTTTACTAACTGTCATCAACTCTAACATTGCTACAAAACTCCAACCACAAACCAGCTTTAAATCCAAAAGGTGACTAGCCAAATGTGTTGATGGAGATAACCAATTTCAAAAGAAAAACTAGGATTTCAGTAATTAAAACAACATATATACAGTAATCTTTTAGTTATCAAAAAGACTCACATATTTTAGATATCAACATGGCTTTACATAGAAAGTGACCATTGATTGATTGATGCTTTTCATTCTACCACATTATAAAATTTTGTAGACTTCATGAAAAAAATTAGCACATATAAAAATCAGTACATCTCGACAGATAAATATATAAGTTCTATTGCTGAAACGCAATCAACAGCATGCAGCACGTGAAAAGATAGAACTACAGTAAAAAAAAGCTAATTGAAATAGATAAATAAAATTTATGGCTACCAACCAGCGAATCCAATTCTTCAATTCGATAGTTAAGATCACCGAAGAAGAACAAATGATGGAAGTGCTTTGTAATGTCAAATGGACCAAGTTTCTTCGGGGCTAGGTCCAGGCCTTTCAGAATATCATGGAAATTCTGATTTCGCCTGAAAACAACAACGTTCTTTCAAACTATCTTTCTGAGACCTATCTGCCCATTCGCTGCTACTCAAAATACATGAAATCCTTTAAAAAAATCATCTTTAAATTGATTCAAAACAACCGAAAATCACCCGTTGCATCGTCTTTATTCACCACTGTGTTTGTAAAATATGACTAAAAAGAAATGGGCCGTGGAGTGGACTTTCATGTCTGATGTCCTTGCAACTATCCTATGTGTGTATAAATAACCAAAGGAAACATTGTAGTTTATTCGTTGGCCTAATTAAAGGCTAACTCATTGACACAGAACGTATGTTAGCTCCTAAACTTCAAACTGCATTGGTTAAGTGCACCTATAATGTCACAATGTTGCACCTGTGGTGTCTGGAAAGTTTTCCGATCTTGCAATTTTGCACACATGGTACGCCAAGGGTTAAGTAAGACTCGCAAGTAGATGCCAGTCAAGCTTTTCAAATCATGTCAACCTAAAAAATGGGATTGCCCCATTCTTTTCAATAATATTCTAGAATAAGAAAATTCAGATATAACATCTAAAAAACTTTCCATTCCAGTAATTTGTATATTAAGTCAAACAGAACAGACTCGGAGAAAACTTTTGAGCAAAGTACCTCTTGTTTTTCTCGTGACCAGACGTCAGATGAGCGCATATGAAGCAGAAAGACGTCCGACTGAAGTTGAAGGAAACGCCGACTGCACCCTTATTGCCTAAACATAATTAGAAAAGTCTGACCAATAACATTTCAGCAGCAACAATGTTCAGTCCAATAAAACCCCCACCTGAACCCTTTTATTATCATTGTTATAATAATAAAAATTAATATCACCCCATTTTTTAATGTGTATAAAGATCACCAGGGCGGCCAAGGAAAAGGTGGATGGATGAGATTAATGAAACTACAGGAATGAACTTGGAAAACTAACGGAAGCGACATCAGAAGGAAAGCAATGGAGAAAACGGATCATGACGGTCGCTAGAGCTCAGAGAGCTGAAAGCACAAGGTAACAAGGTATAAAGATCACACGAATCTGAAATGTGGTTAGTTAGTTAGCATTAAAGACTATTGATTATTATAGTTACTTAACTAGCATTATAGTAGCACAACAAATTTTTTTTGAATTTTGCTGAAGTTTCAACTAGCAACTTAAAATCTGGAAAGGGTGTCCCATTAGCAGTGTTTCTATCATGCCAGTATTTCAGCTGAACAAAAATCCGAGAATCGAACATCTAAAACAAAAACATTTTAGATAACAATGCACCCACCATAACGTTGCGGCGCCATAGAAATTGTCATTGTTATTATTATACTTAATTCCCATTGAAATGCAGAACAAGGCAATTTGAACATGTTTCTCATGATTACCAAAAAGTGTTCCTGATGTCATTAAAACACCAAAACAGTTCAATTTACCAAGAGCATTCGCCAGACCCGTTTTCACCGTTGATTGCTGGACGTGACTGATCTTATTCTTGTGTTCTTGTTTGGCAAATATGACCAAACGTATGCCCCACAGAGTTGACAAGGCTACCTGCAAAACAGGACTAAAGTATACGAATAACAAAAAAATTATCAAGAAATTTTTGTAATTTACCAATAACATAGACAAATTCTTTTACTAATAAAATATAGCACCAATCATAAAAATAAGCAAGACAACAATAACTGTAAATGTTTGAGTGCATTGCTAGTCAAAATCTTATTCTCCACTTAGAAATCTTATAGCTGGAAAGCAATGCTAAATAATACAACTATTAACATTAACAGAAAATAAGAATTCTCCACTTTTAAAGGATGAACTATCAACTCATCTCACGCCAGTAAAACCGTTTTCTCAGCTAATTCAGCTATTCAGACCTGATAGAACTCTTCTCCAAACGTCTCCATGAGAAGAATTTTCAGTCGATTCGTCCATTCCTTGTCCGAAAGAACCGATTCCTGAGTTCCGAAGACGTAAATGTCATGAGGTATCATTGCGAGGGTAGTGTTGCGCTTCTTACCCAAACCATCGGACTTAATCCACTGCAGTAGACTGTACATCGGCACCTCATCACCTACGTCACACAAAATATACGTCCACACGGGCAAATGAACAAAAGTTTCACACAAGAATGATGACTTGCATATACCGAGGGGGGGGGGCAGTAGCGCATTGGATAACACCCTTCCATGGAGAGCGAGAGGTATAGAGATCGAGCCACATAGGGCAGACGTGTTTTGTAGGCTGCTATTGGTGCCATTGAATTGCAGGCTGTCTGTTCTGTTACTAGCTAAAATTGATGTTAATTAAGATTGTTGCATAACTTGCACATGTATGTACAATGCAGTGCTTTTGCAGGCGTTTCATTAAAGAAAAAATTATTATATATAGTACTGTATTGCAGGACATAAGAACACATAAACACTGGTTCAGTAATCTTGTTTTCGATGTCATATCTTCTTGTCTCAAAGCCCAACAGTGCAATCAGCAGATTTGAATGATCAGTCTTTTAAGCCACAACAAAAATCTTGCCTAATGTAATGTAAGATGTAAATGTATGATGTAATGTAAGATTTAATACAAGAGATGCAATGTAGCACAATGCGTTTATAGAAGCTTAGACAGAGAGGTTAAATGCCAAAGCAGTGTCTTATATAAGAGGACCAATATCATACGTTCGAAAAATGACGCCAGTAGTACATAATGACCCAATCCATATCATTTGCCTGCATTGATCCCTCTCCATGGAATGGGCTTCCCCCATCAGTTCGCTCTGCCATCCTCTCTTGTAGTGTATCCTTGCCTTTCTCTCGTCTAAAATATTGCCTTTTTCTCGGGGTTCAACACACTGGGAGCGCTTGTGAAAGGCTCTTGCTGCAAGAAGCACTTTATAAATGGCTATATACAATACAATACATAAGATAATGTCTTTTTGTGTGGACAAACCCATATTCCAGGTTCCGACGTAAAACGAGATCTTCTTCACTTCTCGATGCATGCTGTGCATGTTCTTCAGCTGCTGGACCAACTGGCAGAAGTTCTCTCGCTGTCGAACGTCTTCGAACACGTACGTCTTGAGGCCCAGTCCTGTCACTCTCACGTCAAGGCGAGAGTTGTTAGCGGTACTTAGCACCAGCTGCTCAACTTCATAACCAAAGAAGAAAATGTGTTCTCAATTCACAACCTCTGCATTTCTGTTTCTAACCAGTTAACGAAACAAACAATTTTAAGACAATTGATTTTCAAGCTGCAGTAGTCTTGAATACATATTCAAATATGCGCACTGTGGAACTTCAACAGCGTGCTTTTGTCAGTAAACACTCATTCATTATTAGAATTTATATAGCACCTCTTCAGAAACTAATAATTAATAAGATAGATCAACACAAACAACTGCAAAATAAATTTTACCTGCTGATGCAAACTGATAAAAATCATTTTCTTAAACGAGCCTTCTACAAGTTGCACAAGCCTAGAGCATGGACATACATAGACAGCGTCCATCCTACACTGACCATTTAATCATTTCTGAGATGTATATAGTGTGACTTCAAGAGCATCTACTCAGAAGTACTCCACGACACAAACCTGGCTAAAGATAACAGTTTTTAAGAGCAGAATGGAAAATGGTCTCAAAGTCTCTAGGCATTAGACATAGTTCCACAGGGAGACAATTCCAGATTGCAGGGCCAGCAACAGAAAAGAAACAGCACTGCAATAGAAGTGTTCCAATTGGGATACAAGAGTCTCACAGCCTGTTTTAGAAGAATAGAAAGAGCCATGGTGCTGGACGCTCATTGTTGGTGGAGCAGCAGAGCTCCTGTAAACAGCCATACGCACGATGCAGCAATAAAACTAAGGAAGAGATCCTTTAAGTGATCCCCTGTGGGAAAGGGAGCCAATGCAGGACATCCCGCATATATTCAGTGAAATGACCAAATCTTGGGATGCGACCAAAAAGGTGCAAGACCCAATCCAAACACCCAACCCAAGTCACCGGAAGACTAAAAAGACTAAGACTAAAAAGACTAAGACTAAGACTAAAAAGACTAAGTCCAGATCAATATATAATTTTTCTCGGACAGAATACTAAACATATATGCTATACAATTCAGCAAGAAATTAACGAAATCACTATTAAAGATAAACTGACTTCTGTCATGAGTGAAAACGTTTTTCTCGTTGAGACAGTCTTTGTTGGGTTTGATCGCCAAAAGTTTGCCAGCCTGTATGTCAACCGTAAGCTTAATTTTAGCTTGGCTGCCTCGTGACAAGACTTTTGCCTACACAGATGAAAACAAAATGTCAGATAATATTCAACTCAAATGAAAATAATAATGCAAGTCAATACACTGCATCATTGCCCCAGATACATTGGTGAAATTTAACTACCAACACACCACACCACCACCACCACCATTCTGCAAAACCTTACTTTATGTAATATGCAAATGCAACATGAAGCCATCAGTGCCCTTCACCTCGAAGGATGTTGCTGGAATCATTGGTTTAACTGGAACTCTTCCAAGTGGTTGCCTTGTTCCATCCAACATCTGTGCTCCTCCCTCTTTCCACATCGTCGTCAGGTCAGTGAACTTTAGTTTAGCCTGCAGTACAATTGAACGTCATCGTCATAAAAGAAGTGGTAAACAATTAGCGTCACACGGCAAAGTGAAATCAAAAGTGCAAAGCACGCACTCACACAGTCAATGCAAATTGGCCCATATATTATTTGAGTACATGCAAGCATTTTGATAACACAATGACTAAGCAAATGTAAACAAACTGACACCATTACTTTAAATGACCCTCTGGGAATAACAACAGCTATATGCAAAGTTGGCTCAGCACAGTGGCGGATCCAGGGGGGCCAATCCGGCCATGGCCCCCCCCATTGAAAACTGCCATGGGATGTGGCCCCCCCCATTTGGTCTGAAATTAGCAATACGAATATGGGTGTAATGGATATTGGCCCCCTATTCAAAAAATTGTTTCGGTTTCCAAGGTGAGGACTAAAAAAAAAAGGTCATCAACTTTTTTGGCGGATGAAATGGTATGATTTTCCAGAAAATTTTGGCTGATGACAAAAAAAAGGTCATCAACTTTTTCGGCGGATGAAATGGTATGATTTTCCCGAAAATTTTGGCCAATGACAAAAAAAATTGGGGGGGGGGGAATTTTTTTCCCTTTTCCCATCCGAGATCTAAGATTTTGGCCCCCCCCCCTTGAAACAGTTCTGGATCCGCCACTGGCTCAGCAAAGTTAAGTAAACTCAGTGTTATGAAGTTCATAATATATGACGTATAAGCACCTAGACACTCTGGCACAGCCAGGAAACAAATTTTGGGGTTTCCATTTGAAAGGTTTCCATTTTATATGGTCACATTGTAAGAGGTCAGTTTTGAAATTCTATTCGACCAAAATTTATATGGTATATGGTGTTTTAAACCCGTAAACCCTAAATACGACCATGTACCAATATACATAAATGCACTAAGTATTACACGATTATTACATGCATATTTCAGTAGCAGCCTTCACAGGTCAGCTTTGCTGAAGGATTATTTGGTTTACATCCAAGCATGACAGAAATTTTCAACCATCAAATACTTAAACATTCAAAAACCAACTACAGTACCAGCTCTAAATGACAAAGAGAAAAGCAGATCCTTAACACGTTGGACGCGAGGGACGTGTATACACGTCCCCCATTGAGTCATTTAACACAGCAAATAAGCAGTCAACGTGTTAAGCCACCAGCCACAGCAGGCAGTAATAGGCCTACAGATAGAGTGCTAGCAACATCACTTTATTAGCCTCAGCATTGGCTAGTTCTCTCCCTTGCATCTCATTCTCACGTTGACAGTGTACACTGTACACAGTGTACAGCTCATGCATTCACTTTGCCACTGAACACACAAACTTTACTACATCTTCTGACAGTCCAGCATTCTAACTGCCCCCCTGCACCCAACCGTAGAAATCGAAATTTAAAATGCCGTAGCATGAATTTTAGCAGCAGACTCATTTATACAAGTTACGGTAAAAAGATGAACAGAGTATGAACACTCAAAAGCGCGAACGCAATGTGAACATTGATAGCAAAAGAATTGTACCGACTTTTTTCTCAAGATTTTGAACGGCAGACTTGCAGCGCAATATTCTCTCAAAAACACTTGCCATGTCATGTTCCTGAGTTTGCTGAAACAAGTCAACAATGCTCAAACATTAATTTTGAAGACCAAACATAAAATAGATAGCAGCTGCCAAACAAACATACTCACAACCTATAAATGCTCATACACCACAACAATGTAAATATTGCAAGCAAGGTTTCATAGGTAGCTAGATTATAAGTTTACTAAATAAACCAAAAGTATATGGTGTCTATCAGGTTTTTTTTATCAGTACAACAATAATAATATACCTATATATTTACAATCGTATAATTGTAATCGTGCGAATAAATATTTTAATTTAATAATCTCATTTATTGCTCCATAATAACAAAAGCAATGTACAAGAGATATATAAAAAAATCAAAAGGTGCCAAGAGAGTAGATACAACCAGAACAGAACACTCAAAAACAAAAACTAGAAAACTTTTACGAAAAGATGCATACCCATCACTATATTACCTGGTATTAGAACTAATAATGTCACTCAGCCTAATTAACACAGAGGCATGAATCAAATTAAATGAACGACTGATGAAAAATCTTTGATTTGCTGATGAAATTTGCCCTCCTTGTTATAAGCAGCCCAGAACTACAGGATATCATGACACAGACTGATGAAACTAGCAGAGATTCTGCATAATGATCAATGAAGAATAAACCAAAACAATGATGATTGAAAAGACCAAAGAGAGGCCAGTTAAACTATCAATACAAATCAAGGACAAACTATTGAGTAAGTATTAATACAATTCAAGGACAAACTATTGAGTAAGTATAACAATTCATCTACACAGGAAGTCTAATAAATGCAAATGCCCGAAACAAATTACTACAAAGGAGAATCTGATGCATTTCAAAAGGTCTTCGAATAATGAACAGGATATGAGGAAGTAGAAAATTAACAAAAAACCAACATAAAATATAAAAAACGATGATAAAATTGATTGTCAAATACAGAAAAGAATGTTGAACACTGCGACAAGAAGATCAGAAAGGAATTGCTACAGAGTAAATGAGCTGACTAAAGAAGATCACTGCGATTTCAGAAAATAAGAAACGATGATTCAAGACTACATATATATTATATCCAAATGAAAATCTGGACTGATATTTGGAGAAGGCCATTGACAGAATCCCATGCAATGCACAACATGCAAGGTTCAACAGAGGACACAGAAACAAAGGGGCATACAAAGATGAGACTACATTGATAACGACTCAAATCAAATTAGGCGAGTGGCATATTGCAAACATTTTGATTTCATCAAAGACTTGACCCTTGTGCAATTAGAATGTACATAATTAAATGCAACCGTTTATAATAACACGATATCGAGCAATTAGAGCAAGTAGGTCAATTGCACACAGTGACAGCCACCCATCCCAATAATAATCTGTCTAAATAGAATAAACATCAAACAAAAGGTCTGTCGCCATAACTTGCATAATAATCATATGGTGAGTTGTCTATAGAATGGCATGGTTTGATAGCGAAACACTTGAAAAAGCAAACTTTATTAGTCAGCGGATTACACATTCCGGATCCTCATAATTCGGCTTACCGATCCGGATTTCAGTTATGTCCTAATTAAATAATAGAAATGAAGACATGAGAATAATTAACTGGACTAAAAACAACAACTTAAGGAGCAATGGATATGACAAATGACCAAGGGCAACAGAGATCATTTAATCATAACCATCATCACCAAAAGGCTGGCATCAAGAACAGATGGTGATGATGATGATGATGAGGATGATAAACTATTATGCATGATATTTTTTCAGATATTTGTACTATATGCCTATATAGTTACAATTGTAGATTCTATGTATGATTGCGGAAACATATCTATTTATATTTAACATAATTTATTGCTTGCAAAAAATTATATAGATAATGCAACATACAGACGTATTTCAGGTTACAAAAGGCAGACCCTTAAGATACCGAAATTCTGCATATTAAGGTCACCAATTTGGTAATATCATCATCATCATCGCTATCCCTGGGTTAACAACCCGTAGGTGTCAGACGCCACTCTCTGTCTGAGTCTGTCTCGCATCATGCTACCCAGCCTCAACCGGTCCGGTCAGCAGGTCCGCTCCATACCATTAACATCTTGGAGCTGCTAAACCACCTTGTCCGATTGAAGAGAATATTGGGAGAGAGGTACGAAGGACAACCTGGGTCAATGCCCGTATGTGGCCCACGTATGCTCTCTCCTTCGACTCTCTCCACCGGTCTGTCCTGACCGGCCTGTGCATGTCTGCTCCACATCATAACACCTTGAAGCATCTGGGTCGCTATGTCACTTGATAATATATTGGATTGAAATTAACAGGATAGAAGGAACCAGAACCTATGTGTGTGTGCATGTATTTACGCATGCAAATTTATGCATGTGTGCAATTGTATGAGCACAATGTACATTGTACTGGAGTATGTATGCATGCGTGTGTGCACATACACTCAAGTGTACATACAGTGGGTGTATGGCAGCTTCAAGGCTATATAATAATTAATTAATTATATAAATAATATATAATTATATATATATATATATATATATATACATCAAATTTCCATGAAACGGCAGAAAGCACTTAATTAAACCCAGTCACTCAAAAACACATACTGGTATGTGTTTGCTAAGATAAAGTAATTATTGTCATTTACTGTTTTTTCAGTGTCAACAAGAGGCGCTGTGGTGATTGGTCCAAATAACTGACGACAAAGGTCAATCTTCACCATCAAGTTCTCCACGTGTCTTAAATGAAAAAAAAAACTTAATTTAAATATTGTTTGATCAAAGTCAGACATTAATAGCAAAAGGAAAGCAGGCCACTAGGAGCAGACAATGGGATCCTAGGTACTTTTCACCCACGGTAGGTAAGCACGTGGATTAAACAACCTGAAACTAACTTTTAATCAAGTAATTGCATTCTCTCAAAGGCAGCAGCAATAGATTGTAGCTGTGGTTCATCTCATACTTGCTAACGGAAGGATCACATCATCATCATATCGCCTATTAGGCCAGAGTTAATGACTGGAAATCCATGCTAATAGCACTCGTGATAGTAGCACTTGTGATAGTAGCACTTGAGAAAGTATCAGTCAACCAAACCTCAATCAAAACAGTTAATGAGCTATCTTCGTCAGGCACTCACTTTGGCTTTGTCTAAATCACACATAACCAAACAGATGCAACAAGACCTTAGAAGAAAACAGCGTGACGAAAGTCAGCTTAAATCTATAAAAAGGAAATTAATGTCCTTCAAAACAGTCATTGTCAAGCAGTCCAGTAAACCAATGATCCCATAAAGATCGCAAAAGCATTAATGGCTCGTGTTCAACCCAGTCATCAGACTACAAAAGCAGTAGGGTGACTTAGCTGCCATGTAACAGAGCATACAGAGTACGAATGAAGGTGAATAGATAGGCAAAATATGTGTTCTCTCCACATATCTGAAGCTGTAGTTGCATGACTGCGTTGAAACATGCAACCAATGCTTTTCCATCCCTGCTGGATATAATCAATCCCAAGGGTGGAACACCATGACAAGCACTTACCTTATCATCAAGGCTTCAAATCGCCTACATGCAAACTGATAATGAGCGAGTGGTTTAGGGCAATAGTAACACTCTGGGACAAAGAACAGAAGATCAGCAAGGACAATAGGACATGAGATCACTGCCTTGTTAATCTCAAAAAGACCTACAACCTTTAATTCACTAGATGACATTGGTAAAATTAGCACTAGAGAGCGTGATGGGTGCAATGGATGCTGGATACCAAACAGCTAAATTCGACTACTGTAACAACTTGCGATCATCCGTTCATACAATGAATGTAATCCTATTGCATTCACGTCAGTTTGAAATAATAAACGAATATTTTTTAAACAGTCTATGTTCATAAGGAAAAGTTTTGGTGACAGATCTTTATCTCACAGATGTTACCACCCAAAACTGAGGGGTTTCGACACTGAATATTCTGCAGGAAAACCTTATGCTTGCATGCTGATCTGGCATATGTCTATGCCAGTGTATGTTTGAATGCATGCATGTGTACACTTGCACAAAACACCACCACCACCAGGATTAGGACGTGCTGAAAGGAAACGGAACACTACCAGCTAATGATCTGTAAACAACAACATTGTGTCAACTGCTGCAGCACCAACAAAACAGTTCGCTGACAAAAACGAGTCACTCCTCCACATACCCGCAGCATACAGACACGTCAGATGACTCAGATTAGATCCTGTTTGCTCGAGCTGCAAATCTGCCGCCATTTTATATCTATATCAAATATAAAGTGTTAGCTGCTGATTAACTCACTATTATAATTATATGATAATGCATCTAACAGTAATCTGTAATTTGTCGGGTTTTTCAAACACTCCAAACATTCTAAATTTTCAAAATGTAAACTTTGATATATTATAAGGCTGGCTAGCCAACATTATATCCAAATTTTTCACACAAAAAACCTAAATCATGATTTTCTTTTGTATTCTGTTTGAACTTCAATGAAGAAGAGTTCGATAGTCCACCTGTCTATATCCTTTGCAGTTTCATCCATGACATGGCGTAGCTGAATTAAAGTTTCGCCACCAGCAGCCGTGGTCTGGGCATCTAGATTCGCCCCTCTTTCGATGTAATTCTGAAGAACATTGATGAACGGTCCATCGCATCTGAAACATAAAATAAATTGAGTAACTATTAAGCAACATAAGTCACAGCCTGGATGTGCAGGAATGAGTTTCGGACCAGTTGCAACAAATATACTCAGGTGCCGCCCTGTGAAGCGATTTGAATGCAAGCAGGCTCAGCTTGAACCCAACAAGGAACAAAACAGGTAACCAATGTAGGAGTGGCATAACGTGATCATATGTATTCTCCAACATCAATCTTTACTTTTTGCCTCAACATACCCTACCACTGGCTTGCAGAGACATATAAAAAACAGCATAATGACGAACTACATACATTACCTTGACAGATTTAAGCTTCGGAACCGCTGCAGGAAATATTGATACAGGAAGTCATTGATGTTGCTTTGTGCTGCATTTCCATCACGCATTGAACCAGGCTCCGTATCAATAGATGGAGGAACGACTTCAAACTGAAGACCATCGGCCTCATCTTCCACTTTCTCCTCATCTGGAAATAAAAGTTACATAGATGTTTCAGATAAAGTTTCTCCGGGCAAAGTCTAGAAACTGATTCTGCGATTGCAGTACATAACACATGTAGCTACAGACATCACTAAGCAAAGTTCATTGAAAGAAATTCTAGCCCATGAGTGATCCCTCATATTATCCCATGAAACCAGACACTTGCAGGTGTGACTATTTAAGATCTGCTTGTCAAAGAGCATATGTTTTTAAGCAATTAATCATCAGAAGTGAAAGGTCATATAAAGCAGTCGACCATCTTAACGTAAACTCTCATCAACTACTCTAGCATTCAAGTGCTTTATGTGACAGTTTTAATATGTAGGCAGACATAATAGGCAACGACGATTGACAGATTTACACACGTAACCTTATTAAAACAACAAACCTGCAGAGTCTTCATCATCCGACACGCTATCGGAGGCTATTGGATATACGAGTGGACCGGCCATGCCATTCTTCGGTCCTCGTTGCATGTATTCGTGAATCAATTGCGTGAGATCAACATACTTTCGACACACAACGCCAGCTTCACTCTGCACAACCAACACATATGCATAATAGCCAGCTTAATGGTCATTGCATGCATAAAAGTATATTCTAATCTGGGAATAACATTGCAAAAAGTATTAGAACGCGATGTCATCAGGCATGCACATGCCCTAGGGCACTATAATCGTCAAGTGCGCATCACATCACTAATTCAACACAGGCAGCACGAACTTCACAACAGTGCACAATACACACTTTCACTTAAAAGTAATTTCCACTTAAAAGTAGCAAAGGATGACTGTCTTGACTTATGGCTTTGACGATGCTTTCGCACGTGACAGCCACCCAGCTATGGAAAATCTCCACATCTCTCTCTTGGGCTTTGTGCGTCGCCTCCTGTATGGACCAACCCATCTCCCGACAGTCCTCACGTATCATGTCGACCCATCTCTTCTTTGGTCTTCTCTTTTTTCTTTTTCCATGCACATATCCGTTGACAGCTATCTTTGGGTATCTCTCATCCCGCATTCTGGTTACATGGCCAATGTAGCGTAACCACTTGCCCTGAATTCTGTGTATTAAATCATGCTGAATATTCAGCCAGTTGTATATCTCTGTATTCCTTGTCCTGTCCCTTCTCATGACTCCCTCCAGATATCTTTTGTAGGCATGCCACTTCAAACACCCTCAGCCACTACTTCTGTGCTTCCCTCAGTGTCCAAGTCTCCGAATTGTACAGCAATGCACTCAGCACGAACGTCTTACACATCTGAACTTTTGTGGCCTTTCCTATTTCCTTCAAGCACCAAACCTTACCCAGCACCTGGAGTATTCCTCTGGCTACCCCGATTCTTTTGTCCACGTCCGTTTCAGATTCTCCATATGTACTAATGGCTCCCCCCAGATACACGAAGCTCTCCGTCTGTTCTAGTTGGTGTCCATCCGCAAAGTTTTGCACTATCTAAAGAGAAGCTCTAGACAAGAAAGCATGGCCACAGTACTTAAAGAAAAACAAGTGCTAATCATAACAGCAGATAAGGAGCTTAGAGCCATTGTTCAAAGACAGACCTGAATTGCAAGCCTTCCTTCGCCATCTGGGAGAATTCTGTACTGGTGAACACGTTTTTCAAAACTGAAAAAATACATTATAAGCTAGCAATTGCAAGTCCAGTGTTTCATCTGTTTAATTGTTTTGGGATACTAGTTAGTCATAATCTTCAAATGTGTGTTTCATCATGTTTTAAGCTCCCCGTTCGTGGCAAAACAAAGTTCATTTATCACAACCACTTTATCCTCCATATAAAAATGGCAGATCTATGAAGGTCAACTAGTCTAACACAACATTATAGTGCGAATCTGTTTTATAATGTTTTGGGTACTAGTTAAACATAATTAATCAGCACAAGTATCCACAAAAGATATCATCAGTTGTGACAGCAGTAAGATTCATAGTTGTAAAAAGATTTGTTCGTTTTTATTCTCTCCCCAAAAATTGTTTTTTCGTTTTTTATTTTTCACATAGTTGTTCCATTTTTTATTTTGTATGTAACTTTATTTATTTATTTACTGTCTATTATCATTTTCCTTAATTTTATTTTTTCTTACATTCTTTACGTTTTCACCGTACTCTCTAGGATTCAGCTAACTAATGTCATTAATTATGTAATTGATAAGTCATCATTTGAGAAGTAGACCTACATGACATACATGTAGTAGTAGGTCCCTACAAGACATGAAATTTGCAAAAGTTATCAAATCTTGGGCTTATAATAAAAGTAACAATTCTAAGTACAAATGTACAATATATAATTTAGTACACATCTATGGTCTTTACTTCTGAGACACCCTTGTAACGGCATGTGCTGTGTTACAGCACCATAGAAATTGTCATCATTTTCATTATTATTAGTAGTAGTATTATTTATCGTATAGTACTCAAACATTTTTAAACATTTATAAAGAAATTATAAAGATGTTTCAAAGCACTCACAGAATGCACAACGTGTAGGCACCAGGAATGGTCTCGCTCTCTCGAACAAGAAAACTGCCGTCTTGCTTGGAGCTCAGCAGAATCTCCTCGGCCCTCAGTCGGCTGATGCCACGATGAACACAATTAAACGCGGACACGTTGGAAGGTTTGTTCGAGGAAGTCATGGCTCCGTTATTCGACTAGATTATTATCCGCACCTAAAGACAAATTGCAAGAGGAAAAACTTGCAGCAACGTATTCATTTAATAGCAAAATTAACCAATTTAAATCACTTATATTAGAAACTCTGTCACAGGCTACCCCTATGTATGTCCCAAACCAGGATAAAGAAGGAGGATTCTGCAGTGGGCTTGCATCCCACCCAGGAAAAACAAGTAGTTAGCAACAGAAACAATGCAGAGAAGCTAGCTTGCTCGATGTGCAGCCTTATACCGGAAGGACTAAGGTAAGGTATAAGAAGTTATGCGGAACAAAGACCGAGTGTAAGTATTTGAAGTGGCTGGTCCAATTGCTACAATGCAATTCAAGTAACATGTCCTCTACATAGCAAACTTCTAAGTCTTCAATTTCATCACCACTGTCAATTTCCCAAGTTGTGAAACTATTGTTTTCTGTTAACCCTGTTCTGCCATCATACATGACACTTGTAAGCATTTTTTGCCTTAGTCAACCTCTTCCATTGTACTGTTGCCAACTATAGAACTACAATTTGGAAATACGCAGCAATATCTTTTAATATCACGCAGATGTTAGGATAAGGTTTTAAATTATTAAACAAATTGATAAAATTGTTTTCTCGTCTGTGATTATATTATTATTAGCATGCAGTGCGGAAGGTCTTTTATAATCACAACTCTGATAAAAAAAGGTGTGCTGATGAAAAAAATATTTGAGAAAGATTCTGGCTGTCTAAACGCTTAGTGATGGACAGAAAGTAACTATAGTAGCTAGTTAACAACTTGCAGTTACACTACTATTGAACTAGATTTATAAATATAACCCCTCCATTCACATGCAACTGTAAATAACAGCCAATCAAAAACCTCAACTTGGAGTTAACTATGTTTATCTATTTTATCAGCAATGTTGTGTTTTACAGATGCATATTTGATAGATTGTTTCAAATGTCTTCCTAGTTGGCAACATTGCTGGCTATACGTTGTATTTCTGGCAATATAACAGTAACAGTCTGATTGTAAATTGCTTGAGTATTAAGGTCGAGTCAAAGTGTTCAGCAGTGCAACAAAAGTTCACGAGCACTTGAAAATGCAGATGAAAAATCCTTGCAGTCCTATGATTCATTGCTCTAAGAAAACAAAGAACTTTCTCACAAAACTTCCTCTAGCTTTTCAGTCATACCCTGGTATACTACTAATTCATATCACATTGAAAGATTTTAACTAAAGCCCTGCAAACATTTCAATGGTGCAGCAAACTCAAGTGACTAAAAATCACACATACAGAGTACTTATTAGACTATAGTGTCAATTATTTTGAGCTTGGCTGGATGGTAAATTCTCCTTAATGTAAATATTGGCAAATCACTACCAGATGGTACTCTCATCACTCCAGCATTCTGCTAAGACAGACCACTTTTCATGGCCTAAATCTGTCATATATCTTTGCCCAGCAACTTCATTCTCACGTTATGTTAGTCCATCAACTCCGTTACCAATAGCCTGAGCAAAAGTAGTTACAATTTAAGCAGGTTCCTAATGTGGTAAAGTCTGCCAGTCAAAATACTACACTACTTTAAAAAGTGAACGCATAAACTAGCTTCGGCTGAGAACCATTTCAATCTGTTAAGAATGCCTTCATACAGAGAAAGGGGCATTGAACAACAGCTCAAATTTTAAAATATGTTGCTCTACATAGCTTCCAACAGAAATAAAATCATCACCAATGTCACTTGGTTACACAGGTAACTGGTTACGCCAAACA
Source organism: Lumbricus rubellus (assembly GCA_945859605.1). Lineage (NCBI taxonomy): Eukaryota > Metazoa > Annelida > Clitellata > Crassiclitellata > Lumbricidae > Lumbricus > Lumbricus rubellus. The sequence goes on from OX243812.1 coordinate 37,773,579, forward strand.
CTTGAAGGCTAGCAGTTAGCTGTTGCTTGGGTATACACTTCGGTGTTGGCTGTTACAGTGGTGGCATATTGAGACAATAATAACCACAGGAGTAATGAAGCAAAAAGTCTTCAATTCAGTTCTTGTGATTGCTAGTTTATTTAAATTGCTAAAAGACGTCTGTCATTTAAAAATAATATGAATAAGCTTCAAATACTGAGCACTCATAACACCAAGAAAGTCGATATTACTTCGCATATTATAATTAGTGCAACACCAAAAATTATGAGCTTCAAATATTCGCCATTCGTCCATTGATGTGAAAAATATATCAAATTTACAATTTAAAGTAAGCATGGTGCAACTAGGGCTTTAGTTAAAAAAACAACACTAAAGTGGGCAATTTTTCATTCTGGGCTCCTGAATGGTTAGGTGGAACTACAGTACAGACCTGTGAGTCAGTGTGGGCTTGTTGGTAGTCAGAACCATTCCTATTGGCCGTATCGAGTGTGTTAACCAAACACGAACAGTAGTTATGATTACATATATGACTCAGTGTGGCTGGAAAGATAGGCTATATCAAATGTGAAGGCACTTGCATTGTAGTCCGCTATCAGACGGATTTGTCTAATTACCCACAAATGGTCACAATGGGCTAAAGCGAATGTAACTAGACATAATATATGGTACATGTTTCTGGTCACATAACTAGCAACTATTTCTAAAACCATTCCAAAGTAGGACGAACTGAATATCATATGGGTACACAGCTGCTGTCACCTTAGCTCAGTGCTGTTCAACCTGCAGGCCATGGGCTGCATACTTTCAGCCTCAGTTCACTAATTTTCTGCACTTCGTGTAAAACGAGGGACAAAGTCACTGGTCAACTTGAATGTTTTAAGTTTTTGTCACTATTATAACTTAGGTTGCAAGTACATTAGTATCAAGAGTACTGTTGTTGAAACATTCTATAATGTAAACTGTACTAAACTCAATTTGGCCACACCGTGGCTGCCAAATATGATCATCAGACATTCGCAAGGTTTTTTTAGCCATTTTCAGTTGGATCATAGTATAAGAGTTTTCAACACTGATCATTTGTTTCTTCAGCATGTCATGTATTAACAACAAAGACTAAATATCCTGAATAGATCATAAAATTAATTATAGATCTGTGATATTAATGAAGTTATGAGCTCCTGAACATCACTATAAATTTAGACGTGAGTTCGAAAATGTCAAAAACAAAGTCACCCTAGACGTATTTAAAATTTAACTTCTTTAAAACTACCTAGGATATTGATCTCAAATTTGACACAGTTTGCTCTAATACCATAGTAAACATTCTGTAAAATTTTCATTGAAATCCGGGATGGTTTAGATGGAGCCATTTGAGACAGTTATGCACACACTACTGCACTGAACTTCTTTGTACTATGACTTGTGTTAAAGAGGTGTCACACGGAACCATGGCACAGCTGCATGTTAAGTGGATCCATGTGCACACAGTGACACGCATAAATCGGTCTCCACTGTAGCGGCAACAAATAAGTACTAGACTGCCGTAGAGCGAGAGCACTGCATCAAAGAACAAAACAAATACTGGATTCAAGTATATATTCTTATCGTCATGTTCTTTTTTTACACAACTTTGGGACTTTTCAAGTGCACATTTACTAACTAATGTACATATTCTTTACTAGTCTAATTTCTCGTACACTACCTGATGTTGATCATATTGCAATACGTCTTCTTTAGTTGACTTCAGGCATTAAATTCGCAGTGCTCTAAGCCTATTATCATAAATTTGCAGTGCTCTAAGCCTATGATCAATCTGGATAAATTCTTGAGCACTGAAAGTTTCATTGAGATCATTTATTTATTGAATTTATTTCTCGCATCTGCTATAGCGTCCCTTCATGCTTTCTACTCAGAGGCAGTCCCGACTACAGCGCAGACAACGGAGTTCCATGCCGAAGCGCACGAGCAATTGCAAGTGAAGGACTTGCTCAAGATCCCTATGCGGTGGCATGAGGTGGATTCAAACCTTGAACTCTCCAAGGCACCGAACCCACCATTGCACCACCGAAGAGAAAAAAAATATATTATCTAAAACTGTACAGACTCTTTAGAAAGACAACTTTTCTTAAAGGTGCCACTCAGTGAAATACATTTAAGCTCAATTTACATTCTGAAAATAAACTTTTAAACCGGTGTCAAAATTTAAATAAACTCTGTACATCAAGGAAAAATGGATGGAGAGACTATTACAACTTGGTAATCTGGAAAACATTATTTATATAAGTACTTTCATTCATCATGAATGGAACATCGTAGATTAAGATGATGCTGAGGAAAATAAAAAATATAGAGACCATGAACACGAAATTGCAAAGAAAGTTTTGCACAAGCTGCGGTTTGTTTCCATTGTACCATCAGATGAAGTGCATTTCGTACTATGCATACAGATCAGAAACTTATACAAATTTATTTCTTTTTGCAATATAAAAGTATTTGCAGATATCTTATTGTGTCTGTTAAGTCCTCAATTACTAATTTTGCAATTGGTGAACTGCGCTGCTGAGCTTACAGGCTTCATTCTCTCACAGTCTGAGTGGTCGCACTGTTTGACTGGTCATTAGCTACAGTCAGCTCAAACTTTAACGCGACCCAATGTTAATTCTAAACAGACTAAAGCATGGTCTTCAAATATTAGTGGCAAAATTTATTCTTGCATTCTTTTAGTCATAAATTGTAAAACAATGGTCCAAAGACCAGTATCACAAGACTAAGTGTGGTCTGCACAACCCACAACTGCACAGTAAATGCAACATAATGCAAATCTTCGATAATTTAATCAGTGCGCACAAAAGCCATGTCAGGGAGACCAGCTTATTCACCGAAGCTATATCAAATCAAGTCTGCAATAGCCAGAGCTGCCTTTTTCGTTCCGGTGCCAAGTCGTTCCGGTGCCAGGTCAAAATCTGGGGAGGTCAAGTTGAGGAGACAGCGTGGTGCTACGGTGGTAGTCGGTGATGAAGATGGTCGTGAAATGGAACTGGATTACAATCGAGATAGGATAGCTTGAGTTCGGTTTTCAGTCGTGAGTGGAAAGCAGCAGAGGAGAGTGCAAGCGGGGGTGAGGTTAAGTTAGGAAGGGAGATATGAGGATGAGCAAACAGGCGAAAGTCTTTTGGGAGGGACCCTGGATACAATCTGAAAGAAGAGATCTGCTCAGCCTGATAGAGTGCAAGAAGCTAATATTTACAAAAGTAGCCTAATCATTTCCGTTAAAGCAGACCAAATTATAAAATCGAAGCTACGTCAGTGGGAAAACGTACCGTATCATAAAAGGTAGGTGCATGAAAGACCCTACACAAAAACAATCGGTTTTGCTGCTATAAAGTCTGCTTAGAAGCATGTTTGAATATGTCTCAGGTCCTGGGGAGAGGAAGACGATGAGTCTAAAGTTACCGTTCCTATCCAATCCAAACATAACCAAAAAAGAGGTCGATGGTAATAGTAATATCTAATAACGATACTATTGTTATGCCGTAATCTCGAGATATCTTCGGCGCCCATATGAGCCAAGTCACCGGAACCAGGAATTTATAAGAGAGCTCAGTCAAAACAAAATCGACAGGCAGTCAGTTCAGATTCGCTGTCAGGTCACGCTTCAAGTGCTAGACGAGTAATAGCAAACGCAAACAAGCACAAGTTACAAGAAAAGAAAGTTCTTTTTAACCAAGCCATTGTCTCACCTTTTGTGATTCAACCGGCTATATCGTCCTAATAAAAAATACCATTATAGGAAGTAAAACTTATCCATCGCGCTTGTTCGACGGGGATCTCCCTAATTTTTCCACCATCAAGACGCCATCTATTGAACGTTTAACGCAAACGGCTAAACGATACCGAATACAGTACGATTTTAAATAATGAAAGGGTTTGCAAGAAAGATATGTATGAAACTAAAAATCTTATCCTATCACATGCTCTTAAATTATTTCGTCTAATCAAAACGGTATCCTAGTTATATAATATAACAAGGATCTTCATATATATTATTATTTAGCGGATACGACTCAAATATGGCTCAACCAAACACTTCGGCTACTAATATGGCCAGAGCGGTAATATTATATGAGGAAAATCAGCGTGGGATTTTCTTCAGCCTTGTTGACAGGGTAGCCAGATCGTCGCGAAAAGCGTGAGTTGGGCTACTTTTTAACGCGCTACTCGCGACCTCGCGCTATCTGGGCTCCTTTAAAATTGTACCGCTGCAGCCCCAAATTGACCGCGGTATCGTAGCGTCTCGCGCAGCATAGGAAATCAGAGGCGCTATCAGCACAGAAATCCCTGGTATGGGAAAAAAGAAACGTCTCAAGAGAGCAAGAGCTAGGATGCAGGGATCTTAGGGAAGAGCCCCATGCAGTCGACGGGCCAGTGCAAGGATCAGGCCTGAGCTGAAACTAAATTTCAGTAGGTTAATACTAGGCTAGCCTAGCCTATAGCCCTAGCTATATTCAAAGATCTTAATTTTTACTAGTTTAAGTGATGTTGCTCACCTAATAATAAATAATGCTCTACGTCTATTGGAGGATTGCAATGGGAAAAGAGGCATTTACGAAAAGAGGAGAACTACTACGAGGAAAGCTAAACAGAAGTCTCAAAAAACGAATGATAAAAACACTGGTGTGGAGTGTGGTGTTGTATGGTTCCGAAACCTGGACCATGAGAAAAGAAGACATAAAGAAAATCGAAGCGTTTGAAATGTGGACGTGGAGAAGAATGGAGAAGATCAGCTGGACGGAACACAGAACAAACGAGGAAGTGCTGGAAAGGGTAGGAGAGGAAAGAACAATGATAAAAACAATCAGAGAAAGGCATAAGAATTGGATAGGCCGATAGGGCATATGCTAAGAGGAGACAGTCTGGTGAAAACGGTGTTAGAAGGACAAATGGAGGGGAAACGAACAAGAGGAAGACCCGACAGATGTTGCTGGACACACTGATGAAGAAGATCGGATATCAGAAACTAAAGGAGAAGGCCCAGCGGAGGGAATAGTGGCGACATTGGACAGCCGAACCTGCCTAGGGGCAGAGAACCAGAAGAAGAAGACGTCTAAGACTACGACGTGGGCCTAGCCGCCTAGGCCTCGATCCTTCTGATCGTATAATAACTCGACCAGAACCACCTTACGGACAGCCCTTTGACTCAACGCAGCGCTCGTGAATAAGCTGGTGCCCCGTGCTTGGCTTTCGACAAGCGCTTTAGAAATTTGGAAATTGCGATTACGATTAGGGCCTATATAGGCCTACGATAAGAAATTAAGCAGTTTGCCATCCAATTTTGTAGGCCTACGTCGATAGTTTCATCACAAGTCTTGTTACGTGAGCAACAAAACTAATAATGTGTGCAACTCATAAATTCATAGTGTATAGCTGTAGCCATACCTAAGCAACATTTATTAAAGTCTTCATGTTGGCCTAGACCTAGATGCTCAATTCGCGACTTGTGGGGCTACTTTTTGATGTGAGAGCACGGCAAAGCAATTATTCTGACATCCGGCCACCCTGCAGTGGATCTTCTTTCACTCTAAGCCTACAGGACTGGTCTAGTAGGACTCTAGCCTATATTTTTATATGTCCTTTGCATAGACTAGGCCTACTTTGCCCATTAAACTAAATTTTTTAGTATAACATAGCCTAGTGTTTTCTAGAGCCTTGAAATACATTGTAACAATTCCCAGATGACGCCAAATTTTAAGTGAACGTAGACCAACAGCGCCACTCGAAACCAAGAGTAGGAACTAGGCCTTTAGCTAGGTCTAATTTTGGCACAAGCTATATAGGCCTAGACCTATTCACGACCTCGAGCGTCGAGTGAAAAATTAATGGTTATAATTAGCCTATCGTGCACAGGCCTAATCGTGCTCGTGAGATTCTGATGTGTCCAGCAGAGTAGTATATGCCCTAAGTCTATAGCTTATAAAAGTATGATCTTATTCGCAGATTTCGAACAGTCAAAACATAATTTGTAGCATTATTAACCTACTGTTGTTGTTATTAGGCAATCAGAGGCGGATCCAGAGGGCCAATCCGGTCATGACCCCCCCCCCCATTTCAAAGTGCATTGGACCAATTTGGACGTGCCCCTCATTAATTTTGGTTTCAACAAGCTTTCCAATCACCACCACCACCACCACCACCACCACCACCACCACCACCACCATCATCATCGTCATCATCATTATCATCAATCATCATCATAGGCGTAGGAGACGGGGGTCCAGAGGGGGAAAATGCCCCCCCAAATTTCGGGCAAGTGTGATTTTTCGGGCAAGCAGACCCGGAAAAATAAAAAAGTTTTTTTTATTTACTTTTTTTCGGGTCTTTTTGCCCGAAAAATCAGACTTGCCCAAACAAAAAAGGTCGTCAGACCTTTCGGGCAAAAAGTAACCGGAAATTTCAGAAGATTTCGGCCAGATGACTAAAAAGAAGGTCGTCAGAATTTTCGGGCAAACGTAACGGGAATTTTTCTTAAGATTTCGGCCGGATGACAAAAAAAATTTCGGGCAAAAGTCTGATTTTTGTCCCCCCCCCCCCTCAACGCCGAAATGTCCCAATACGCCTATGATCATCATCATCATTGGCACTATAAGATACTAATCTACAATTCAGCAACCGAGGCTTTGAATTCATGTCCTGCTGATGCTCTTCCAACCGTTCATAGCCAGCGTTGCCACTCTAAAAAATGAAAAAATCCAAGTTGGAGGGTCGAAAAAACCCAAGAAAACCCAAGTTATCAAAATCTTCGAAAATGTCCACAATTCCCGTCCAAAAATTCTGATGACCTAATTATTTTAGTCGTCCGGACCAAATAAGCCTTCAATTTTCCGTCCGAAAATTCTGATGACCTTATTTTTTTAGTCGTCCGAACCAAAAAATCTTCCGATTTCCTGTCCGAAAAATTCTGATGGCCTATTTTTTAGTCATCCGGTTCAAATCTTTCCAAAATGTCCACAATTTCAGGATTTTCCACAAAAAAACAAGCAAGAAACCCAAGTTCTTCCTAAAAAACCCAAGTTCGGATCGAAAAACCCAAGATTTTTTGGTAGAAAAAAACCCAAGCAAAAAACCCAAGTTCCTCCCGAAAAAACCCCATTTCCCAAGTTCGGATCGAAAAACCCAAGATCTTGTGAAAAAACCCAAGGAGTGGCAACGCTGTTCATAGCCTACCATGATTTGTTTAAATATAATTTATTGCTACCACTTCCAGTTTGTAGACAAAATAATGCTAAAGCTGAAAGAGTTTTCTTGAAAGTAGAGCAAACGTTCACCACCCTCCGGAACACAATGACAGAAGACCCATCTGATGTTCTGCTGATTTGATTTTGCAGGATCATTGTAAAAATAATAGGCCTACCAGTAAAACGAGTCCATAACCAGCAATTTTTTAATCTAGACATCTCCAGGGGTGGGCAAATGTTTCCCCAGAAATGTCCTTTCTCCTTCAGACAATTTAACAAGATTGAAGATGGTAATAGTACTGTTTTTAGTTGCTGTTTGCAATAGGCCTATTATTTTACATGAACTGTTATACAGGTCTAATATGCTGTGATATTATTTAGGCTACTATTAGGCCCATATATAGGCCTAGGCCCAGGCCTGATCGTAATTATATTGCTATTATTCACTATTATCAGTGCTTAAAATGCGGAAAAGAAGTGCCTGGACTCTCCTTACCTTTCCAAAAGAACTGCCAGGAAGCCCCTTACCTTTCCAGGCTCTGCTGGCCAATAAGTGGCAGGCCGGCGTTCAAAGTTTAAAATCAGTGCATGGACGCCGTCCATGACCGTCCTGCCACACTTTAAGCTCTGACTATTACAATAATTATATTAGGCCATTTATTATAGGCCTAGTAGGCCCTATACCATTTTGTAATAGGTATAATATACAGTTAAACTTCGTACAAATGCTATTTTTTGTAACTAAATGGCACCTTTCCAGTGATTTTTGTTAAATTTCAAACTGTCAGATTTCAAACTGTCGAATTTTAACATGTTTTGTTCCATAACCACTTAGTCGAACAACATCATTGCTACATTAATTGCTTCTCAATCCCGGTAATTCTTGCTTGCTTTGTGTAGCATTTCTGCTAATTGTGTCCTGCCATGGTCAGCACTCCAGTAGGCCTACAGTAACTGTCTCGGTGCAACAGAGATAAGCTGACTTCAATGCTATAAAGTATAGGCTTGTATAGGCATAATTAGGCTACACTCCCGTCTGCAGTTATTCATATAGGCCTAAGAGTCCATCATGCAGTAGCAGAACTGAGTTGCTAAACTTGATACATAAAGAAATTGTAATTTAGTTATACTTATTGAAAGCTTAAACCACTTTTTTTATCAGCACTGAAATTAGAAAATAATTTTGCAAAGATGACATCTTGAAATGGTACCACTAAAATGTGGAACTCAGTAAGAAATTGTTATTATTTCAAGTTTATTTATTGAAGTCTTAGATCACCCCTCTTATAGCAGCTATGAAGTAGTAGAGCAATTTGATTGAGATGAAATGAATCATTAAATGATGCCATTGCAATGTTGAAATTAAAAAAACTCTGGTTGGGCAGTGGGGGGGGGCACACCCCTCTCTCCAAACCGCTCCTCCTCTCGGCTATGCCCGCCTCGGCGACAGACCTTCGTCCGTTCGTCCACCACCACCCCTCCCATTTGGCCCCTCCCTCAGAAGCTAATTCTGGATCCGTCTCTTGCAGGAGATCAGCTGCTTGCAGTCATATAGGTCTAGGCATACACTTAACTCACTCTGCCATCTTCAACATTGTCCAGTGTTAAAGTTAACATACAGCTCCTCTGTCAAAATAATGTAATTCACTCGGCACCATTCACGGAGCAACCGCGTCTGACTTGACGCATCGCTCGCGAATAAGTTGGTGCCCTGTGCACACACATGAAGCCGTATCCGTAGGCTACGGTGAGCCAATTCGCTAGACGGCGCCGTTGTGTTTGCGTAGATTTCGTTGATTTGTGTCGTCTGCTGATTTCGTCTGAGGTGTGTTCGTCGTGTCTCGGATATCGATCCGCATCCGAATCCGGTCTAGTTCGGCCGACGGACGGACGGACCGAAGGACGGACGCACGGACCGAAGGACGGACACACGGACCGACGACAGACAGGCAGATTGACAGACGCACGCCACCGCCCTCAGCTCGTCGTCGTTCCTGTGGTCGGCGACGGAGACGAGTTGTGGGCACGAAGCGTGGTCGGACGGTCGGTCGTTCGGTCGGTCGTAGCTGTCGTTTTGCCGTTCGGTCCCCGTGTGGTTTCTCAGAGCTTTCTCTCTGGTCACTGCAGTGGTTCTTTTTCTCAAGAACTAGTTATACTTTGAGAGATAAATCAACCGATGCTGCTGCTGCTGCTGCTGCCGATAATCAACGCGTTAATCCGAACTTCTTCTATCTTGACCGTCTCTGAGAACGAGAAAACGGGACTGACGATGCTACAGAGCGTTTCGTTTGCCGGATATTATCAAGCAGAGGAGAGAAGATAAAATGTGCTTTTTAGGATTGACTCTTTGTCGAATAGAACTTTAGAGTTAGCCTACTAGGCCTACAGTTTATGTCTGAAAGAAGTTGATTTGGTTAAACAGCCTATAAGTTAAGTTGCGACTTTGAGTTAAGAATAAGTTCATGATTAAGCCTCTGTTAAGGTTTTAGAATTTTCATGGTCACACAGTTTACAATATTCTTTTGAATCCACTGGGAACAGGAAACAACCTGCCAGATGTGGAAAGTTCTGATCAAAATACTCTGCTCTGTGTACTAATATTAGGCTATAGGCCTATAGTTTCTTCCTGGAGCTCACGTCCATCAGTTAGCCTATGACAGTGTGTTTTGAATGACGGTATTAATAATGTAGAACAGTTTGAGTTAAATAAATCTGTCGTCATGATGTATAATCTTGAAAAGCACTGTCATAGGATAAGAGGAGATTGCGGCCACTTAATGGTGGTGCTGTTCAGTGTAGCATTATGGTCTTTCCACGTGGCGTATGGGAGTCAATTGGAGCCACTTAACAACGACCACTTTCAATGTGAAAGAATCCGGAGCAGTGAGACAATCTTGATCAATTCGGCTGCGACGAAACTTTTAGAGGTTCACATTCGGGATAATGTTCAGGTTAGTAATCGTGCACTTCTAATGTATTTGGGTCTGAGCATGATGGCATCAAGAAACAACAGTCCAACTGGTTTTTTGTAGCTACCTGGTTCTGCTTATTTGTGTGAGGAGTTAAATTTGGATCAGTGTGTAAAGTTAGAGCACCATTTAAGTGTGGACATAGGCCTACTGATGGTAGTAGGCTATATAAGGCTGCTAAGGCAGCAGGGCGCTCTATCCATATTGAGGTGAATTTTCATAAATTTATCACTGATGTTAGATGAAAACATATTTTTCAGTGCAAAACTATTAATTGAATGGAGAAAAACAATTATTTTATATGTAAAGTATTGTCATAAATTCTACTTCTATCATAATTATTATGAAGGTCATCTGTCTATTGTAAAAAATGTTTGCAACTTTATAGGCCTATCAAGTTATTTAGATTTGAACACCTTTCTGACCGTTTTATCTGGTAAAATACTGCATTTATTGCATGCATTGACAAAGTGTCTATATTTGTGAATATGGTATTGGCCTCCAACAGTCTGTGGTCTCATATTCAATGACTGGGAGTAGAGGGAAGCTTTCTGTTGTTCAGACCATCCTACTAAGTTACTGGCTAGGACAAATTTTTGGGGGATATGTGCTGCGTTTACAGGCCCTGATCTGACATATTCATGGGGAAATATATATCTCTAGTGGCTACTCTTCCACTCAAATGTATGAAATACTAGGATTGAGGATTCTAATTGTTAAAAGATTAAATTCGGTTTGTTAGAATTAACTAAGTTCTTACTGTACTTATTTCTTGATGTTGAGCGACCAAAATAATACTTAAGCAACTTGTGCTGATGGAGAAGTTTAAGACGACAACTAAATCAACTGTCTGCAGTTCTTTTTGTAAAAAAATTGTAGTTGCTGACTCGGTAATAACATTTTTGGCAGTTTCCACGCTTTATATTTAACAAATAAAAGATTAATGGAAATTAATCACTTAATTGAAGTTAAATTCTGGAGAATGATCTGTTAAAGAAATTTTAATCAGTGCCAACCTTGTTAACTACCAATGTGAAAACTACCAATGTGAATAAAACGGGAACAATGATGATGATGATGATGATGATGATGATGATGATGATGATGATGATGATAATAATAATAATAATAATAATAATAATAATAATAATAATAATTATAATAATAATAATGACAAAGACGATTTCTATGGTGCTGTAGCATAGCCATGCTGTTATAAGGGTGCCTCACTTACTATATACATGTACAGCACTGTTACTGCAGGATAGGCCTTTCAAAATGAGTGGACTTTGATTATTTCAGAACAATAAAGATCTTTGGACAGTTCAAACATAGCATGGGTATAGCAATGGGGTATAAAAGGGAAGTCTATCTGCTATTCACATGTTTCTCTATGACCACAATATGACCCAGACCTTGCTTATGTTTCACTGAATTGATCATGACTTGTGATGTCCTTTGCCACAGCTGCCTGTTTGAGTGAGTGCCACTCCTCTTTGAGATCCCATATATGTACACTGTACAGACTGCGCTAGTCTGAAATTAAAATCTCTTAAATAAGACATCCATCAGTTTCATCAGTGTGCAAAATGGCATTCATCAGTATGCAAAGAGGCATCCATCAGTATGCAAAGATGCATCCTCACAAACAGAGGTGGCTTGATGTATGCTCTGACCACTGAATCTAACCCGGTCAGTAGGTTTATGCCTTCAACCACTTCTAACTGCAAATTCCATGTTTTTATGACTTGTCTGAAATGCATTGAGCACCTCCTCTAAAACACCGATTCTAATATTGTCTGCAGTAGTATTAGGTTCAGTTAAATACTGTTGAGAAGAATGGATTCTCCGTTGCTACGTCTGAAATGAAACTCCTCGCATTACTCTCATTATCCTCGTTCACGGGTAGGAACTTTTGATGTCTATCTTTGCCTCATGAGTGCTTGTGTGCCAAGCGGTTTCCTTCGTCGAATGCCCGGCTTCATGACAACAATTTTTGTTACGGACAAACTTACAGAATTGTGAATAATCCAGCCAGATGTCGGTCACGGGATGCTATGATGGATGGGTCGAATTTATTGATTTCCAATGAAGTGACGTGTCGAGTTCCTTGCGTATCATCATCATACGATCTCATTATTGAACCAGGTTCTTTTCTTCGTCGTCTGAAGCAAGGTGATACGTTTATTTATTTGACGTGTTATGGGATCTTGCTCTCCATGAATTTGATAAGGTATCGTGATGCTATAGCTAGCTAGCTGCTGTCCATGATCTAATGCAAAAATGGTTTCACGAGGATAGTCTATACTTTGGACTGTATAATAGTGGTGTGCAATATTCTTTACGACTGTAATGAAATTTCTGCTGTGTGGCACTGCATCTATGGCATTCTATGCTGAGGTATCGTTTTAATTTTAATTTTATTTTTAGGGAAAAAGAAAGTGTTATTTTGTTTTCTGTGATCATACTTATGTATGTATGTACAAGCTGAGGCACGAATGAATGCAATTATGTTCACTGTATGGAAGATAGTGTGGAACAAGTCCTAGCTGTTAGTTTCTTGAGTATAATTGTCCAGAAAAGTAGCATGTGTCCACACAGACAAGTGCCAATAGAAAATGAAAAAAATGAGCTAAATGATTGTTCTATATTAAATAGGCACTGGTCTCAGATAATTTGGTACTTCCTGTTTTCCAAGCTGACTGAAGATTTGGTTTTATGGCCTGTGAGTTGGACATTGCAATAGATTTTTCATGTTTTAAAAGTAATTTGTTGGAGTTTGCACAAGAATTCAAGTAATTAGTTCATTTGCTGAAACATGGGTAATTATTGACATTTTGTTACACATTTTCTGCAGTTGACTACATCAACTTTAGTATTGTTTATTTATTTTATTAATGAAATTTTGTAAAAGTAGAGACCCTCAACAGTCAATAATATGTCATTAACTCTTTGTGTTTGTGGCTTCTTCTCAAGATTTGCTGAAAGAACTGATTCATATTATATCCTAGACCATGCAGATTCAGTGTTGTTGAGAGAGCTTTTAAGTTGATGGGGAGGGCATGGATGTGGGTTTAGATCAAAGTGCAGCCATAGGGCATCTGCTGTCTGGGGCACAAACATGGCCAAGAAGTTGGGGGAACTTACTGGAACATCTGAGTGGGGTAATTGCAATTATGGAATGTGCAAAGATCATGCCAAAGGCAACAAGCCCCTGGTGCTGTGGCAATTAGGGGTTATGGGGAAGTGTCGTGAGCTCCCCGGTAGGGTCTGGAGCCCCAGAAGAAATCCAAATTTTGAGCATTTGATGACAAAATGGAGTACATTTTGGGATCTTATTTGCCCAAAATTTGTGACGATTTAGAAATAAAATTTGAAATGAGTTGAATGTGCCAGGGATTTCAGTACTACACTGACTACAGAACGTAAGAAACGATGACATAAGAAGACAATCATTAGTTCTTACAACAACAACTCTGCTAGAAAATGTGGTTCAGCGAAGACTCCAAATGGTTCAGACATACGCGTAAACAGCATCCAACACAATGTCTTACATGCAAGATTTGAGAGAGAAAGAAACAAAGGCAGGCCAAGTATACCTCGGATACTCGGATAGATAATATGAATGAGCACATAACATCATTTGGAGTAACTGATTGTTTGGGGAGCATTGGACTTGACAAATGACCGAGGACAACGGGGATCATTTATTCGTGCCCCTCACTGCCATATGGCTTGTGTCAGTAACTAATGATGATGATGATGACAAAGACGATGATGATGATGATGACGAGGATAGTGATCACAATGATGATGATCACGATGATGATGACGACGATGATGATGATGATAGCGATCACAATAATGATGATGATGATCATCATCATCATCATGATTGATGATGATCTTGATCGTGATGATGGGGATGGTGATGGTGATGGTGATCATGATGACGACAATGATAATAGAGGACAAAAGAAAAGCTTGATAGTAGGTTTTGAGTAATTCTGTAGAACTTAAATGCTTGAGATTAGTGGGTAATGAGCTCCAAAGCCTCTTAAAAGAGGGTCCCTGCGTAGTTTAGAGTCCTGAAATAAATGGGTATTGGTACTGCAAGCTACAGATCAATAATTATTTTTCTTACGAGTTTGATACTGGTGCATGCACTACACGTTAATAGTCAAACAGTTATCAAAGCAACCGGAGGCAGCTAATGGTGGTCTTAAAATGCAGAACTAGCATGCTTCTAGTGACAAAGCAGCTTGAATGGATGCCGACGTTTTTGGTTATGGGGCGGGGAATGCAGATCAGCGGTGCTACTTAACGTATTTCTCAATAATGAGTACAGTGTATTTTGATTGTTTCATTAACAATGTCCTCACGTGTATCAAGGTTTATGGCACCATCTAGTGCTTTAAAAATTACACTCGGACTTAGAATCGTCGTATGTGATTGAGTTAGGCGTATCTGATTTTCGGTGATCACAATTAAAGTTCGCTGGATATCTTCGTGATGAGTGGAAGGTGATCAGATTTATCTTTCTGTAGATCACCAGAGAAGCCATCTCCTTCCACCACGTTGGGGAAAATTTTGATCACTGCTCATTAGTTCAGCATTCAAGTGTCAATTTAGTATCAAGGAATGATAGGCAAATATTAATAAACATAATAATTATAATAAATTATGATTAATAAAAATAATAATGATTACAGTTATAATAAATTATGATAACAATTATTATTAATGATGATTAATAATTAATGATAGTAATAACAGTGATAATTATAATTGCAATTATTGCAGGTATTAATAATCATGATTACAGTTTATTATGGTAAGAATAATAATTATTAGCAATGACAGTTAATAATAATAATAGTACTGGTAATAATAATGGCGATTGTAATAATAGTAATGATAATAATAATAATTATAATTGCAATTAATTACGATAATGATAATTATAATTACAGTTAATTATAGTAATACTTATTAACAATGATGGTCAATAATACCGGTAATAGTGATAATAATTATAATAATAATGATAATAAGTACTATGATTTGTATAGAGCCATTACTCGGTCGAGACTGTGTGCATTGTTAGCAGCATTACAAAACCATGCATCTCAGCATATCGTTGTCCTAATGTGAAAGTCTTAGTAAATATGAATAAATCTAGTTCTTATCCTTCAAAAGTCTGCACTTGCTTCTGTTTATTTATTTGGCTTTGACCTGATTGCGGGCAGACCAATTAAGTTAAGGGGATGGTTGTGTACAAGACATACTTTGAATGGGACATGTTGCCTTGCCCACACTAGCACACAGCCAATGTTCAAGTGAATATTATGTGTGGTGCAAATGTGTAATGTGTATATGGGCATCTACCTATAGGCCTATGTATTTGAGGTTTGTTTATGTATATAAGATTGTTGGCTCCTATAACCAGAAATGTATTGTAGGTTGATGGGAGTGGAATGGTAAGGTTATTTCTTTAGGTTGCTTGTTTTGTTTCCTGGTAAGCCTTTATGGTCTTATACTTACAGGAGAGGAAAGCAGCTTGTGCTTTGCTTCCATTTATCTCTGCTTCATGGCCGTTCCCATGAAGTCCAACCACAAGTCTGATATTTAATGACAGCGTCGCATGTCTTTTAGAAGCATTTTTACTATGCTTTTTTCCTTCAGTGGCCAGCAGAATGAAAATCAGATTTTTGTGTCGTAACATAGATATTTATCATTGTAATGTAGTTTTGTACCACATTTACCTTCATATTATCACCTAAGTCAGTAAGTAGCCTTCTATTAAAATGTAAGAAAAGGATTCACATTTTTAAGCGTAGATCTTGTAAAGAGATTTTCAGTTATGCATTAAGAAAGTGCACATCAGCTACTAGAATGTTTCTGATCTATGCTTTGTGATGGCAAACTGAGGTATGGTGAGTTCATAAGTAATTGAGTGATGCTGTGAAGGTGACGATGATGATGATGATGATGATGATGATGATGATGATGATGATGATGATGATGATGTGAAGGTGACGATGATGATGATGATGATGATGATGATGATGATGATGATGATGATGATGATGATGTGAAGGTGACGATGATGATGATGATGATGATGATGATGATGATGGCTACTGGCAACAGATGGAACCTTGATTGTCCAATTCCTGAAGACTTACATGGGAAGCTTGTGGAAATCCTGTTCAGTTCAGTGTTAGTAATTAATAACAAAAACATGATGATGGCAATGCGTTGATGTTTGCAATGCTGTAGATCAGGGGTGTCAAACCTTTTTGAGTGGCGGGCCAGAATGAACATCTTCCAACAAGTGGCGGGCCAGGGTGTCGAAACTCGTGAGAAAAATTGGGTATAGTGATTTGAGAGGGAGCTCCAGGCTTGGTCAGCCAATTCCCATAAAATTTTTGTTTAAGTAAATCTCAAATGGTGCAATTTTTAGCATACAAAACAGCCAAATAGTGAGGCTTATAAAATCTTAATTTTGATTTTCATTATCAGTCGTGGACATGACTTAGAACTCGTAAAGCTTTTGGTCTAAGCCTAAGGTAATTAGGCCTAAATCTAGTTATTGTCATAAAATAAATGGCTCACAGTCTACCAGTAAGCTTGCAATAAAAAAATTATCACCTTAAGTTTAAGTCTTGTAGGCCTATCCCTTCACAACGCTATCGTTTTCCTCACAAATTAAACATAGGCCTACTGGATAACTGTTGTATTCACCAAAGAAATACATATCCATCCAAATATCGCGAAAAGGTCTTGATTTAATGTCCACTTTCGTTTCTTATTAAATTTTGACAACATTTTAAATATTATAAGTGTTTCGTAACTTTCATAATTTTGTCAACCAACCGGAAACCACAGATTATGACAGATACACACAGTCTACAAAGAGCTGTGCGAGTGTGCGTCTGGGCAAAAGTTACGTCATTAAGAAAAAACTTCCATGTATTTTGGCGCTGACGGTAACATTTCAAAATTTGAACTTTTATCCTCAAATTTTGTAATCTTTAGGAAAGGCTCCGCGGGCCAAAAAAAAATCGTCGGCGGGCCAGAAATGGCCCGCGGGCCAGCTCTTTGACATCCCTGCTGTAGATATTAGCAAAAACAAGTGGAGGAGAACTGGGTGACCCCTCGCCAGAGGGAATAATTCTAGCCTGAAGGGAAAGAAGAAGAGATGTTAGCAAAAATTATCAAAAGCCAAGTAACTTCCATGTGGTTTGCCTGCATCGTAGAAATGAACATGGGTGCAATAGTTAAACATCCAGAAATGCACGAAAACGTCTCTGCAGGCAAATGGCTTAAAGCCTCAGAGCTACACATTCTTCTGAAGAAAAACTGACGGAAATCGGATGTGCTTAATGCAGAGGATTGTGATGCACCTTCACGTGCTTTCAGGGATAACGCAATCTTTAGTTTGGCATAGTGCTACAGTGGTAAGCATTTTCATGTGCTTTCAAAGATAACAGCATCCTTAGTTTGGCATAGTGCTACAGTGGTAGTTTTCTTCAGAGGCAATCAAGTGAGGCAGACAATCAAGTGTGACTCTGGTGTCAGGTTGATAGCCAACCACACAACTTTGGTCCAATAGTTTCCCTAATTACTTTAGTGGTCAGTCGGCCATCTGCCATGGACTTGAAGGAGCAGGGCTGTTGAACTGCAGTGATGGGTGGTTGTGTGCACTGTGTAGGTGTACATTAGAGATTGAACCTTCTGTGTACACTGGGAATCCCCAGAGCTGCTTACAGACAAAGAGAAGACCGCCACTGAGATCAACATCATCTACAGTGTTAAATTCTAATCTAAGCTATTCTAATCAAAGTTGAAATCTAATCTAATCTGAAAGCTGTCCTTGGTTTTGACCATATCTATCCATTTTTGGACATTAATTTACGTCCACGTAACTAATGATTAACTGATTAACAATTTTCAAACTTTAGCATTGTAATTTTGGTTAGAAGTGACCATCGATGATGCTGTAGAAGTTTGAAGATTAGATTTAGATTTGATTAAATTTAGATCATATTTAGATTAGATTAGATTACATTAAGATTAGATTAAGCTTAGAATTAGAGTGGCTGAGAGTTAGATTAAATTTAGATTTTATTATAATTAGATTTTTATTTGATTAGGTTTAGTTTAGATTTAGATTAGATTAGGTTAGCCAACTCGCAACAAAAGTTACAGGAATTAACGGACAAGGTGGATGAGAGTAGCAGGAGAATGGGACTGAAGATAAACGCGGAAAAAACAAAAACAATGATAATAGGAAAACAACATAAGGAGCTGGAAGTAACTTTAGATGGCAGAATACTGGAGCAGGTCACGAAGTTTGTATACTTAGGAGGGCAAATAACAGAGGATGGAAAATGTACGGAGGACATCAAGAGAAGGATCGGCCTAGCATGTGCGGTATTTGGTACACTGGGCAAAATGTGGAGGACAAAGAGCATCTCGATCAAAACCAAGATGAAACTCTATGAAACCTTAGTGGTACCAGTACTGCTGTATGGTTCGGAGTGCTGGTGTCTGCGTAGAGAGGACGAGAGAAGATTGCTGGTGGCTGAAATGGGTTGGCTGAGGAGAATCAAGGGCAGAAGCAGGAGGGAGAGAATCAGGAACGAGAAGACAAGAGAGGAGCTGGGCGCAGAAGAAACGGTAGTGGAAAAAATCAGGAAAAGACGGCTCAGATGGTTCGGTCATGTGGAGCGCATGGAGGGAAAAAGACTACCACTCGCGGCCCTGCACGGGCATATAGAAGGAGAGAGAAGCAGAGGAAGACAACCAAAGACTTGGATGGACAACGTCAGAGAGGATCTGAAGATGATGGATATCAGTATGCCAAGAGCAAAGGATCTCATCAGAAATAGACAAGTCTGGAGAAGTCATGTGAAAGCCTCATCGTCGTCACATGACTGACGGAAGAGAGAAAGAAGGTTTAGATTTAGATCAGATTAGGTTTAGATTAGATTTCGATTAGATTTAGATTCGATTAGATTTAGATTAGATTCAGATTAGATTTAAGATTTAGATTGGATCAAGATTACCGGTAGATTTAGATTTAATTTAGATTTGATTAGATTTAGATTAGATTCCCAGCAGAAATGTGGCAAACTATTTACATGCATAAACAACACACATTTATTTCAGTTGTAAGTTTGTTGATGAAATCTTTTGACCTCTTGAATGGCATCAGCTGTGTCTAGGATAGCAATGCAAATACTTTGTTGGTCACCAGCTGTTCAGCATACTAGTATGTAAGACTATTTCAGGATGAGACTGCACTCAGAGATTCAATCTTTAAGGATGAGCATTCGATCAGAGTCTCTCGAGAGCCGAGTCTCGTTTCGATCTTGCTTTCCTAATCCCGCGGTTTTTCAGGCAGCGTCGATCGTTAAATGTTTTCATAAGCCGCTGCGTATACTGACGGTCTCAGTGACGGCTTTGCGTGTTCACCAAGCGTGACATGAACACGTCTGCACCATTTCCACTGGGTGTCGTTTAAGGTAGACTTTAGACTAGATGAGTAATAATCTCATTGAAGACTATATCTCTCTTGCGAGGACGTGGCAGATTTATTATTTATGAATAGATTTTGCGGGCAATACTTGTCTTTAGCGGCTCTTTTGGTTTTTTGTTGACGTCTTCGTATGGGCTTACAAAGGACACGGCTAACTGGGTGAATTGTCTTGCTTTGCTGTTCAAATAGGGGCAAGTGGATATTCAAGATGGCCTTCCTACCCGCAGCCGGATCCAGATTGACATAGAGAAGAGCGAGCCGTCTGATTCGTCGCAGAATGACTGGATCTTGGTCAATCAGACTCTGTTTGATGTTGGGCACGGAACCATCTTCGTCCTGCAAGTTGTGAGTATACGCTCAATCAGCGCTAGCAGCTGCTGCGGCTGTTGCTATTATTCTCTTTCCTGATTTTTTTTCTGGGTTTTGATGCGGATAGAAGCAGCTGTGAGGGTAATAAGGTTAAAGGTCGTGATGGTGGCTGAGTTAGTGGTAATGATTATGATGATGGTGATGATGATGAAGATGATGATATGATAATGATTATTATGCTGCTGCTGATGATGATTATGCTGCTGCTGATTATGATGATTATGTGCTGGTGGGAATGATTATAGATTGATATGAAGTTTCGAATTGACAATTTTAGAGAATTTAAAACCAACATTGTCTTTTACGTTAAAGTCACTGTGCATTGTACAGCATCTCACCTTATCTGCTATGGTGAAGGTTGTAAGTAACCGTGCGTTGTAGTGGTATTTAGGTATCTGATGTCTGACTGAATGACCTCTGTAAATGTGGTATCTCAGCTGATCCAAAAATGTGCTAGGGTATTATTAAATTTTCTGAATCAATCAATTATTGTTTTATAGGACAACTCACAGAAGTCATTTAAGCTTTGAGCTGTGCAATATGTCCACGCTGTGAAAAAAACTGACTTTCAAAACTGGGCTACTAAGCTATTGGTCTGTGTGGTCTTAGTTAATGTGCTTGTAAAAGCTGCTCGTTTATCTAAGATGATATTCTTTGCAAAGTCTGTCTTTCCAGCTCTAGATTTAGAATAACTGTACAGAGAGAAACCTTTGTCTTTTTGGATAGCCGTGAAGTGCCAATTTATAATAGATGGATATGTATGAATAGATACATACTGTATATTTATAAGTTTTTTGAAGAGGTTCTTATCCAGATGCTGTGAAGAACGTGAGAGTGTGATGGGCTGGAGGAGGAGAACGTGGTTCTTTATATTGCGGTTGAGAACGTGGTTCTTTATATATTGCTGTTGATGGCTGTAACTAACAATGCCCATTCATCGTTCAATTTTTACGCATACCCTTTCATTTCCTGGTGTTTTATACGGCCCTTAATGCAGCCTGGCTATAACAATACATTTATGTTTGCAGGGAAATTCCGTCAACCTTGCATCGTTTGCTTCTGCATCAGTTGCTGATGCTGCTGATGCTGCTGTTGTTGATGCTTTCAATGCTATCACTTTGCTTCTGCTGATGTTTGTGCTGATGATGGTGTTGATGATTTTGCTGCCACCCTTTCTGTATGTCTTGTCCTCTCGTCTCGTCTGCTTTAATCCGATGAATCTTCTTCCAGTGGCACTACAGTAGTCGGAGAGTACAGCTATATCCACAGTGCAAGACTCGTGTTATTTTATCCTTCCTTATAACCCTGCAACAGTGCTTCCCAATCTTTTGGCTACAGAACCCTTTTTGCTATGAATTTCTTTTTTACGGAACCTCAGACGAAATAAAACATGTTGTAGCATGATGTTTTTACGATCAGTGATCGCAACATTTACAGTATTAATCCGTGAAGATTAGATTATAAACTACTTTAAATGAAATAAATGAAATTTCAACCGTGTTCCTGTTCCTGTCTTGGAGCCTGATTGATAACGTTATAAAACATTCAGAGAACACATCGATCTGTCCAATTTCCTCTCGTAATTCTTGTCTCCTTCTTCTCGTGGAACCCTTGGGCTTCTTCTTTACCAGGGGCATGCTCATTATTAAAGCTTCCATGGCTTTTCAAGTTGTTCTCTTCTATTGGAGCTCTTGCAATGTGTCCAAGCAGTCTGATTGAGTGGTGTCTAGTACTGTCTACTCTCCCAAATGGTGGCAGATACGAGCAAAAGTTTCCATTCCTTTTCTAATCTCCGCGTTGCCTCACGTTGTCCACGTGGGATTCACAATCTCTGAGCAGCTCATATTGTACGTCGCATTCTGAAAAATTATGGAAACCGACACGATCAATAATTTACATCTTGGGCATTACAGTAATGGTGAAGAAGTATCTAGCTTATATAAGATTAGATGATCTGGTCTGATGTGTGTTGATCTGAAATCATCAGATCTGCATAGATCAGATGAAGTCTGTTCCAATGTTTCTGGATGACTTTGGTGGTTATTTAGAATAGCATCTGTATGGCCCTCACAAAGTGTCCTAAAGAGGCACTAGGTAAGCGTTAAAACACGCAAATGTATCCTCGTACATGTGCTAAGACACACTTGCACATGCATGCATGTTTATACACATTGAAAAATGCAGGAAGTGAACTTGTATTCATAAGTGTTAGCAAAAAGTTATGTGCCCAGGGTGACCCTGTGATATACCGGGTGGCGCATAAAAAACGTCCCCAAACTTTGTTAATCTGGCAAAGATCTAATTTCAGAGATATCAAATATTAATTTACACCAAAATGTTAAGCAATCATTTCTGTGCACACATGTCAAATTTCAAGATAGTACGTTTATTATATCATACTCTGCGGCAAGGTTATAACGTCGTACCTGTTAAAATATTTTGCACAAACCTACGTCATTAAAAACGTTCCCAAACGTTGTTAACCTGGCAGGCTGGCAATTAAACAATTTTAAAGATAAACTAAATCATAGTACATCAAACTAATCATAATTCATATTTGTACAACACAGCCAAATTTTAGCTAAAAATACGCAACCGTTTGAGAGAAATTGTTGTTAGAACTGTATGACCCATGGCCAAAATTTTGCACAGTTGTTTAATGATGATGTTTTACGCGAGAAAATGTTTGATTGATCCTCCGCTTTCTCTTGTAACGACCCTTAAACGCTATTTACACTGTCCTGTTGACTTCTGTAGGCCTATTTGTGTATGTGATCTAATAGAGACCATTTATTTTTTACTTCAATGACCTGCTTAAGTTTGTCTGCATTAATTTTAGAAACAATTTTCTGCGACACATTACACAAGCTCCTTTGGGGCGCTCCGTGCATAGTAGACCATAGGATTTAGATCGGGAGAGTTTGGAGGCCAGGCATCACTGTGGATAAAATCAGGGATGTTTGCTTGAAGAAATTGCTGATCCAATCTGCAACGATGTGAAGGAGCACTGTCTTGATGAAAGATGTAGGCCTAATTGTCATCAGGATTGAGTCTATGTATACGTACTAGGCTATAATACGACGTTCGGGAATGAGCTTATCGCGTAACAAGCCAACGTAATAGGCCTACTCTCCATTGACTTTGGTTTTCCGAGGATCAATGACGATGATGTGTGTTTTACCGTGCATCGAAACTCAAGCAGATGCCATTAAATTTTTTAGAGAAACGACTAGTCTAATGATAAAGTCTTACTGGCGCAATTGAAGACTTTCGTTCGCGGCAAAATAAATGACGTAGTTTTGTGCAAAATATTTTAACAGGTATGACGTTATAACCTTCCCGCAGAGTGTGATATAATAAACGTACTATCTTGAAATTTGACATGTGTGCACAGAAATGATTGCTTAACATTTTGGTGTAAATTAATATTTGATATCTCTGAAATTAGATCTTTGCCAGATTAACAAAGTTTGGGGACGTTTTTTATGCGCCACCCGGTATGTTTAATTCTTTAATTCTGGCTGCAAGGCAACGAACATACCCACTACACCACCATGCTCCACAGATCAATCATAATGACGATGAGCTGATGTCTTTGCATTGAATTTAGGACTACGGTCAGAAGCCAAGGCGGCGTCTACCTTTGGTCATCATCTTTGCAATCTCTGGTGCCGTCCTTCTGGTCATCGTATCCATTGCCGTCTGCTGGATGTACAAGCGGTGTTCACATCGATGTCTGACGTCGTCGGAGAATGTCCCACCCGAAGGCATTCTCAATGACTGTAAGCGTTCTTAAACCAAGCTATTGAAGAAATTAGCATGCTACAACTCCATTACATTAGTCACTAACCTATAATGTGATGCAGACCCTCCTGTGCCTTCTCATATATTAGACAGTCATACTGGAATTGTCTTTCATTAACAGTTCGTGATACTGTACTGCATGTATCTCATGAAACATTCCCAAAGTCATTTAAGTTGCACACAGTTTGTTTGGAACTATTGGGTATATTAAGCGCCTTCGTAAGGTTATTCTAAGACTCTATGTAAATGTCCATATGCAATTTTGCATGCATATATGTCCTGTATTTGCATTTTAATTGCACTGCTTGACTGTGTAGGATTTATTAAATGCTTTTGGCATTAATTCTCCAACACGTCATGCAGGGTTTATTTTAATTTTGCTGTAATATAAATATAAAGATTTTGTGACACTATGAGTCGTGTAATTGGAAATATCGTTTATTGTGTTCATTATCGGAGTGTTGATTGGGGAATATTAAACTGTCTGAAGATATTTCTGGAATGTTATTTGGCCACACGCAAAAGAAATAAAGCAAGAAGATTTAATTTCTTGGCAGTATTTTTGCAGAATCCTTAACAGATGTTAATTTTTGTGACAAAGTGGCAGACAACGGGGTGTCTTGAGAAAATACAATTAAGTTTGCGATGTAATAATCTTGCAAAAATAATGTTTCTTGTTGACAACAGTGATATTATTGCTGTTATTACTAGGATTGTTTTTAGTACTATTACTATTATTATTTGGTTATTTTATTAATATTATTATTATTATTTATCAATGTTATTTTTATTATATTATTTTTTTATTATTGTAGGCATACTAGTCAAATCAATTCGAATTTATTGGAATCGATTCAGTAGCAAATTATACATTCATAGTACACATTTAGTATTACAAGTATTGAGATGATAGCAACAAAAACTTTACCAGACAAAGTCAGGTAGACTTGAGAATGTATTGGCAGTCACAGGATAGGATGAATCGAATCATGAGAAGAAAAAGCTCAAGGACTTGTCTTGTCATCCTCAATATATAGTTAGACTGAGTGAAGAAGCAAGTCATAGCTTACATTCAGTAGCAGGTTCTATATAAATGTTTTTTGTAGTTTCATGGGTCTTAGAGCTTAGTTGAGATGGACTCATTAGTCATCTACATGTAGATACAACCACTGTTCTGTAAGCCCTTTACCTTCTGAAGTGACCATTTGTGAGTTGATGGTCTTCAACGTAGCTGTTGGCTATTCCAGGCAGATAGTCAGGCAACTACAAATTCCATGCTGTCTAGGTCTAGTTGGGGAGTTTGGAGTTGCCATTCACAAAGGGCACTGGTTGTGGTACGAAGCCATTGCAGTGGCGTAACAACCATGTAACGATGGTGGACAAAATCCACGGGCTCCCGAGGTTCAAAGAACCCTCAAACGTTTTAACTAAAAAAATCTCACGTAGACCTACTTTTCCATTTCTATGGTTTCAGACTGCAATCTGCAGCCATTCACATTTTAGTAATAAATGTTCAACGGTGTGGACTAAACTTCCGTTGTGGACCTTTTAAATTGTGATTTGCTGGCAAATTACAATTATAAATGAAACAAACCTAAACAAATAGAGACTAATTTAAGATATTTCATTTGCAACTGCTGTACAGTAAAATTTCAGTTCTGGTGAAGTGTACTGAGCCTATTTCTTTGTATTTTTGTTTTGCTGCCAAATTTTGATGATAGTTCAGTATTTATGCCCGCACCTGCATATTTTATTACCAGCTATCCTCTTGCATGCAGCTGTGTTTCCAATTAAGCATATTGGAAGAAATTATCTAAATTTCTGTAATATTGGAATCCAGTTTGAAGTCCTTTGTTTCCACATTTGCCAGCCAGCCAGCCTTCGTAATATTGTGATTATTGTCGGAGAGTAATAATGAATGGAACCTATTAAGCCACCTGCCAGTTGGCAGCACCGATATAAATTCAGCCACTCGCAGCTGAAGAGAGCTGTTGGTTTGTGATTTAGGAGCAAATGGTAAGCAAATGGTGCCAAGGACTAGTGCGGGAGTATGCTACGGCCATCTGGACCGGGCATGGATTGAATGCTAATGAACCCGTTAATACTCTGGTAATTGACTGATTGGATCTTGAGGTGGTCTCCTCATTTCCAAGACTGGTTTTGGTCTGTTGCTGCGAAATGGAGCAAATGGCAAAGTCGGTTCCCGTGATTTAGATTTTTAGGCGCAGAGTAGTTTTTATGATTGTTTTTATGAGGGCTGCTGCCTGAAGCAAGCAGTGGCGAAAAAGTTGCTGCTGAGAACCGAGAACATCACTTCAATGTAGTGTTGTGAAAAATAATGGCTGAAACTCTGTATTGGAAGACATTTTCTGAAGTAAAAGTATATATTTTTTTGTTATATAATCTGGCGACGTATACTAACCATTTAGCCTGCTCACCTCTAACTTTGATGCAGCTATCGCCCATTTCACGCTGAACAGAGGAGACTTTATTTCGTGAACGGTGGAAATATTCTCTCCCCACGGAGACTTTATTTCAGAATATACTCTCCGGGGTAGAATTTATTCTGGAACAGATCCTTTGGGGTACAATCTGTTTTGAAATAAAGTCTTTGGGGGAGACTTTTAGGGGGAGACTCTGTCACCCGACACCGGCAGCGTGTACTCACCTCAAAATTTGGTACCAGTCTCTTTGCTTCATCTTTGAAATACTGTTGCAATGTTTTGAAAACGTCCGCATGGATCACGCGATGCCTGGCATCATGCACACAAGGTGTTTAGTTACAGTTCATAAATATAAGATCATCCTTCTAAAAAAATATTCGCAGACAGATGATATCGTTGCTCAGCAAATAAAGAAGAAAAAAATTCTAATAATAATATGAACATAATTGGAAAATAAAAAGGTTTAAGCATAATTATTTCACTGGCAATGTGTGAGAGCTGAGGAGTAAATTCAATTCGCAATTCTGTTAAAATAATTGCAATCCTACTGAAGCTTCTGTTTGAAAAATAAGAATTCATTTGCATCATAAAGATTAGAAATTAGTTTTTCTTTTTGGCACTTAGACTGAGTAATTGCAAATGACTGAATGACTTGCATATCTATTTGTACAATGTACATTCCAACTTACCTATCCAGATGTTAAATCTTGTGCTTAAATTTTTTTATGTAGCCTTTACTCTACACTATCGGTTTCCCTTGTGATTCCTTTTTTTATGTTGATCTCAAAATTGTTGGTAAATGGACTGTAAAATGTAGCCTAAGCTTAACAGAGTGAACATCATATTAAATTTAGGCGTATTTTAAGACATTTACAGATATTTACAATATAAGTGCTTGTTATAATTCATTTCCATGACTTACAAATAAAGATTGGGTTAAGCTGATAATCTAGATCAGTCATGATTGAAGGAAGGAGGACTGAAGGCATTCAGTAACCAGCATATGAGAAATTCCTTTTTATAAGCAAGTGTGGATAGTATGTGTTTGTGTATGTGCACTTGTTCTACTCAGAGGCGCTCCCGACTACAGCGCAGACTCTGAATTGGAGTTTCACGCCGAAGCGCTTGAGCAATTGCGAGTGAAGGACTTGCTCAAAGGTCCCTACGAATCGGCTTGAGGTGGATTCGAACCTGCAATCCTTTGGCTGCAACGCAACGAACATACCCACTGCACACCACCACGCCCCCACATATAAGAGGTATCTGTGACAGGCGTTGTCATGAATGTGGTGGAAATGTGTCCCTTGTTATTTCTGGTGCTTTCTTCTTCATTTTACAATGATTTACAGAACCTCGTGAGGGAGTGGATGAAGAGAGGGAGTGTTTCTGTCCAGCGCTAAGTGCCTTTGTGTATCTGCCAAGGACAGAAGACACCCTGAGGCGCTCGCATTTGGTGTTTCGCCGCCCTTTCGACGACCGTTTATATAATTTGCAAACAGATCTGCAGCGCTGTAATCCACTCGCTCTATTCTTCTGCAGTTGAAGTTGGTGGTCAGCTGGACAGAGCAGCACAGGCTTGATTCTGCCGCGGCCATGCTTCGCCATTTCTTTTGTATTATTGGCTGTGAATCGCATTGCATCGCATAAAGCTGCTACGCATGTCTGATAAGACTTCGGTTTATAATAATGGCCGGACAAGAGGAAATCAATGCACCACTGAGTCCATTAGACTTTTGCCTTGCCTCTAATTATGTCTATTGCGCATGGTGCTAGATATTACTCTGAAAGCTAATAATATTAGTTTTCAGAGTATTATGGGTTGTAGACACATTATAACAATTTTGATTATGGCCTGAAACTGAAAAACTAAACTGTCCAGTTTCCATAAAATGATAACGCTGCTTGACATAATTATGTCTTCAGCATAAGACAACTCCTGTTGTTCTATCTCACTGTTAAATTATTGTTGACCTTTTAAGTAAATAGTGCACCATGACTTTTTTTAGAGGACCGTTCAAAATATCTTGACTAATGACTGTAAAAATCTTTTCACTTACCTACTTAATCTTTCAATATTTCCATCCATTGCACTGCATGTTTGTCAATTATTAACAATTCAGTCACTGACTAACTTCCACTTCTGCCTTGGCACAAATTCACTGTTGGGTAGACAACCACTGAGTGTGGTGGTTGTTGTATTTGTCTAGATCTGTTGGGTGTGTTTAGCACCTTCATAAGGTTTTCGTAAGGCACTATATCAAGGGATGTATATTTTATATATATATATATAATTTATATATATGTATACACGTACGTACGGATGTTGTACGTATGCAAATACATCCTGTTACTTGATCGCTAAAATAGACCAGACTCAATGCCCAAGGCTGCAGATTTCATGGCTTGAAGCCATAAAGGGAGACCAATGCCAGAACTTACAAGGTGAAGGCCAACAGTTGTGAGTCTGTGAGGCCAAGGTCAGAGAGCTGCGATACCTTACATAATTGCTGTGAGTCCAATTTCTCCAAATCCATATATGCCCTAGTGGCATACGTCGTGGTCACTGACAAATGGCTGTGGCTGCTGCTTGTATATTAAGCTTATAATAGTTTTTTCCGTCACTGATTTATCTCACACTGTCAGCGTTGATGATTGCAATTATGCAGTATGCAGACTGTTTCGTACATAACTGTGTAACTTTATGTTGTCTGCGTCGCATGGACGGGTCAGAGAAATGTCGTCGCAGTAGTTGTCGTCGTCGTCCATTGGTGGCGCTACTTCCACTTAATTAGTCCATCTAGGCCGCGTTGCTTTTGCATGGCGGCCATGAATAATTGTGAGTCGACGTAAGCCAAATGGCTAACAAGGATTTATGCTCTGTCAGTTTTTTTATTAACTGGCAATTACTGTATTCACTGTTCTGGATCGTCTTCCGTGATTGGGGACAGCGCTTCGATCATACGACTACGCTGCTGTGCACCACGATCAATATGCTCGTCGTGTGGTAATATTGAAAGAATGGAAATTGTGCAATTTGCGGGACAAAATGGAATTTCGTGTTTAGTAACGCGGTGTTGATAATAATAACAAGAGATGGACAACAGTGCTATTTGGTCGTGCTGATATGATGTAACTCACGTAATTGCACGACTGGTCAAAGTATAAAGCATGTTGATAATGTTTTTAGTCATAGGGGTGTTACTTTATTTTGACAGATTGGTGTCGCGGTTGTGGCAGTGATAGTGGTGAGAGGTGATGACGGCTAATCACAGCAATTACAATCGTATGCTAATTAATTATATCGAGATCTTTACACTGGTGATACTGATGGGAGTTATTTTGTTGCCATAATTATGATAATGAGATTATAATTAGTTAATTAAGACAGTGTGGATCCTTCTTACGCATAGCATTGTGATGAGAAGGCTGTGGACAATTTTAGGGTGCGACATCGGTAATAAAGTACCGGTACTAAGTTAATTTTTTAGTTGTGTATTGGAAGAAAGGTGGAAGTAGGAAATTGGATCTTATCCCTATTTAGGCAAGGTTAGATGCATGGCTGTCTTTAGTTGAAAAGGTGAAAAAGGATAAAAAAAGAGAATAATTTTTTCTAAGATTCAAAAGATCATTGTTTGATGTTTTTATGAACAATCAGAAATAGTTATATAAATGTGATACATTTGCATATTCTGTAGCGGTGCACACCTGCCACAGGCGTCCTTAGCAACCTGTCTTAATATCTAGTCTCCTTAGCAGCCTGTATCCGTAGCAACCAGCCTTAGTAGACTTCTTTGGAGTTTGTCCATGTATTCAATCAGATATGTTGATTCGTGTGCATAAGATAAAAATGTGTGTACTGTGTTTCATCTTGAATTTCAACATAATTATGCTTCCGTTTTGAATTGACTGTTCTGTCGAGAACTTAAAAATTGATGTCTTGTGTTTTGACTCTTTCAGCAATTGCGGAAGGGAGATATTTTGGAAATGAAATAGACAATAACCAGGTGAGATTATTTACCATTGTAAGTTCAATAGTATTTCACGTGTTTAGAAGATATTGCCTTATGATCTGAATTAATAAGCATAGACATTGTATCTGATTGATTTACTTGGTAAGTTATATCAAAGATGAAGAGGTGTTTTATTTATAGTATTTAAGAATAAACTTGACTAAAGTTGTATTTTGAGATAATTGCCTGGATGTTCTAGTGTTTCTTAATGGCTTGTGTGTTTGCCAACGATTTTGGCATTGCTGGTCATGTTATCACCCATTCTCATCTAAGATTGTGGCCGGTATATAATATAAAGTATATAAGTATGTGCAGGGTCGGGTCACCACAGATATACAAACATGTGGCCACAATGCGACGCTACTAAACTGGACTTTCCTGTGCTGCTGTGTGATTATCGGGATGGATGGTCCTGAAAACGGTGAGCTGATCGTGATGGAGCTACGGCAGCGGGTGCTGTTGTTCTCGGTGAAGCATTGACACATTGTCACCTCGCCGTATGGTCAGCGATGATTTATCAAGACAGATATACGCAGAACATGACTAGGTTTATGGCTTTCGTATGAGACCGACGCCCAGGGTGCATTAAATGACGTCGGAAGTGGCTTCTGATAGCTGCCCACTCCTGATATCGTTTAGCTGCGCGGAGTGCTGGGTTATCGCTCTTGCATTGTGCCCAAATGTTGGGAGCAGAAAATTCGACGCGATTATTTCGATATTAGCGCTATAATGCCTGATCTTAGCGGTTTCCAAAATGTAGTTCCTTAAATCTCCTTTGATATAGGAGTGTATGTGTCCTACATTTTAAAGATTGCAGTCACCAATTTGGTAAAGTTCACATAATATGGCCGAGGTTTAAGTGGATTAGAAGCTATTAAATCTGTAATAGAATCACTGCCGTGTTTACCATGAACCATAAATGACTTTCCTTCCTGACATCTTTCTTAAAAGCTGTAATTCTTCCACTTAGTGCTCTATGCAGTTGACTACCTAGTCCTGGCCATTCCACAAGTCTACAACTCTTCTACTGAGGAATTGCTGATTATGGGTAATGTTCCTTTCGGCTTTTCAAATAATTTAGGTACATGTGGCCTTGAGTCATCTTGTCGGATGCTTGTCCAAAGACCATCTTCCATGGCATCTCTCTTAAAAGCTGTAATTCTTCCACTTAGTTGCTCTACCCACTGCATCCTTTTCTTAGTGATTATCCTGTTGGCTTCCAATCAGGTCTAATATGTGTCACCGTTCTTATCAATGTCATTAGCCCAAGCCGCTTTAGCATTTCTTCCTAGTTCACACCTTAAATCCGTTGGTAATTCTGTTTGCATTTGGTTAAGTTCTATCTTTCTATCTATCTGAGGAATTTATATAGCGCCCTTTTCAGATAACTGTTCAGAAGCACTCTCATAGCCAAAAAGGATAATCTCGAGTAATTCATAAAAAGAGTAAGACAAGACCCACTGAAAAGAACACAGGACAAAGGGGAAGTTATTCCAAAAAGAGAGTGACTCACAATCAAGAATGTGATGTTCACATATAGATTTCACACATGGTTGCAGCATTCCTACTTTGACCTTACCACTGAAAAGAACACAGGCCAAAGAGGAGGTTATTCCAAAAAGAGTGACTCACAGTCAAGAATGTGATGTTCACATGTAGATTTCACACCTGGTTGCAGCATTCCTACTTTAACCTTACCAGTGGTTTGAACAACCTTTTTATTTTATCTGAGAAGATCCATACTGCCGAAGAGGTGATTGCTCGAGCAGACAAGAAGCTCTTCCCGAAAGCACTTGCAATTGGCCATTGCATGCATTGATCAGATCTTGGCACCTCTTTGTGAGGAAAAATATTTGCTCCGCAAAGGAGGACATCCTTTCATGCTGCCTCTCATGAAAACAAATTTGTTTAAAAACAGTTTCATCAACAGATGCATATTCAGTTAAATTTAACTATGCATGAGTGACTTTATAATCTACTGTCAACTGTCGTAGTTTAAAAACATACATATCCAATTGACTGGAAACTATGCATTCTCAAGTGAAATTGGACATTTGAGGCATTGAAGTCTGGATTATAGGGATATACCATATATGCAGGATCTTCATGACATCCCAAGTCATCCCTGCTCAGGAAGTGGCTAAAACTTTTGTTTCATGAGCCAGTATTGATATTCCTGATCTATTTTGCTTCTACAACTATTTAGTTGATGCATATCAGTCTGTAGTTAGGGAAAAGCAATGCTTGCTTTAGTTCAGCTTCCAGAGTGTCGCTTAGACTATTATGTTATCCATAACTGATATTTCGAATTGCTATCCAAATGCACATAAGTGGCCATATCCAGCAGGACCATGAACCCTTTTGGGCTGCCTCTTTTGAATGCATTTTTACGCATTGTTTGATTAATTTCATGTAGGCCTACTCTGATTTACTGTATCAATGTATTTCCTTATGTCATTTTATTACGTTGTCACATTCTAAGGTAATCAATATAATACATTGATTGATTCATTGATTAAAAGTAAATTGATCTGCATATTATATTATGAACATTGGTCGGGAATCACACAAGGAATGAACCGTTATCTCCAACTGCAAGCACTTGTACTGCTATAAAGAAGAAATCCAGCCGGGTGATTGATGCGAGGCAATCAAATTTGTGTGCTGATGACTTGTGCTTAAGCGATGGAATTAGTCCGGGTATTAGCAGAAATGGAAGCGAGATTAGATCAGGAAACTAGGAATTATTGGGTACGATCAACATGCGATTGGTAATGTAAAAATAGTAGACTTTTCAGTAAGTAAGTAAGCAGCAAGTAAGTAAGTAGTGAACTGCATGAAGTTGTGTATGCTTGTATGTGCACGTGTTATGACTTAAATAGGAGTGGACCAAGGACAGAACGTTGTGGGACACTGTGATTTAAGACAGTAGGTGCAGCAGCAGAAGTCTGAAGATTGATGCTAATTGATTGAGTGGTGCAGGTAAGACGTGTGTCAACGCGGAACATGATCAATGTAGGTCAAACGAGTGTCCGACGCAATGGCAGAGTATATCATGATAAATGGTTTCATAAAGCGATGAATAAGTCGAACAGAATGAGTGAAGACAGTACCAACTTTCTCCTTGTATATGGAACTGATAATTATGTGAATAATATCGGAAAATATCAGAGTTTCTCTGGACTGGTATATGGAGTAGAGAGAATGAAAAGAAAGGTACAAGTTGTTGCACTTGTCTTAAACTCCCCGCACATAGTAGCAGCTCTAACTGAGATTAGTTATGGTATATCTGCCTTTGCCTCCCACTGCCAGTAGAAGCTTTGCTGCTGTCTCAGCCAAGATGACAATGGCTGTGTAAAATGGCGTGTATCCATATGCTTGACAGTTCAATTCAGACACTTACGGTGTTCAGATCAATGTCTAGAAACTGTAGGGTAACAATGTGGCTAGTGGAGGGCACACTGTCGGAACTGCATGGCACAGATACACAGCATAGCAAATATGCCAGCTATGTATAAGCATAGTCGTAATGTCGCTGTTGTTTCCATTAAGCTACCGAGTTGTCGCCTGAGAATTACCGATATCTTGTCGTATCTCCTCATTTTTTCCGAAATGCAGTTCAGAGTTGATTTGTAGCAGAGATTTGTTTATCCTTCTTCGCTTTTAATCCCTAGGAGATAAAAATGGTCGTTTTAAGATATTCAGCGAAAGCTACCTGTCGTGTATATCCATTTACATAATTTTTGCTGTATCTCCAAGATGTTTTGCCGTATCTCCAGTACTGCATTCACGGCTTAGAAGTGCCTTGCTGTATGTCCAGAGAAAGCTCGTTGATTGGATGATAAGAAGATACAACAACTATCAATAAACTGCTCACTTTGTTGTATCATATTGTTTTATGTTTGGGAAATAAAAACTTTCTTTTAAAAAATTGGTGTTATACCCGTGAACATTAAAATGAACCCACTCGCTAATAATTTTGTATTGCTTTATTTTATCATTTCATGTCTATTTTTTCGAGAGGATGATTTGCAATTTTTGTAAATCCATTTTATACAAAAATGTTTACAAATTTCTCAAAAACCATTTTAAAAGTTAATATTTTAAAATGAATTGTTGATGTCTCACGAGTACGACTGTCCCTGGTGTTGATGTTTCAATGTGATGTCTGTGCCTGACATTTATTTGCCTGAATTTTTTGTGCGTAAAATTTTACCGATTTAACTTCTACCTCAATAATCTCGGAATTCTCAAAAATGGAGCTACGCAAAGATAATTCTCAGAGTGTTAAAAATGCCCAGACATTATGCTCATGACATCGAGTGACATGGTGACATCGCATGTAAACTGGAGTTGCATGTTAGTGGTGCACGCGATGACGCTTTTTCCCTGGAAAAAGCAACAGTACAGTACAAAAACAGAATATTTTACTGTGATTTCACTGTACTGCTAATGTGGCCAGAAACATAAATCATCCGTTTAGCAGGCTACATTGCAGATGTCTTCACATCAGACATTCAGACAGCCTATGTCTTTGAGTTTTTCTAACCATACTAAGACAAGTCAGTGAATAAATAAGTAAGTAAGTAGCTTTTATTTGAATCTCACAAGCGCACGTGCATTTAAGAAATGCTACGACAGGTGCTACTGTATTTCATTATAGTGCTCTTAATTCGTGAATGCGGTAATGGGGACTTCAGTTCCCAAAGATGTACGGTACATTTGCAGGTCTGCACTGCGTGGATATTATGTTGACTTTTTAGTGTGTCAATCTTCTTGTGAGCAATTTTAAAGCCAAATACCTTGACTGATTTTCACATGCTGTGCCGTTCTGATACCAGTGTCTCTTAAGATATTGATTTCTTAATGAGAATTTTTAGACATGGTGAAAAAATTCTGTTTGTGTTGGGATGTAGAATTATGTATTTATAACTATTTTCCAAAGTATTTGACTTTGGGAACTTGCTTTGCTTGCCACTGGTATTTTGTTGCTAACTTTGACTAGAAGTGTTTTGGAGAGTGCCATTTCTTAGTAACAATTTAATAAAGGTTGGCAAGAATAAGAGTTTCATATTTACAAACTATTTTCCGAGACACATAATTTTGGGAATATTTGCATTGTGCACAGTTGGTAATTTGTTTTAAAATTCGACTATATAAATTAATTTTGTGCAATATTTTGATGTCAATTATAAACGGCCAGTTGGAAACTTGAGTTTCGGGTTGAATTGTAGGCCCTATCATGCAAACCAGTGTTGATTAAAGATGGTCTGTTTTTTGTTGGACGACTACAGACTTTCTTAGAAGTCTACAGTTCATCTAGAACTCACACACACACATATATATATATTTAATATATATATATATAAGATCTATATATATATATATATATATATATATATATATATAATCGCAGTAATAATGTTTCATTCGATTCTATGATAGATACACTCAATTCACAGCAGTTTGTTTCTCCATTTTGAATTTCATCACCACCATTTCCTCTTTACTTAGTCCATTGATCCTTCACTCTAAATTGGAACCTTTCCTCTTCTGGTCTCTTTATGGTTAAGTTAACACTCTGTCATGTTGACAAGCATCAGAGTGCATCTTTCTGCTACTGTACTGTAACAAATTGACTTTAAGTGCATTGTTTACATTGTACAGCAAGAGGTGTATAAATGTGTTATTTTAAAGCTAGAAACATATGTAAAACTTGCAATGAATCCATTGGACGACATTCAACCAAACACTGATAAGCACCAGTTGTGGTTTTGCATAACTGGGTTATAATGTGTGTGATTGGACATGATGAATCTAACTCCGGTGGCACCAGGCTTGTATTGAATACAAAT
The DNA here is from genome assembly GCA_945859605.1 of Lumbricus rubellus. Classification (NCBI taxonomy): domain Eukaryota; kingdom Metazoa; phylum Annelida; class Clitellata; order Crassiclitellata; family Lumbricidae; genus Lumbricus; species Lumbricus rubellus. The sequence goes on from OX243812.1 coordinate 37,809,809, forward strand.
AGAACATTAAATTCGGCTAGTATGTGTACTTTTTTGTAGTACTGTATTTCTGTAGAAAAATAAATTACTAACAATAGACACAGTTTGATAGCAAGTGTTGACAGCCATGCAATGCAAAAAGCACATGCAAGTAGGCTAACTAAGAAGCAATACTTTTTCAGTCCTTATTGCAAAAGAAAATAATAATGATAATAAAGTATTAATAATAATAATAATAATTAGTTAATAATAATGCTTTCACAGCTTTAATGCTGTGGCCTTTGCGAGATCTTTTGCTGGCCACATGCTCGTTATATGATAATGATAATTTATTATTAATGATGATGATGATGATGATGATGATAATAATAATAATAATAATAATAATAATAATTTCTATGGATCCATAACATGGCCATTTCATTATTACCAGGGCATCTAGGCTACACAAAAGCCATGAGGAAAAGGTAAAGTGACAAAGCACAAAGATGTGATGAGTATTTCGTGTGTTGCAGGTTCATTTGAGACATTTATTTGGTGTCAAGTTCCTTTAGTCCTTTACATTAAGTAATCTATATCGACATGACAGTATATCGTGCCATTTGAAGTTACCATCACATATTTTTCATAATAATAATATTAATTTATTATTCAAATTGACATTTTGTGCGCAGTAAGATTACATGATTAAAACAAAATTTATCTTAAGCCAATAAAATTCACCATTTGTTTTAGCTAGCAACATTTGAACAGTATCTATAGTGATAGTTCATTTTATTATATTCACTTTAAAACTGCAGATATGTGATGGAGGTATGTAGGATGCAGTGAGTTGTGGCAGCGTCGTGAATGGAGCCTAAAAATAATGCGATGAGCGCAATCAGACAGTCGTGGTGATTTGATTCCGTAGAAATAGTCAAAGTGAAAGTCTATAATCAACTTATCGTTGCTGTTGGTCAGAAGCGTGGCTGCTTTTATTCGGTCGGATTCTCTTTGGTGCGTGCGACTGGGTCCTACAAAGCACCGTGCAGACTTGTCAGTTCTTTGCCTTTTGGTGATTTTCTGGAGCGGTTTTTATTGTGTCTCTGCGGGATTGCGCAGTACGTTTGCCTGGCTCTTTCATGTTGCACTGCTATACACTTCAATGATGTTCTGTAGCCGTGGTTGGAACGGGGGAGTGCTCCTGAGTAGATTATTTTTAAGGGGCGCTATGTAAAAACTTCTTGATAATGTTGATGAGGGTGGTGCTGTGCTGGTTTTGGTGGTCATTGGTCGTGGTGGTGGTTATCAGTGGTGGTGGCGATGGTGGTGGTGGCAGTGGCGGTGAAAATCGAACCTGGAACCCTATACATTTTGTCATATTCTTAACATTCACATTGCACAACAATTGCAGTTCTCTATTTCAAGCTCCTTTACTGCATGAGCTGTATTACTTTTATTGTATGAAGCATGCACATAACACCAGCCACTATTCTGTTTATCATCCATAGTTTTAGTTTGTAGCCATAATATTTATAATGTCACCAGCATCTTCTGAAATGGATTTTAATTTTACGTGCTTGCCTTTTCTTTGACGAGGACTCGTATGCCCTCGCTCTGCGTCTAATAATAATAATAATAATACGGTAATACTAACGACAATTTATATGGTGCCATACCGCGGCCATACCTCTACAAGGGTGCCTCACAAGCAGCCAACTGCGAGACAAACCTTATAATTATTAGCAAACAGATAAGTTTTAGGCTTTGATTTAAAAGAGTCCACTGAGGTGGCCAATGTCTAATGTCCGGTGTAGTGGAATGTCCGTCTAGTGTGAAGCTTTTGGTTTCTCATGCTCACCCCTCAACCTGCCAATGTCATGCTTTTCCAATTGTTGGTCCTTCTGTCTGGAATGGTCTCGTATTCTAGATACATATGTTACCTTGGCTTAATTTGTTCGTTTGTCTTTCGCAGGCCTTTAAGACTTGTTTCTATCATTGTGATTGACTGGTGACACTTCTGAGCAGTGCTTAAAGTGTATAAAAATAAGTGTTTGGACGCAAATAAGTGTTTGGACGCCTGTCTCTTATCCAGGCTCTGCTGTACAAATAAGTGGTAGGACAGAACTAAGATTTGAAAATAAACTGCTTGAGTGAATGAATAAATGAATACACACTAGCTGGTGTGGTCAAGTTGAGGATCTGGCTAACGCGATTTGTATACAAGGATCTTAAATGTTTAGCAACCATTCAAAAGATAGTTGTGTTGAAGAATATGACCCGATTAATTCACAGAAAAATGAGCGTGGTGGTCTTGGCCATGCAATTGCTTTATGCAAATGTGCTCATTTATTGTTACTTGCGATTTTCTCCTTCATATTCACAGCTTTCATTTTCAGCCATTGGTCTATTGGATGGCTTATCGGGCCGCTGTGGAAAGCCATAATCTATTCAATGGTCTGATCTGAGTTATAAGAAAGATTTTATTACTTTTAAGTTGACTTTGAAATAGTAGGAGAGCGTGGGATGATTAAACAACTTTTCGAGTGATTCATGACTTTGGTGAAAAGAGACAGACTTTTTGACAGCATGATGCAGCTGTTTAGCAACGACTTTGCAGATTTGTAATGATGCAATTTTTCTCGTGTCAAATGGCTGCATGGAAAATCGGTTGTCCTTGCTGTTCTTTGTTGTTGGCAGGCATTCAGAGTGGATGACCTAGTTTGAGCGAGGTTGATGGGGACCAGGGGACAGCTCGGAGGCATTCTAGGTGGATTCTCACTGACAATGCATCTAATCGGAGTGGGCAGCCAGGCGTGATGTACTGCTCTATATCATTCTGTCTCTCCGCTTTTGTTGTGCCTCGCCTGGGATTATGGATAACACAGATCAGTAATCAAGATCCTGTCCCATCGTGAGACGACCATGATTGTATTGCTGCGGCCAAGCTTATGTTTCTCTTTCGGTCGAGGGGGATATTCTCTATTCTCGTCTTCGTCTTTTTCCTATAAATGAGGTTTACTAAATACGCTTTCTTTCAGTTTGGGATTAGCGTTGTTTTGTTTGTTTTTCTCTGTGCTTATTTTCATTTTCTAAGCGGTTCACTTAAATTTTTATTTATGGTGTTATTGCGCTTTGCTGGTTGTGGAGATATATACTGCTTCTTTGCTTCTGTTCTCAAACTTCAACTCATGATGCTTTTTTTTAAAGATATTTGTTTCTGGTGCATTTGTCTGTTTTTGCATTCAACTCTGTCTATGTGCTATGTTTAGATCAGTCTCAATAGTCTTGAATACATTGTCTTTGTGAGGTTCTTTTAAATGCACTATTTTTTGTGGCTTCATATATCAACTTCAACTTCAACTTGTTTATTGATCCCAAGAATATCAAACAGACAATTATGCATTCATAATAGTATATAAAGTGATTAATTGTGGCTTGACATGGATTCGAACCTGGAACCCTCTGGCTCTAAGGGACAGAACCAGCCGCTACACCACCGCACCCCACAATGAGTGTTATCATACACTAGAGGCATTTTACTTGAGTTTCCTGATCTGAACTTGACATATATTGGCTTGGCTTTGACTGTGTGTATGTATGACAGTACTTTTTTGGCAAGCATGTTCGATTGCACTGATTATATATTACTGAGTTTGCTATGACAATGACAATATGCTAAAACACAGAGCTATTAGACAAAGGATAGTTATAAGAAATTATGAATTTCTTTTTTGAGCTATTTCTGCCGATAGGTCTGTATTAAGATTCAATGTTGAATAAAAATTCATTTGTGCCCAAGCTGCTACACTGGACTTCTTTTGGCTTTCTTCCTTCCTAAGCAGTTTCATATGTCCAATTTTGCCGTACGTCACGCGGCCCAGCTCTCTCGTACTTCAACTTGCTCTATCTCTCCTCCTTCATCATACAATCAAATAGCATCATTCTCGGTCTTCCTCTTGTCTTCTTTGCCTCCATTCTTCCCTTAATTATGGTCCGTAGGCGACAGTCTTCTCTCATTACATGACCCAGTCATTTTCTCTGTGGAATTTTTAGAGTTCCCAATAACAGCGACTATTTATATGGCGCCATAACAGCCATGCCATTACAGGGGTGCCTTACAAAGCAGCTAAAATGAGTCTAAAAAACTCTAGATGACGATTTTTACAAACTTCCGGTTCTGATGTTTTGATGATTTTCATCCTTCTTTACATCCAGTTTACTTTGTGGTGCTTTGCTTTATTGCAATGGTCAGTTTAATAGACTGTTAATGGAGATGTTGGGAGTTCAAATCTTCTACCAGGGCAGCAATTTACTCAGTGATTTCTGCCCCGTCTGTGCCCCTAGCCATCTTTACCATTAACTCTAATGAGTACATAGACTACACACTGTTGGAGTGTTGGTGGGAAGGTTCCAAGGTTGAAACAAACAAAGTTGGTCAGAATGGCTGCCTCTCAGAGCTAGAGACTGCCCTTCTGTTTCTTAATCCATGATTAATCTCTTTTACGCTAGTAACTGCTAGGCCTACTGGTACTTCATTCTCTGTTTCTCTCAGAGAATTGATCTCGTAATGCTGTGCTATTCCTGCTATTACAGGCACCCTTGTAACGGCATGGCTGTGTTACTGCGTCATAGAAATCATCATTGTTATTATTATTATTATCGTGTCATTACTACAGTATCTCTTTATCAGTTTTGTAATCTGCTCGATAATGCTCGTGCCAATAAACCAGATCACAGACCTTTGTCCTTTTTCGTGACCAGACAATAATGTGTCTTATATCACTCTTGACTGTCATGTGGCATGACACTTCTTTGTCGTCATCCTGTTCTTGTAGCATGGTTGACTACGCATAGTCCATCTTCTCACAGCTAATCTTTCTTCTCTGCAGTCACAAGGCTGTGACTATGTCACTGGTCCAGAGATCAATCATCTTCCATCCTATCCATACCAGGTTCCTGTTCTTGTTCTTTTGGGTTGGGCCGCGTGTGGCATTTCACGCAGTGAACGCGAAACCTGCCAAATGATGCTGACCTGCCTTTCACCGTTGTCATATCTTTCGGTTTATGGTGAAATGAAGCGGGCTTGGCTGATATGAGCAGCAAATTGTGCTCTTGGCTATTATAAATATGTGCAAATTCTGTATTTCCTGTATCAGGTGGTGATGGTGATGATGGTGGTGATGATGATGGTGGTGGTGGTGGTGGTGGTGATGGTGATGGTGATGGTGACGATGAAGATGATGATGATGATGATGATGGTGATGATGATGACGACGACGGTGATGACGACGACGATGAGGATGAGTTCTATGTTCCTAGACAGGTTAATTGGCTTTTATTCTGCCTGAGGATGATTTGACTGAAGTGGTCTTCCATTGTTTTCTTCTTCACAGACAGTTGTGGGTGAGTAACTTGTCCAGGGTCGCTGCACAGTGGCTTGAGGTAGATTCAAGCATGCGACAACAAGCAAAGAATGTACCACTACACCACTGCATCCCACACACACACACACACGCACGCACGCGCGCGCACGCACGCACACACACACACACACACACACACCATCTGCAATCAGGCGATGTTGTAATGTTCAAGAGTGATGAGAAAATTCGGCTGGAGAGTTTGTCTTTGTGACCAGATGGGGCAGTCCACTTTGCCACAATATCTTTGTACTTGTTAATTAGAAATTTATATGGCTCCATTTGAAAAACAAACTGTTATATAAAATGCCAGCGAGAACAGAAATTTCATCTCTCAGAAAAGCAATTGATTAAAAGCTAGCATAGTCACCAATGCAGGATTTGCCCATGCACACACAAACACACACACACACACACGCACACACACACACACACACGCTCGCACACACACATGGAACCCAACCATTGAGTTTTCATCCATAGTTGACAGATGTGGTTATTAGAGCATGATTTTTAGGGGAGGTAGAAACGCCTTCTTGAACTGGATCAGATCATTGCCGTGACTGCAATGTATATTTAGCAGACTTCAGATTGACTTCACCTCTACTGTTTCCATCCACAAATCACACAATCTTGCCTGATTTCCAATTTCCTTGACCTGTCCGCATTTGATTGGGCTTCCACCACAGATACGTTCTATATTTAAACGAGCCTTTTATTGATGTCCTGTGCATTATTAGAAGGGTGGAAAGAAGTGTTTATTAGACTAGACCCTCCTCATGGTTGCAAAATTCGCTAACTGTATATGAAATTATGAATTGATAATTTAGTTGTATGCAGATGACACATGGGAGCAATTGTAACGTGATGCAGGCGTAAAAAAAAAATTTAAGCCCAATTGTTATCGAGTGTTGTGACAAATCATAGTCTAGCACATTTCAGTGCTTTGTCATGGTCTTATATATATATATTATATATATATATATTATATATATATATATAATTATATATACATATATAATATATATTCAGATGCTCCGGTAATGTCACTCTTCTTTATGTTGGGTTCTTCCACCGGCTGTGATGTATCCATCCATCATCGTAATGTTTAGAGTTGGTTTCCAATCACTGATTTGAGCATTACAGCAATTATATTAAAAATGTATGATTTGTCTGTATTTAACAGCATTTTTTCTGCTGTTTTTTGGATCATTTTGAGAATGTACTAAGTACCGGTAAATATTCCTTTTAGTTGTGCAATGTGCATATGCGTCACGCTTGTTTGTTTTAGAAGTTCTAGAACTGTGTAAAACACAGGTACCTCTGAATCTATACTTCTGTCGTAAATCTCTTATCGCTTGGACTTGCCTAGTTGTTCATTTGTGAGTTTACGGTGGTCTTCTGCTCAAATCAATTGCACCCGTTGCAGCACCATGATTTCAGTCATCATTTCAGTCATCATTTCACACTGGAAAGAGAAAATTGAAGACTGCTGTGTGTGTGTGCGTGGAAAACTATCACTCCACCTATCATGACCGGTTCGGGTTGATAAATGGCGCTGAATCTCATTTCGATGATTGTTGTTATGGTTAGTCCCCGCTGGCGCGGTGAGATTAGCGGTGTTGCCGAGACGTTGATCCACTTTACAAACCGGTTCCCATAGGAAGAAGACTGGGGTTGGGGTGTGGGGGGGGGTGCGGTGGTGGTGGTGCCACCGCCTGCCAGTTCTTCTCCGGAGGAGTAGTCGGCCCCTCATCGCACTTACTCTTTGTCTGAATACTAATGCCCCATGCTGTTCTTTGCGCTCCTCGTACGCTCATGCTTTATTGCCTTATGGATATTCGTCGTTGTTGTTGTATGCACTGGTGCTGGTGGTGATGTGGTGGTGGTGGTTGTGGTGGTGGTGGTGGTTGTGGTGGTGGTGGTGGTGGTGGTCGTGGTGGTGGTGGTGGGCGAGCTAGCTGTTGAGTTGGGCACAATTGCAAATGTGCTATCTTTAAACAAATGGTGCTCTACGTGTAAATATGTTATTAATCAGATATTTAGCTTAGGGTATGCTGGTATATTTTCAGCCTTTGGGATTTGGGAATTGAGAACGGAAATAGATTTCTTAGATAAAATTTATTCTTTAGCTGGATGTGCATATCAATCAATTAATTAATTAATCAATCAATCAATCAGTCAATTGCTGTTTATTGATACCAATATATGTGCAAACAGTATAAATGCAAAATCAAATGGAAGTACTAATTTATTGAGAACGGAGCAGGCTGTTGTCGTTCTCTCTGGTCTCCGACCCTCAGGAATGAGGATGGACATCATTATCATATTGCGAACAAGTTGAAAGCATACCGATGCATAAATTGCACACTGACTTCGGGGCCATTTCGATTTGTGATGCTACACATTAGGGTCTTTTCATCTTCCGAAAAGAGCGACGCAAGCAAATGACCAGGAGAAATTCTTAAATTGAATGGGCTGTTTGGAAATCGGGATATTCAAAATACGTAGAGCTCAATAACAAAATCACTGTACTGATTTCTCTATCATCAGTGTAACATGATTTTTAAAATTGGTTTAATAATTTGTCTTTGACTAACTTTGTTGCCCGACTTCGCTTAGGTTTTTTACACCTTTATATATTGACGCTGATTTGATTTGCATACTTACCAGCAACGGCTGCAATGCCCATGTATTTGAATGCGCTTTTGTACTTTGGCTTTTCGGATACAGCCTTGTCTTGGGAATCTGTTTGATTTGCATAGTTTAGCGCTGCCTTCAGATGCAATGCTTTGGCTTCAGTCGTTTAAGAAGACCGACCTTCACGTGCTGCGGAGGATTAAGATGCGCTTTGGTGATCGCACTTTCTCAGCCACCACTGTTCTAGGTGTGGAGCTGTCTTCCAACCGCCATCAGATTGATCGACTTGAGCAATAGACATCTTCAGATCTAGACTCAAGCCTAATTTTTCTATGGCTTATCTTGCTTATTAGTTGTTTGTTTGTTGCGGTATGATTTTGTTATGAAACTTTATGTGAAGTTTCATAAAGTGCATGTTATGATAACTGCATGCACCACAAATGAACTGGTAGTAGCTCGGCTTAGTCAGATATTGAGAACATGCTGGTGTTTAATTTCCCCTTGAAGATTTTAATAGGAAGTTCCAGAACATGGAGGTTGATGGGTTGAACATTCCAGACCACTGGACCAAATGCATGGAATGTTCTTATTGCGCATCATAAGTGTCTTTTCCAGACCACACTAAGTCGTAGCTCTTTTCCTAAATGCAATCATGGCCCACTAATGACACTGGCACCAACTTCATCATCAATTCATCATCTTTTTTAAATGTACACTGTGCATTTGCTGTTTGCCTTAAGGTTCATGTTGAGTTTTTACTTTGATATCTATGTGATGCCAGGCGAGAAGAATTTTCTGTTGTGTTTTTCGTGAGTATCAGTCTTCAGGTTTTGCAGACAAATATTATACACACTTTGCAGTGTAAGTAAGAATAAAAACGGATATTTTGATATTGAGAACTTTATTAAGAACTATATCTCCCTCATTTTTGTTTGCCGTGAATAATTTTAGAAGGAAAAATTGCAAGAGCGTGTGTTGTGCTAGAAAACAACATCTCAATCTGCTGACTTTAATAAAAGTAGAATCAAGCAGAGACAGAGTGAAGAAGACAGGGTAAGATGTCGTTTATCCAATCGCAGGGTTGGAGGGGAGCACAGATTGATGGAACAAAGAGATTTTCTTCTGATATGGAGGGACCAGAGAAAGCATCAGTCTTCATAATTTATATCCTATATTAGATGTATATATTTCAAATTGGCATGTCTGACTTACAAATCCCTCAGCACCGACTCACCTTCCTACCTTCAGTCACTACTAACTCCTTACATTCCTCCTCATTGCTTGCGTTCATCAGGTACAAATCTTTTAGCTGAACCTCATTGCAAAACTAGCCTAGTTAGCTACACCGGTAAGCGCGAACGGCTTTCGTCTGTTGGATACAATGGACTGCGGTTCAAGCCCCAGGCTGGGAGTTGACATTTAGAGATTTAGATATCTCAGGCTAGTACGTGTGGGACGCAGAGGCACAAGGTCCTGCGGAGTGACCTTGGGCAAGTTGTTTACCCATCATTGTCTGTGGGGAAGGCAACGGGAAACCACCTCACTCATCTCATCCCCAAGGGCGTAAAGCCAATGAACCTGCCTTCGGGCAGAGCACCATCATCATCATCATCATTGCAAAACAGTTATGGGCTTGCGAGCATTCCACGCCTCAGCACCCAGGGAATGGAATCTTCTTCCGCTCTCTCTTCGTAGCTCAAACTCACTTCCCTCCTTTAAAAAGCGGCTCAAAACTCACTATTTCTTTTTGGCTTTCAAGCACATGGATCTCTGAATGCATCTTCTTCTGGCGGCTGACTATCCGCACCTCAGATTCACATCTCGGTGTGACCTTGCGCGCGTTACAAGTTTTTTTATTATAATGAATAATAATAATATACAATTAATCAATGAAAGGCAAAACTGACCAGACGCTATATAAATCAATGCACATGTTGATTCGTAGCAACCATGCACGTGGTGATCTTGACTCTTCTTGCATTCAGAGTTCATCCACACTGTCAAATGGAAGTGGACAGGTTTTTCTGTAGTGACCAACCGTATGACCTTGACCCTGCTGATGTTTTGTATGGATTGAACCTTGATATCCTTCACAACCACTCACCACTGCCGTTTTGCTATTTAAGATCCTAGTGCTCATGTCTGAGATTTAGATATATTAAATAAACCACCATTGGTATGCCATCAGTGGGGCATGGGACATGAGCTTTGACAAATATAGCCAACCGAACCAGTTATAGATGATTGTTTGAGCTTAAAACACTATGGACGGATAGGCCTTGTAGGACAGCTGTACTGGAGAAGGAGATATGCTTGAGCAGGGTTTCAGCATCTAACAAGTGGGGTATTTGCACTTCTATGACTTTTACTTATAATTCCTTTGTAAGACCAAGGCCGTATTTAGGGGGGTGTTTTGGGTGTTTGAACACCCCCCGAAATGGAAAATGCAGAAAAAATATATTGCATTTTCTAGTTCGTCTTGCAAAAAATCATGAAAAAGTGATGAAAACACCCCCCGAAATGAAGTAAAAGAAATTTTACGGCGAAAATATTTAACAGATTTCAGCGGCTGACTTAAAAAAAAGGTCATCAGAAATTTTGGCGGTGAAAATGGAAAATATTTCACAGATTTCGACCAGATGACTAAAAAAAAAGTCATCAAAAATTTTGGCGGCGAAAATGGTAAATATTTTTTAGATTTGGCCGCCACTGAAAACACCCCCCGAAATAAAATCCTGGCTACGGCCTTGTGTAAGACAATTGAAACTGACATTCTGAAATTGGTGTTCCCTTCTCATGTTCTTCAACTGCAAATTTCCCTTTTGTTAGACACGATGAAAATCAATTGACTGGATGATCTCAATCTCTTTAAATCATCAGTTGTCTGGTCACCCATTGTATTGTGAGAGGCATAGATAACTAAGCAAAGAAATAAGAACTTGTTTTGGTTTCTTGTTTTATAACCATGAACAGATAACTGCCAGTTTGAAACAGCCTGTAGATAAATTAGGAAGTACAATCAGGTTTAAGAAATTTTTAATTTGCACAGCATGGCTATAATCACAGAAATGAAAGAGCTTAGACTTCTGGTCAAAGCATTAAACAAATGAAAGGCAACCAAACAGATATAGAATACGCTAAAGACTAACAAGCAGAGAGAAAGAGATATAAGAACTGCTAGAAGAACATGAAGAAATCTTGTTTCAGCTTCATTATTCGCCGGACGCAAGAGAAAGAAGAAAAATCTTGCAGTTAAATGCAGTGGCTTATCACGGACAAGAGAGTCCTGGTGAATAATGTCGTAGACTTATCCATCATAAGGATTACGTTATGCTCTAATAAAGCAGACAGAAGTTTCTATATTAACGTCCTGGAACGGAGTTTTTTGTTGATATATATTTATTACACCGGCCTTTAAAGCATTGCAGTTTTGATATACATAGTACACTGTTAGTACAGTCGTAAAACTCATTGCCTGTAAACCCACAACAAGGTTACCTGATAGCCTACAGAAAAGTTCTCAGTAGTTTTCCTTTTATTGTTTTATTTTATTAGTCACATTTCTTGTGTATATTATTTATATTACAGACCAATGGTAGCAAGATTTACCTCAGAAGTTCATTCTTTAACATTTGTCCATTTTTATTGCGGTTTTAAACAGAATGCTGATTAAATTTTCCTTTTCCTCTGCAAGTTGAGTAGTTTTTTTATTCTACTTCTACATCAGATATTTTTCTTTTCCTCTGCTAGTTGAGTAGTTTTTGATTCTACTTCTACATTAGAGATTTTCATTTTCCTCTGCAAGTTGAGAAGTTTTTGATTCTACTTCTACATTTCAGATATTTTCGTATTGACAAATGAAAATTCAGCTGTAGTCATCGTTGCCACATTTATTTGTTGTGAATGTGAAATATGAATAGCAAAGCAGGTAGATTTGTCCTGCTTTAGATGGAAATCCTAGCATGATACATGTCGTCCGTCTGGTCTTTCGGTTCGCCAATACGACATTCCACTTCTGATGCAATCACCTTCGTAATCTAGTGTACGGTGTCATCGTCCGCAGTTGGATACAAGACGGAGTTCAATGTTCTGGCTTTCCATAATACTCATCATTGTGCATTGGAATGCTGCGGGTGGCGCAGCGCCAGGTGGTGATGGATGACACTATCATCTCCACAGTTTAGGCGGCCGTTTCCAAAGATTACTGGCCGGCCCTGTAACCAGTCTTATAATGGATGCATGCAAATGCACCAATAGTCAATCGTGCCAGGCTGCTTCGTCGTCGGCGGCGGCCGCGGCAATGGCCATAACTCATCGGGTCTTTCCTCAGCACTTCCTATTGGACAGGGTCACGACAATATTTATTGTCTGCGAAACACCACCGGCCGATTAAGTGGCAGCAGGTCCCGAATATGTTTGTGCTCGTTGGCCATCGGATACATCACCGGATACATCACCGGATACATCACCGGATACATCACCGGGCGTCTGGCAGGTGCTGAGTTTCCGTCTACCTGCGTTATTTCCTGTCCGATGACACGTTTGCTGCGCGTCTGCTCTTCATTCGCGGTGCACGTTGCAGGAAGCGGAGCTTGTGAAACTGCAATTTTAAAATGCGATAGGGAATTGAATGTTGCGAAAGCAATGATGGATGTGTCATCTTTCACTCGCTTTATGATTAGCGTAAAGTCAAGCGGCAATTGGTGTATTCTATTGCATTGTATCTATCTATATCTACAAATATTGGTGTATTGTATTGTATTGTATTGTGTAGACCTATGAATTTATAAAAATGACTCTCACGGTGCACACCAATCAGACACAAAAGACCCAGAGCAAAGAGAGTAGTTTTGGGACAGCGAAAAGATGTGCTTCGAGTATCAGATAATAACAAAAAACATGTCAATGAAGAGTGCTGATTCCAAAGTGCAGGATAAAAATGTTGTGTATTAACTGCTTGAAGCAGCTGTTTGAACTGAGTAGTCAGAATAGGATGATATTCACAGTTTGAAAAGATAGATAAAAATATAATTAAACTTGAATCTTTGACAACAGCACTGAATATTTTGAGCAATGGACTTCATTCAGTTGCACTTTTCAATCTTCTTTGATTTTTTGCACAGCATTTCCTGGTTTGTAGTTGACTAAACCTTTATAACTGTTATTCAGCTCGAGATATTTGCTAGGCAGCTAGTGAAATTTAGAAAATGGTCAAATCTAAAGTAAGATGGCTGGCTGTACGGATGTCAATTTTTTATGATGTGTGAAAGTGAAAATATTTTGTTCAGTGGTCGATGTTTATCAATTACTTAAGCGAGTGTATGACACTGGTGTGATAACACCGGTGCAGTTTCGAAAGAGGTGATATGTTGATAGGCAAGTGCTTTTTGCTTTCGAAGCTGATGCAGAATATCTGAATGATGTCCATGTATGGCGTAATAATATGTCACTTGGTGATGCTGGTGCTACACAGCGAGCACTCATCTGCCAATAAGTGTAATTGGTAGAGCAACAAAAGCAACTGTCGTCAATTGGATGCTTTTCTGTCACACGACCTGTCACCGTGCGTCTCGCACATCCTGTCACTGTGCGTCTCACACATCCTGTCACTGTGCGTCTCGCATATCCTGTCACTGTGCGTCTCACACATCCTGTCACTGTGCGTCTCCTCATGGTGCGTCGTCATCGTCATCACTGGCGAGCATTCGGACTGTTAGACGCACGACGCGCAGTGTGATCACGCACGGTCGATGACGGCCGGCTGACATTATTCTGCATCAGATGGCGTAATTGACGGGGCAACGTGATAATCTCCAGACAACCATAGAAATCATGTTCATTCCATCTCACGGTTCCCGTAATTTGTAGGCCATTTTATTTTCAGATTGCCTTGCTGGCAGTGCTTAATCGATTTTTGACGCAGGTCACAGTCTGATTTCACTGCATACATATAAAGAAAGAAATCGTGATGCACATCAGGAAGCAAAAGTCTGCCATCGACCCTGTCATCGGATGTGTGTGTGTGTTTGTTTGTGAGTGTGTGTGTGTGTGTGTGTGTGTGTGTGTGTGCGATGCAAAGAATTGCACTGGATGAGCAAATATGAGCACTGGTGCTCGGCAGAAGTAGCTTCAACGTTTAATGCGGCTAAATTAGCCGAAATGTCTGACACTGCAATGACTGCAGGTTTGGTGTTTATTCCGACCTGTAATTTGGAGGATAATTATTTTTCCATATGCAAGCAGCAATTTCAAACTACTTTGGTTCATTTGAATATTTACCTTGGATAAGATATTTTCACTTTTGGAAAGCACAACTAAGTGTTTGCATGTAAATGTGTTGAGAACATTGTTTTGCTGAGCGTAATCAATTTAATCATGGCCATAAAACCTGTAATTTTCGAAGTGCTGCTCTGCAGAAGCTAAGTGCAGGCACCGGCTTATTTCATAAGCACTGCTGTGTCTTGTCAGAAGGGTTGAAGATCTGAGTTTTGTTTCTAGAGACGAGAGAGAGGAGGAAGAGCATAATGTGCTAAGGCAGGTTTTGCTTTTTAACAGATCAGCATTGATTATTGTCATTTCTGAGTGGTTGCTTTTAGCGCTGACCTGCTGAAATTTGCGGTGTATAGCTAATGCAGATCACTGTTATTGCACAATGCTTGCAATGTGTTTTGTTTGGTTAAACTCAACGAATACAAAAAAACATTGCTTGATAATGTTGAGAAAGTAAGCTACTATGGTTGCATCCTGTGAAGTTAAGATATGTTCTAAAAAGGATGTGTTTGCTTGATGCCTGAAATCATATTAAAACAATAGAGTATTCAACGACATGACTCGGAATCAAGGATATGTAGAAATGTACAACGTGTATTAGATGATGTTATATGTAACGATGCTGAAGTCGTGACTGTTCTGTAAATTCTGGTTTTCTTTGGGGTTATGTTGGTGCAGAGCATCGACTTTAGCAGAAAGCTTTCTGGCTGATATCTGTTCGTCGACTGCGCTTTGCTGCTTTATGCGAAAGTGATGAGTCTCGGGATTGTTGTGAACCTGAAGTGCAGCCACGCGGAAGACGAGGAGACAGCCACAAAACCGTAGTATATATCGTATCGTCTGTTCGACTGTGTCGTCGTTGCATCGCATCGTCTTTCGAGCATTAGCCCTGTGAGGCGAGGCTGACCCTTGGTGCATTGCAGTTTGCCAGAGAAAGGAATCTAGCCATCAGCCCTCATTAGATTTATCTGAGTGCTCTTTTCGTTATTGAATTATAGAGCCGTCCTTCATAGCAGTGTCTTAGAGTCCGGCTCTGATTGGATGAGCGTTGGAAACAGGCGTTACGGGTTCGCTGTGATTTTTGACCAGTCCTGTATTGATTTGTGGATTACAGGCGTGCCACCACCGCCTCCACCACACCATGCCAGACGACGACTAGGACGACGAGCAAGAGCTGTTTGATGATGTTCCCGGTTCACTATCAATGTTATTGATGAGACGATGTCATACTAGAGGACAGTACTTGTTAGTGTTAACAGCCGTTTTGGGAATTGTTCCGGTTGCACTTCTTCGGTGTAGCGGCGTAAAATAGCGGGGCTTGCTTCTGCTGCGACGACGACGACGACTGCTGCTCACAGATTGATTGGATGCTCGTTGCTCGCGCTCGTTGAATAAAATACATTATTTTATCGAGCGATGTGAGAGGTTCTCGCCGGTGAAAGCAGCAAAGCCAATTCAGTCTGACACTACGATGAAACATGGCAGCTTGTATATATGAGCGTTTGTTATAGTATCGCTTCTTTAAGATTTCTACTCTGACCCTACAATGAAACATAGCAGCATGTATATATGAGGGTTTGTTATTGTTATAGCGCTTCTTTAAGATTTCTACTCAGAGGCGCTTCCGACTACAGCATGGGCACTGAATCGGAGTTTCACGCCGAAGTGCATTCATGAACAATTGCGAGTGAAGGACTTGGTCAGAGTCACTATACAGCAGCTTGAGATGGATTCGAACCCGCAACCTTCCGGCTTTAAGGCATCTAACATATCCCTACACCACCGTGCCCCCAGTGCATGTAGAGCACTGAGTATATATCGTAAAATGTGTCTTTGCTTCACCTATTTTCTACACTGTTGTCTGCATTTATATTTTTTAGCGAATTAATTTTAAAATATTTACAGTAATAATTGAAATATGATTAGGAGAAACTTGATAGCAAATTCAGTCTAAGCTGAACAGTGATTAAAATGGGATGAAAAAATTATAAATTTAGCAATTTAAATTTTGCCGTTAAGTGTGAATCGAGAATGATGATGATTTGACGTGGTGCACTGAGGTTTGAACCCTGCACATCAAGTGAGAAATTATGGTACTACTGGTTGTTGTATTGCACCTCGCTGAGTCATAAACGCTGGACTTCAAAGGGTCATCTATTTGGAACTATCCCCCTTGTTTTGCACTTCCTGCACGGTCCACACTTTACTCAGCCCATTATGCATTGCAAGTCTCTTGGACACATGAATGGATTGTAAATGTCTGAAGGATAATTAGGATAGCCACTCATTCGTCTGTGCCCGGGTCACGTGGAAGCAAAGTGAAAGTGCATGGGTCGAGGTTGAAATCTTGGCACATGATGTGCAGAACTTTGCTTCACAGCATGGATGCAATTCGTACAGAGAAGGGTTCCCTGGTGTTGACTTCTGAGATGCTGTTGCAAACCTGCATGCATCTTAAATGTACTAGAACACGAGGATGATTACAGTTTGATGATGATGATGATGATGCTGGTGATGGTAATGGCGATGGTGATGGTGATGATGATAATGATGTCTATAGCACTGTGGTGTGGCTGATTCTGAAAGTATGTATGCATAAGTTCAAATATCATCAAGTTGTATGATATTGTAGTATCTCTGCTGTTCGTCCGGCGAGTATGGATTCTTTTGCGGCACATCATGGCTTTTGTGGCACATCATGGCTTTTGCGGCACATTATGGCTTTTGTGGCACATCATGGCTTTTGTGGGACATTATGGCTTTTGTGGCACATTATGGATTTTGTGGCACATTATGGCTTTTGTGGCACATCATGGCTTTTGTGGCACATTATGGCTTTTGTGGCACACTATGGCTTTTGTGGCACATTATGTCTTTTGTGACACATTATGGCTTTTCTGACACATTATGGCTTTTCTGACACATTATGGCTCTTGTTACACATAATGGCTTTTGTGGCATATTATGGCTTTGTGGCACATCATGGCTTTTGTGGCACATTATTTCTTTTGTGGCACATTGTGGCTTTTGTGGCACATTATGGCTTTTGTGGCACATTGTGGCTTTTGTGGCACATTGTGGCTTTTGTGCCTTTCCTTATTGGCCGTTGAAATGTCCGTTAATGCTGGTGGCCTCTGGCGAATGCTTATAAACAGCCTTCATTCCGGCGCCGTATTGATTTGCCCGTCTCAGAGGAGCGACTGTGTGTGAATATGGCAATCGTCGTTGTTTATTTTTATGCTATCTGCATTTCCATCCTGTAGTGATTTCAGTCTTTAATATTTTATACGTGTAAAACAGAGATTTATGAGCTACTTGTCATAGCTTGCCGATTTAAAAGATTTTGGTGATTAGATTATGCATGGTTTCTGAGTTGATCATCATTGCTGAAGGCATTTTCTATTGACTGAACTATGACCTTGCGTGGCACTTAGCTCACTAGCTAAGAGCTAATAGAGCTGGGTTAAAAAGTGCACTAATGATTAATTCAGACTGGGGGCAAAAACTGTGACTTGGGGTGTTTGGAAGCTATATAAGTCTCAAGATCACAATTACATCAGTATTAGTGTGGCTAGAAAACTCTAAAATTATAGGCAGTCTTGTATAAAGGCGCAGTTTGCAATGTGGTATTCTGACTGACAGACAACTTTGCCCAAGTGCTGTAAAAGGCCAGATTTCCTTTTAGTTATGGGCAGCGATGATTGTGATTTAATACCAGACAATTTAAGTATCTGGTGATGTTAGTATCTTCTGTTTGCAGACATTAGTTCAGAGTGCTTCATTGAACTGTCACTGTAAACAGCTTGGCTAAGATTGCAGCTAGGCTCTTGCCAGTGTATTATAGGAGACTGGTAATGATGGTGTGGCAGTTTTACACAAATGCGATAATTAATCTCAGTTTCAGCTGCTATTAGGTGCTGTTAGTGGAAATGTGTGTAGCTACGGAAGGACGTGTGACACACATCAGTCACGACATCACTCCAGGGTGAGAATTGCCGGCGGGAGGGAGGTTTCAACCCCTCAGTCTTTCTTAGAGCCCCATGTTAAAGTTTGTTTTTCACACCCTGATTTCAAGTGGATAATGGTCCAACCCCTCCAGTTATTTTTCCACAATTCTTACACTGCATCACTCTGCTTCATTTTGCTGAGCATTCTTTACATAAATTTAAATTTATCTCATGAGCGTTTAATAGAAATTGTTTACGGAAATCCTAGCACTGACACATACCTGATCATTATAGGTGTTGATTCTCCTCTTAAGATCAGAGAGGTAGACTTTAAGGTTTCATCTGATAGGGATTTTAACACAGATGAGCAGCTCTCCAATTCAAAAAATAGTTTTGCTTGCCACAGCATTCAACCATCTGAGGGATGTAGTGGTGAGTTCGGAGCCTTGGAGCGGGAGGGTTCCAGGTTTGAATCCCCCTGAAGCTGTCATGCAGGGACCGTAAGCAAGTTCTTCACTTGCAGTTGCTCATGCGCTTCGTCGTGAAACTCCGATGCATTTTCCGAGCTGTAGTCGGGAGCGCCTCTGAGTTGAGAGCTGGAAGGGGCGCTATAGCAAATGAGAGAAATAAGTAAAGATAAAATATTTTACTGAAGAGATTAAAATCAGTTGATTAATTCTCTGGAGTTCAATATAATACATCAATATAATACTGTGCGTGATTTGGGTGTGACCTTGGACCAGGAATTGATCCTTTCTGATCACGTGAGAAATGTATGTCGCACTTGCTTCTACCATCTTCGTCAGATTCGCTCGGTGCGTCGCTCTCTTACAACTAAAGCTGTCACTACTCTGATGCATGCATTTATATGCAAGAGAGTTGACTATGGCAGTGCCATTTATGCGGGCTTAACTCTTTCACGCATTAATAAGTTACAATCTGTCCTTAAAGCTGCAGCTCGCCTGATTGGTGGCATTCCAAAGTTTGGGCATATATCAAGTTTTATACAGGAGGAACTGCACTGGTTGCCTATGCAAAAACGTATTGAGTTTAAGATTCTAATGCTCATGCGTAATTGCCTAGCAGGCCAAGCTCCAATCTATCTTATGGAACTTTGTGTGCCTGTGCTATCCATTCCAGGCCGTAGATTCCTTCGCTCTGCAATGCATGGTGACCTGGTAGTTCCTATGGCTCGATCTTCCACAGTGCTGCATAGAAGTTTTGCTATGGTCGGTCCGTCTTTCTGGAATAAGTTACCTATTAGTCTCCGTAATGAACTTCTTTGTCTTTCTTTGCCCCTTTTCCGCAAGCGTTTGAAAACCATTCTCTTTGATTATGGTTTGGTGTCAGGTCGGGAGCGCCTCTGAGGAGTTCTCTTGAAGTGGCGCTATATAAATGTTCGATTACAATTACAGTTACAATCAGCAACATTCTTACACTGTGCTGTTTACGATGCATGACATTTTTGATTGCAGTTGGAAGACAGCAATAAGGTTGAGGTAATCGACAAAGAAGATGTGGAGTTGGGCACGTCTCTGCCTCCTCCGCCTCCGATTCCTAAGAGGAATCTTCCTGGAAATGGCATACCACCTGTTGATCAGGCCACAGATGATCAGACACCTGTTGACCAGGTAAGTCAAACCGTAAAGATTACATGTGCTGTGGCTGCTACCACCAATTGCGGCAGCTCAGGGTCGTTGCTTGCTCTCTGAGTTTTAAATCTGCAGTCTCCCTCGTTCATGCGTTCGTGCTGAACCTTCTTGACTACTGTGCCTCCATCTTTGCTGGTCTCCCGTGGGTTCGGATTGAGAGGTTGGAGCGGGTCTACTGGGCTGCCACGTGACTTGCTGGCGGTTCACCAAGTCACACTGTATATCTCAGTATATGCACAAGCTCTTGCACTGGCTTCCTTTCCCACATCGCATCTCATTCTGATTCAGCATTGCATCTTTGGATTTGCAATGCTTATCGGACTGAGCACCATCCTATCTATGTGAGCTTTGCCTAGAGCTCCATTCTACTTGCATAGACTGCCATGCACTGCACTCTGCTGTTCATGGGTTACCTAATGGTTCCTTTTATCGGTGGTTGGTTCAACAACCTAGAACGGGCTTCTCTTGACAATGCAATACCTCCCAAACTGTTCTCAGTTTCGCCAACTGTTGATGCTTTTTCCCCCGCTTGTTATCGTCCTTGGACGCCTCTTTGTAGGTGTCTTGAAGGGTGCTACATAAATTCTGATTGATTGACTGATTGATTGATAAAGTTGATATTTGAGTGTAGTGTCTAAGTCTAAGCAAGATATAATGATGCGGGTGTCAATACCTATCAGACATGGACTCTTATAAAACTGGAGGGTCGGTCATTTCCAATATTTTATGCTGGTAATTTTGATGGTTTATAATGAGAATATTTTGCTAGGCCATACTAACAGTAGATCACATTAATAATCATTGTTATATCCTGACATTGGCCATTTGGCAGCAATGGGTACAAATAAATTATCTCCATTGTCCTCGGTCATTTGTCATGTCCATCGCTGTCCTTAATGTGATGTCCAAGTGATGTTATGTCCTGATAAATATTATCGATACAGCATACATCACATAAATAATGATGGCAATGGTAACATTGTGACACGCACACACACACATGAACACACACACACACATGCACATGCACACACACACACACACATGCATACACAGTATTACACACACACATGTGCCAAGTCTAATATGATACATTGATACAATTGAGGATGTATGAATCGCATGTTTCACAACTGCTCCATGGCTGTTTTCAGCGGCTCATCACGATGCTGGCGGATGTAATGGTGTCTTGTTGTCGATCGTTTCGCACTTATCGCTGCGCGTGGCGGTGCTAAGGCTGCTCTTCGAGAGACTACGGCGTCGTCGGCGTCTGTGGTTGTTCTTCATCATGTTGCTCACTCAAATCCATCCATAATGCTTTAATGCATAATGCATTGCTAAGCAGCAAGAATTTGAATTTCCTCTATCTATTCCACCCAAGAGAGGCGGCAGCAGCAGCAGCAGCAGCAGCGGCAATGCAAGCAACGGCGCCAGCAACGGTAGCAGCAGCAGCAGCTGTGATGGATTAAACGTTCAATGATCAGTGTCATTGTCACATGGTAGGCTGCCAACGGAATTTGGAACTCGAAACCAGACGGTTGAGATGGCAATTCCATTTGCCACCTTGCCATGCTCCACAAAAAGTGCCTGGCTCTGACCAGACATGTTTGCATACAATGCATATATATTCGTATTATTCCTCTGGAGTTATTTATGACGCGCCGTGAATGGCCTCATATTGTTATCGCTGTTTCTGGGTTTCTTTGCGGTAATCCCGCTGTTGGTTGGTACATCATTTGCCTACGCAGTCATTGCTCTGCGGATGAATGATAATAATGCCACTCCTGTTGCTGAGCGATATCAAGGTTGCTGTGGAGAAATATTGGGCTTCTTCCCATGTTGTCGATGACATGAACGCATTGTTATATGTGACCTGTGCGCAATCTTCTTTGTGACAATGCGTGAGATTTTTTGTGTAAATTTCTTTTATGCCAAACGCAGACAAATTCTGCGAATCGCTTTCACATGGACTTTACTACTATTGTCTTCATCCTTAGAGTTATGTGCGGAGGATCAGAATGTGGCGTGCTGTTATGGCCATTTGATTTTATAGGAAATTGTTTCCGTCCGCAGTGGCGTGTATGCTGCTGTTGCCATTGTTCTGGTAGATGCGTTTGCGTTTGTATTTAGATGGTTGTTACTACCATGGGTTTTATTGCCAGTTCTTCTTTCCGCTTAGCTAGTTCTGTGCTTCAATGTTAGTATGTGCTATGTTTTTGTTCGAAGTTGCAAGTGAAGCAGTGATTTCGAATCCTGATGGCATGTTAGTGGAAACTGCAGCACTGGGCAACCCCCTGCAGCAACAATGGGAATGCTTGTACTGTGTGACTTTATGTGTCTAATAAACTTGCATGTTTTTAATTTGTCTTGTTGATTATATACGATTTGCAAATGATCTGTTGCAGGTGTACACGATTGTCTCGAGAGACAACAGTCCTAAGGGATTCGGCAACAAGACAATGGTCACGATAAGCATTGTCTGCTTCATGTCCGTTGTTTACGCAACATGTCCGCT
Organism: Lumbricus rubellus; assembly: GCA_945859605.1. Classification (NCBI taxonomy): domain Eukaryota; kingdom Metazoa; phylum Annelida; class Clitellata; order Crassiclitellata; family Lumbricidae; genus Lumbricus; species Lumbricus rubellus. Next base: position 37,832,214 of record OX243812.1, read on the forward strand.
GGGCAACCAGACGAGGATTAGGCTCATCATTCCTCCACAGTTCAAACTCGGTTCGTAATTACTACTAGCGTAGATTTGCTTGAACCATGTTTTGTGCGCTGATCGTATGTTGCGTCAGATAATAATATGAGAAGGAAGGAGAATGTGCTCGGTGTTCAATTATCCGGAATGATTTGATAGATGGATGGATGGATGACTGTGTATATTGATTGAGCAGCTGTTTGATTGATATCTGTAGTCGGGAAATCGGTTGATCTGTGACGTAATCAATCAACCTGTCAAACACCGCTCTATGATTTTTTTTCAGATGCTGTGAAATTGTTTTTCAATGAGATGCACCAGAACAATGCGATAACGAAACAATGGATCAACAGAAACCGAACGCAGCTTCAAGTATTTGGTAAGTGCGGGTCATTCATGCAAAAATCCGTTTTAAAGGAAAGAAACGTCCAGTGGGGGAGAGGTTTGTATCAGACATCAGTGAATTTTGAATGTGGGATTATTTCAAAGACTTGTATTGCATATTGAACTGTTGATACAATGAAGAACTTTAGCTGGATGAAGTGACGACAGAACTAAGTTCTTATAATTAAATGGACTGATAAATGATCCCTTTTGGAATGGTCATTGTTTAAGTTTGAGGTTACGTCTGCAGTTAAAACATCTAAATATTGCATGAATGTTGTGAAGTCAAAGAATTGGACAGTACTGTTGTCAATCTGGTTAAATTACGAATTACTTCCTAAGTGCGATTGTTTGCATTACGTTACATCTGTATTTGATATTGTAGTCCTTCCAAGGTTCATGATGTGCGCATGACCGTGCAACAGACATTCTCTGTGCAGAGCAACTGTGAACAGTGAAGGACTTGCTCATGGTCTCTTCAGAGTAACCGCGTCAGGGTTCGAATCCGTACTCTCCCCGTTACTGGCCAGACACTCTAACCAGTCAGCTGCCTTGCATCATGCCTTACACACGTTGTGTGTACTATCATTGGCAAAAGGCTATGAGAAATTTCCGTCCAGTAACATTGTTGGATGTGTAATTACTGGAGATAAATAATTTAGAGGTCAATGAATCATCTTTCCCTGGTTGTGCCAGACACTAGAATTTGGTGGATGTGCTGTCTTGGTTGCTGAATCTATATCCCATAACTTTCTTTCTACACTATGTATGTACTGCCGAGAATCTGTTGACATTACAGATTCTCGGCAGTACATACATAGTGTAGAAAGAAAGTTATGGGATATAGATTCAGCAACCAAGACAACACATCCACCAAATTCTAGTGTCTGGCACAACCAGGGAAAGATGATTCATTGATATGTGCTAGCTGAATGTTGCCCAGGCATTACGTGATGCACTGGTTGAATCATGGATTGGTTCTTCTGCACAGGTGATGCTTTACGAACAATAATTGCAGGTTGAGTAGACATTTGTAAATCATCACTGCCTCTTCCAGTATGTAGGGATGCCCAGGTGCAATGTATTCTACCATCACTGAGAGACTTTCTGATGTTGTGACTTGTATGTTGCTGCAAGCTTTACCACTTGTTTAAATTATTTTCTCCTCTGTGTTGAACTTCAAGCATTGCATTTACTATCACCTCTGGATGGGAAGACACCTGTTCAGCTCTGCGTGTTTGTGGGAGATCACTATTCGTTAATCGTTGAGTAATCTGAGCACTGTTTGTGTGCTAAATGATTCTTTATTAGCGTTTTGTCCTTGCTGACTTTAGAATTTTTGTGTTGGCCTAGGCAAATGTTTTTATGGACCTGTATTACCGGTGCATCACGGGCGCTCTGGGCATCATAAAAAGGTGTAATAGTGAAGAAAAAGAACATAGAATAAATTTCTGTATCTGAGACCAGGAGACTGTGAAATTGTCTGCTTTTTACAGGCCTCTAAGATGGTGTTGGAAAATTAATCTGTATTCTTGCCTCAACAGTTTTCAGGTGATGTTGGTTCTTGGTTGTTGGGTTCATACGTGTTTCATAATGCTCTTAATGATTCAATTTACTTGTCGCCTTTTATGATAACCGTTGTCCAGCAGAGGAGAATGCAGAAGTCTGCCGTGCTGCTGATTGCAAATCAGATGAGCTTTGGGGGGTCTATAGTGCAAATATTTTCACTTTCTCAATATGCAATGCAGTCGTTGTAATACATTTTCCTGGCCCTGACATTGCTGCTAGTTGCAATATCTGTTGTTCCAACTGACATTGTATGTTGTTAAGGCAAAGTTGATTAAGTGTCAGGAATTTTTATGTGACATTGCCATTCTGAGACTTTAGAACATGCAAATTGCAGAGTTTAGTTTGCATGATTTGGGACAGACTTGAAAAACTGCTGAGTTTAGTCTTTGTTATGATGAAGTACTTTAAAAAAATTGAGGAATTGTGTTTGTTTGAGTTATTATTTTTAACTGAAGCGTGATTTATCTTGTCTTGTTGCTTCTGTTCCGCAGTTTTGCAGCATGATGAAGTAGTCAATTTAAATCGTCCTTCTTTTTGCAAAGACTCGATGAATTCATTTCTGTTTTGATGCTTGGTTAATCATCGTGATGGAAACTTCATCTCAATGTGAAGCTGTATCGACATTGATTTAATTAAGTCTGCAGCTGAAAAGTCTGCAGCTATTGTATTCGAAGTTTCAGGTCAAGTGGAGTTTGAAAATCCAGAGAATTTTTGGAAATATTCTGTCAGTGGCACGTGCCACCATGTATGAAAATTTTCTGTCTGGTACTGCCAGTGGGGTGCGGTGGTGTAGTGGGTATGTTTGTTGCCTTGCAGCAGGAGGGTTGCAGGTTCGAATCCACCTCAAGCTGCCTTGTAGGGACCTTTGGCAAGTCCTTCACTCGCAATTGCTCAGCGCTTCTGCGTGAAACTCCGGTTCAGTGTCTTCACTGTAGTCGAAAGCGCTTCTGAGCAGATATATCGTGAAGGTGTGCTACAACAAGTGCACATACATACATTCCATATCAGCCTTTCGAATACCAGATCATTATTGTGTAAGCAAGATTACTTCTGTTCAAGAGATTATGATATTCAAAGAAATTCTGCATCTATTGAACGTAAAATTGAACTATGGTTGGTGTTCTATCTTCAGACCTTCCGGATGCTTCCGCCACGGAGAATCAGCCGTGCTCTGAGAAGATTCGTTGTCCGAATGCATACACACAGAATCTCGCTGGATGTAACGCGGCTACAGGACGATGCGTGTGTCAGAGAGGGTATCACTTTGACCGAGGAGTCTGCATGGGTGAGTCTGTCGGACATTGCCAGTTTGCGTCTGTTTGCTATGTCCAATGGTGACGCTCTATTCTGAATCTGACAGTGAAGTTAAATAAAGGATATACTTACTTACTTGCTTACAGATCAGTTTTAGCTCATTTCTGATCAGTCACGAGTCTCTGAATTGTACATAGATCTGCATGTAATCGTAATCTCCAAACTTCTAAGGCGCTACTCGATAGCCAAGAGTGGGGCACCAGCTTATTCACGAGTGCTGCGTTGCATCAAAAGGGTTGTGTATAAGAGTAGTCAAGACTAATGTCTCCATTCATTATTCATTCATTGAATGAACTTGTGTAGCACCTCTTCAAGAGGACTACTCAGAGGCACTCTCAACCCCCAGCACATTCAAATAAAACTGTCTTAAGATGATAGAGAGAGGAATGACTGCCAATAATTCTGTCTCTCTAATCTTCATGGACCAATTCTGCTTTTGTGAGCACAGTCAACTTGCATGGACGCAACTGTGATGTTTCACAAGTCTCTGAACAGCTTGTGTAAGTGTCTGTGGTCTGCAAATATTTACCTTCATGTCGTAGTGTCTGTTCTCATCGGACAAATCTGTTGATTGGTAACGGCTCAGTCCTTTAATACCCAGGTAGCCACATTTCTTGTCCCAATTGTGTACCCAAATGGTGCCTTTGATTGCAACTGGTGGCCAGTTATGAGACCGACATTTGTGGCATGCAGAGGCAAACAGTTTGTTTTAAACCAGTCGTAATCCAAAGCAAATATACATGACAAATCATCCTTCTGAAAATCCATGTCCTTTATAGAGTTATCTAACAGTTCTCTCAGATGGTAAGCAAATTAGAGAGTACATCCATTATTTAAGCAATTGCTAATCACATTTTAGTATACATGGTACAATGCAGTCCTAGCAACGACAATGAAATAGTCTCAACATGGTCTTCACATATATAGTCATCATTTCAAATGTTCTTAAGCATCCAAAAGCAGTCTCTTTACAAAGATACAACTTAGTCCCAGCTTAATGTCAGATGCTAATGGCGCATGTAGTAGGTTCTTTGAGTAAAACTAAGAAGGATTCGTCACTAACACCTGCATCAAAAGTTTTCAAGTTTTTCTTCAGTTTCACGAGAAAAAGCGTATTTGCTTCTGGAAGTAAATTGCTACATTGTCTGATCCACAAATCCTTGCTTAAAGATGGCTGAGTTGCTTGTGGGCAGTCTGCACAGGTTTACATGAGCTTAGTCTAAGTAGACCTACAAAGACATTTTAGCAAAAATACAACTGTGGATGTCTGTCTAAAGCATGTTTACGCCTTCAGCTTAGACTGTCTAGAAGCGAAAGTGTTCTTTTAACCAAATTTAGGACACATTTTGCAACAATATTACTGATATTGCTGATATTATTTTACAATGTTGTTTACTTCAACATTATTATAGTGTATTGTATCTGACCTTTTATAATGTGCTTCTCACAAGAGCCTTCAGAAGCACTCCCAGTGCGTGCAACCTCAAGAGGAACGACAGGTTTTTAGACAAGAGAAAGATGAAGAAAACGACCAGAGAAAATAACAGAGTGAACTGATGGTGGAAGTCCATTCCATAGGGAGAGACCTATGCAGGCAAATGATCTGGATTGAGCACCATGGTTGTCTTGACGTGGGGAACAAATGGTCAAAATGATCAGAGGACCTAAGAGGATGCAGCGAAGTGATGACCATAATTCAAGCTATTTCATTATCCATTACTACGCAAATAAGTTTGCGCAAAAATTTGCGTTGACCTTGAATACTGTTTTCACTCTGAATCCGACCAAAGAGGCAGCTTAAAATTAATTTAAAATTCATTCGTTTTAAGAATTTATATAAGCGCCTTTTCAAGAAAAGCCCACTCAAAGGCTCTCCCAGTCCAACCACAGTGATACAGCGAGGTATTTAGAAGCCTGTAAAGCACTGATGAATCAACCCTAGGTAACAAGCGTATCTCCAATGGGAGACTGTTTCAGACAGATAGAGGTACACTGCCGTACAACCGTACAACTTAACAGATGCAGACAGACAAGCAAGAAGCAAAGGGGGCAGGAAGGCAGCAGAAGAGGCAGCGAAAGATTTCAAGGATAGTTCAGGCCATGTTGAAGTATACAGAGGGACTGCAGCTGTGGTCAATTGAATGCAGCTTTATTCTGGCTGTGGATCGTATACAAAGTATACAAAGTATACAAAGTACACAAAGTATGCGTTGGTTGCATTCGATGGTCATCCATCTGGCTTCCATGCGAATAAACCAGTCATCACTTCTGGTGTCTGTCGTCGTCTTCGTCTCGTCTTCTTCTTCGTATAATAATATGATGATTGAAGTGCAGTGTGTTTGCTGGCAACATGGCATGGCAGCTTTTACGGCTCAATTAAATAAGCATTTGCTTGACGTAGAGTGTTGCTATTCAGCGGCAGTGTAATGTAATGGACAGTGTTTATGTACGTTCCATTTATCACCTAATTTGGACGTCTAATAACAGGAAGTCTCAGAATAGCTCTGAGGTTGTTTTGAACCATTTTTGTGCATTACAATTTCTAAGGGCTGAGTGCAGAATAGCGTCAGGTTTTGATGCTTGGAATGTTATTTCGTTAGGCCTTGGTTATTATTATTCATAAGTGTACTTGTAGTGGCACACAAGCTTGTTAGAGACAGTGGCTGAAAGTGCATCCTCTCGTTTTTCAAAATGGTTAATAAAATTATCTCTGAATAAGAAAATGGAAGTAAATGACTGCACGAATATCATTTTTTTAATGCAACCATTCTAAATAATATGTCCTAAGCTCTACGTTCGGTAAAAATGTATTCTCAAGATCCTTTAAACTTTTGGACAGCTTCTGCATTAAATCCATATATAATTGAATATCTGTCATACCTTTCAACTTACTCCAGTCCACAACTACTTCCTTGAATTGTACCTTGTATGAAATCCTACATTACGAGTGCCAAGTTGTCTTACAATACTGGTAGTTTTGTTCTCCAGAAACTTCTTTTTCTGGTTCATTCTGCAATCAGTTTATTGCATGGGTTTTTATTTCCATTCTGGGTAAGTCTGCGTGTCATTTATATTCACAGGATTTCTCCCGTTCATTTAATAAACCGACCAACCCACTCTCTCCTTCAAGCTTCCATTCAAGTTGGAAGCAACAATGTATTCTATTAAGTTTCTCCTCTCCTTTTGCAGACTCTAGTCGGATATAGCAGACTGAACAACTGGATATGACAAACTGCATGTTGACTTTTTCACAGCGTAGTTTAAATGAAAATAAGCCCGCCCCGTGGTATAAGCAAAAAATAGACTTTCTTCTGAACTTGGTTTTGTAGACTGATCTTCTGGAAATTAGCATGATTAAAGCTTAGCTGTGCTTCTGGCAACAGGGCAATAGATTTTACTATTTACTCGTAGTACAGTTGCTTCAAGCGTGATCTATGAATAGTATTTGCCAATTGCTTAATGGATGATGCATGAATGATTTTGTTTTGATCAAATCTGTACATTAAGAGGCTTATATTAATATGCCAAAGTACTATTACCTATATTACATTTAAAAATCATTTGGCTTTGATTAAATATATTTTATTTTCAAGCGAATGAAAGATCCTGAGTGTATGGAGTCTTTGTGTTTGTTGTTAGTTAAGTTTTAGTTAAGAATATAATCTGCATCCTTACGTAACGTCTATTACATAAATGTTATATAGACATAACAACGTCTATTTCCCTTACCTAATCTCACCCACCATCCTGTTCTAATTCTTCCTGGTATATAGGCCCCTACTAAGCGGGACTTGTCCCTTCTGGTGTGCCTATTGCTCCCCTGATCTGTATCCTAACCTCCTTGCCGAATGTGCTAGTACTTTAATTATAATTGTCTTATAATATGTTCTGTAAAAATTACGTTTGTGGGATCAATAAAACAATTTGATTTGATTTGATTTGATTTCAAAGCCATTGTGCTTCAGGAAGTTCAGCATTAAGGGTTATTTTCATCCATTTAGCAACTTAGCTTCTTGTCATGTCCACTTCGCAAGAACTGAACTTTGATCTGCTACATGTATGTATGAGCACTTGTTATAGTGCCCCTTCAAGAAACTACTCAGAGGTGCTCCTAGCGTGGACACTGAATCGGAGTTTCATGTCGAAGCGCATTCATGCAATTGCGAGGGAAGGACTTGCTCAGGGTCCCTACATGGTGGCTTGTGGTAGATTTTGAACCTGCAACCTTCCGGCTTTAAGGCACCGAACATGTCTCTACATCATCACACTCCACACGAATACATCAGCTGGCATGATGATGGTGGTGGTGGTGGTGGTGGTGGTGGTGGTGGTGGTGGTGGTGGTGGTGGTGGTGGTGGTGGTGGTGGTGGTGGTGGTGGTGGTGGTGGTGGTGGTGGTGGTATAAAGAACAGGCATATGAAATTTTCTACACGATTACAAAGCACTTTATGAAAGGAAGACACAGCTCTAGAAATGGCAGAAAGGTGTATGGGTAATTTTTTGCAGATGTTGATGAGTGCTTGGAGAAGAAGCACATTTGTCCTGAAACTGCCGCTTGTCAGAATACGATTGGTTCCTATCTCTGTCGGTGCAGCTACGGTTTCTACGGCGACAAGAATCTCTGCAAAGGTTTGTCTCTGCATATGTTATCAACCGTCCAGTTTTGTTGTACAATTTTCACATTTTGTCATCGTAGCTAACAATGCAGTGAAAATGAATGGTTTTGCTTCTTTGACAAGTTTGATTTTTTTATATTTTATGCATCCTACCATCCGATGCCAAAACTCAGTTGGGAGTGGTCATGGACTTGCATTCTACCCTCCTACCCCAAAACTCAGTTTGGAGTGGTTGAGGCAGGCACGTGGGTTGCCATGTGGATCTGACAAACTGAATAAGTGTGCGATAATTATCTGTGGTCATAATAAAGTGAGAGCCAAATGAATGATGATGTGACTGCAGCTGTTACTAAAGTCCCGACTGAAAACCAAATCTTCTATGACAGTATTGACTGGATTACTTATAATTGCTACTCAAGTACTTGCATTCTATTTATTTTGAGTACTTTAAACAACTAGATTGTCATCAGTGAAATATGGGAGGAGAAATGGAATATGTGAAATGCCACATGCAAAGGCTTAGATGGAAAAGGAAACATGGAGAAGAGCAGCGGAAGAGCCAGTAAGGTTTCTGCTTCCTTATATGTCAGCCAAAATGTCGACCTCTGTGTAAGCGCTGTGTCTTGTCAAAGCAAAACTCTCCCAAGTACTGTCAAACTGTGATGTCAAAATGGCACAACGTCATCATTAGTGTGGCTTTAGTTTTATATGGTTATTTTTTAGATTTGAATATATTCATTTGCTTTAAAATGCATGATGCTATCACACCCTTAGTATATCTGTTGAAATGAATATATAGGTATTGGTGGGGTTAGATATCCAGTGCATTCTGCAGGAGTTAAAGTTTAATTCCAAGACATTGTATATTAGCTTATAGCATCAATTGTTTATATTTGTTACTGCTACATTTATTTTATGTATATTTTGTACATATATGCGTAAATGTATGTATCTAGTGTATGTTCATTGCACGTGGGACACAATTACAATGGATCTACCTGCTATGCTACTTCTTAGGATCGTATCTAATATCACTTTTAATCGTATCGTGTCTACAAATTGATATATATCATATCTATAAATTGATATAGCGCCTCTTGCAGAATGACTATTCAGAGGCGCTCTCGGCATGGAAACCTGGGGGGAAAAGAAATGCCTTTAAAGACTGATGAGGAAAAACAAGTCATTAGATTAAGCTCTAGTGATGGAGGGAGGTTGTTTCAAGTGAAGAGACCAGCCACAGCAAAAATCCTGATATGTTGGCATGTAAAAATTGCATTTTGTTGGAAAATTTCAGTTGAAAAAAGATCAGGTTTTTTACTGTAAGAATTGTTAGACCATGTTATTCATATTTCGATGATGCTTTCCATGGCTAAAAATACCTTGAGGGATGCAGAACGATTTTTTGTCTCCACCCATGACTCGCTTTATTACAATCAGAATATAATCATCAGAATCTAATCATAACCACTCACCAACCGATCACTCTCTCAGCCAGTTGCTTTGCTGCCTAAAACACACTAATTTGTATGTTTGAGCATGAATGTAGCATTTTACTATACAACTATACAACCACAATTCTTATTATGTTTCAATGGATGTTTGTTTGAGCGTGAATGTAGCATTTTACTATACAACTACATAACCGCAATCCTTATTACGTTTCAATGAATTTTTGTGAGCTCCTTCACCATCAGGTGCCAAGCCATTGAAGTCTATGCATGGACCATTCTTGCCTGAGGTTTAAATCTTTGAAGTCGTCCATAATCAGTATGCACACCGCATTCTCATGCCTGCAAGCACCTTGATACACCTTGATATACATTTTGGCCAATATGGCTAACCAGGCCAATTCTGTCTTCCCCCATCCTTGAATCCAGCATTGGCTGCATGGTTCAGACTGCCCCTCTATTTTTAGGGGAAAAAGCTACTTCCAGATCATTGCATCTTTCTCTAGTAGTCTTGCTTGCCCACTACACCTAAAAGGTGTGAAATTGATTGATTACGTGTTTGTTTGTTAATCAGTCTTGCGGATAAAATACATCAAATTACATAGCATGAGGGGATTGACAAGGGGCGTATATTAAATGATTGGGGTGCTGTAGTCAAAACAATTGGTATGCTGATGTGTTCTCATATTGTCAGAATTTAAAAAGTCGGTTTTCCATTTGTTGACACTAATTTGCTAGTAGGTGTATTTGTGCAGCATTCGAGATAGAAAGTTCTTGTCCCTTTCGTTTGGGAAGGGCAAGCGGGTGAGGTCTGGGATGCAGGTGACTGAGATGTGTGGAGCTTCAGAACACTGTCCCATGGAAGATATGCTGTGGGATATTCTCAATTGTCCTGAATAGAACATCATTGGCTCGCCTCACCATTATTTCAATGGTTGGGACTGCTTTGGGTGGATACATTTAAACTGTGTTTTATGTATTTTTGAAAATATTCACAGCCAAGTATAATAAATACCTGTTTTGTATTATGCATATGTTATGACTCCATTATTGTAGTAGTAATTATCTCATGCTTTATAAACTACAGTAAACTTCTTCGTAGCTGCGCTATCTAACTGCATGGTATACCTGTAGTCATTTGTGTGAATGGTGCATGTCTGCCTATCTGCCTATCAGAGAGTTCATCAGGGAATTAGTCTTAAGGTAAAGTTTCCACTCGTTGCCGGATATGTCTGGTTTACATATTCATTATAGGCCAATGTTTCTGCTTCCATTCCTCTATTAA